>JAYEVF010000037.1:0-570369 GCA_036346355.1 Rhipidocladum racemiflorum
TTAGGACTCAAATAAAATATTTCCAACAAAAATTTTATTTGGCAAAGTTTAATTCTTTAATTATTTCAAAATGAAATAAATTCAAATAAATTCCAAATAAATCCAAATAAATTCCGAGAAAATTCCAAAAATTCACCAAAGTGCCAAATCACACATGAATTTAAGAAAAGCAAAATTTTGGGGTGTTATGAAGAGGTGACCCATGGCGGTGTTTAGAAATTTTATGTACGTATTCGTGGTAATAGTAACAATGTGGTTTATGGAATGATGTACTTCTATGTTAATTTGTGAGGATTGAATCAATTAAAATGTAATTGTTATCTTTAGCTTGAGATTAAATAAACTTCTAGTATTGTAGATTGCTCTATAAGCGATAATGATTGAATGTGTTAATGTGCAAGTAGCTTAGGATTTATTGCATTATTTTAATGTGCCCTTTGACCATGGATAATGTTTAGAAGCTTTAAATCTTGATGCGTAGTTAGAACATTACGCATGATGTAAAACTCTTGTGAAGGTAATAGAAAATTAGTGGGTTATTTTAGAGACATTTTAATATAAGGTCGGTAGAACAATTTAATTGTAATGGTGGACTAATGAGTATTGTTAAAGAAAACCATGCTTTGGTTGTTTAAAAGATGTTCTAATTTTAATCGTGGTTGGCTAGTGACTTTAACTTCTGGAAATTGATTAGGAGTTGATATTTATGACATTGCAAACTTATTAGTTGATTCGGAAGTATGCGATTGCGTTCCAATAATGCTAAATATCGAGTATCAATTGGGAAGACATCAGTTTTGCCATTGCCGTAAGAGCTTTTGTGATGATTTCTTAACCTATTCGGTTCACTTAAAAAAATTTGGAGTATGTCTTGGAGTGTTGCAATTTTGCTATAACTCGTGTATAGGGTAGCTAAATAAAAATTAAAAAAAAATTTAAATTTAATTTAGCGTTGTTGTTATAAAGAGCTTTGGATGGCTTAAATTATTCAATCTATTTTACATAGTTGGAGTATGTTGTGTAGTGACGATTTGTCATAGCCTATGGATAGGGTAACTAAAAGCAATGTTGTTGTTTTACAATTATGCCAATTATTGATATTGATGACTTAGTATGTGGTGGTAAGCGATTAGATTAATTAAGTTGAAAACCTTTGTTAAAATGGTGGAAATTAGTAACATGTTGTGATGGAGTGAACCAGGGATAGTTAGTATGACGCGTGATTTTGTCGCTTAATAAATGTATGTTTTAAACTTCTATTTATGATTGGTGCCTTGTTGAGATAATATTTACTTGTTGAGTCATCTTTTAGGTGAATAAATTTCCATTGTCGAGATGTTGAGTCATCTTGATGAGGTAGTGTTGGTTGGATGTGTTTTTGATAAGCACTGTGAACTTTATTTATAATTGTGGAAAAGGTAATAAGAGTAAGAATTTGTTGTGTAGTTGTTGTTAAATCCTGATGGGCCTTCTCAATGAGTAAATAGGGAATATTGAAATCTAAATGGTAAGGGTAGTGGAATGCTATAGATGGCAAAGAGTTATGCTGAACTTATGTTTTAAAAAATTCATATGGATTGGTTTGTTTGTTTGATATTTGGGTTGAATACTTTAGGTCAAAGTATTCTTTGTCTTTGTGTTTCTGAGTTTCCCTAAACTTGTAAGAATGATTACGCCAAATGTGGGTTAATTTTCTTTAGGCTTAAAACAAGGATAAAAGAATGATTAACCTTGAAGTAATTTGTGGAGATTTTGGAATGTTATTCTATTAAATATCATCATTCATTCATCTTTGATAAAGAAAACTTAGCTTAAGATTATGAATCGACATTTATGCTTTCAAGGATGTATGCTTTGACTCGTGTCAAGTAGTTTTCAAGGGTCGAGTTATTTCGGTTGCATTTGTTGATCAAAAGAAGTAGCTTTAATCCAATGTAAGATTTAGGAACTTCATGATCACAAAATATTTGTATTTCTATTTTGGGCTAGAGTTGTGTTGTGGTGTAGAGAGTGTTTGATAGCCGATTTTGTTTAAGAGACGATTCTTACAGGTTGTGACATGAATGATATTCGTGGTTGAAACAATTTTTACGGTCAGGAAGTGAGGTTTGGTCTCCTTTTTAAGGAAAAAGAGATGGTGGTTGTGTGGGAAGCATTTAATTCCTTGACTCGGCTTTTCTTTTCTCGAATGGCTTGGCCTTGGATAAAAGTGAGATGATTTGTTTTGGTAAAAGTAGAAATGCATTTGCGGGTAAGGAGCTTTCGTGGTGTTTCTCTTTTGAATAGAGCTTCTCCCGAAGAAATTTTTTGGAGTTTTGGTTCTATGGAGTTCCTCTTCCAAGTTGAGTCTCAGTGTAATGTGGCAATTTCAGCCCTTTGGTTTAAAAAGATGGTGATTGTCGATTCGTTGTGTTAGTGAGAATTAAGATTTCTTTTTACGTTCAAGCTTGGGGACCAAGAAAATGAATGTTTATGTTATGGTTGAGTTTATTCAAGGATTGTGCTCCTTGCCCTGGTCCTTGGGTGGAAGAATGTGAAAGCGAAACCTTCTTACAAAAAAGGGAAAACTAGTGTGGAGTCGCTGATCGTAAGTAGTTTAAAAAGTGAAGAGTAAAGGAAGGTTGTGTATGACTCAATTCAAACCTTTTTTGGAGAATTGTTTTCATTGATGTGTTCCCTCCCGGTGGGGTTGCTTAATTTAGTAGTGGACAACTTGGAAGTTCTGCAGGTAATTACATTAATTTTTTGGAACTTTTGTCATTTGAGTTCGAGCGAGTTTGTGTCAACCGTAGTGATTCTGTTTGGTTGTTATTGTTTCGCCGATTCTGGACCACAGTTGTAAAGCAGGCTATCTTTGTGCGTTAGTAAGGGCATTGGATATTGGTTCTTTTGCTTGTAAAAGATCAATCACTTGTAGGAGATAGGAGTTTGTGTTTGGGGTTGATTTAGAGACTTACCTAGAGCGTTGTGTCTCACATGGTTCATGGGCTGGTCGTCGAGAATCACGTACGAAGCTGTGGTAGAAGGAGTTGAGATTGGAATGCGGAGTTTCGCGATCGGGTTGAAGAGAGAAGTGGGAGTTGAGATTCCGGATCGATGCAGATTCACCCTAATAGATGTCCTTTATTTAATAGGGGAATAGTTAAATCTGTTAGTGTCCAATGAAGAAGATTTGTGGACCAATTAGTGCTGAAGCGGGGATGCAACTTGGGAACTTGAGGACTGAGATGCCGGAAGAAGTATCCTACACTCTTTGAGGATGCTGAAGGTAAAGTGTTGATTACCATTTTGCCTTCCTTTTTTTAAGGTTCTCGTAGCAAAGAGGAGTAGATTCTGGGACGAATCCTTTTAAGGAGAGGAGGAAATGTGATGATGCCTTAGAGCGTCGGAGGCTTGATTCTAGGGTTCCTTTTCCTGGTTTTACTTCTCGGGAGATGAATGAAGGATTTGTCGGGGATGAAATAATTGGAAGTTTATACGGGTGTATTAATATTAAATTTGGAGTTGTCGGGCTAGAAACGATTGGGCCGAGGAAAACCTGGGCACCGGGCTGCTAATCCCTCGCCCTCTCTCTCTTTTCCCTAGTGGGCCGGCCGCACCATATAAAAGGGTGTCACCCCCCCAAAAGCCCTAGGGCACCCCCTTCCCTCCCCTAGCAGCCACACCCACCCCTCCTCTTCACTCCTCCTTGCGCTGGGTGGCTCCAAGATCCACCTTGGCTAAACGCGAAGGAGCAAGCGAGGAAGAGGATCCGTGGAGGCGTGGAGGACGAGCAGATTTCCGCTTTTGTATGCCTTCATAACTTTCTGTTCGGCTTGCATTTCGGATCTCTTCGGTCGGTGCGGAACTTTCCCCACGTTAACGCGTGTACAAAGAGTAAGCAGCATCACGTTAGAAAATGACGCAAGAAATGAAACCGAGTGTCAAGCACCCAAATGGACTTTCAGTATCCGTTTCATTAGCTCCTATTAGCATCAACATTGGGTGCCTCCAGAATCGTTCTGCCGGGAGACATGCACGTATAAATGGTCTTGTAAGCTTCGAGATATTTCGGAATGGTGCCGCGAATCGGTTCTTGGACATCGTAGCTTAAGCAACCGAGAATCGACTTCCTATCGCGCCTAGCTCATTTCCCGCATGCATTTCGATTCCCACTTGCGAAGGTTCACGAGTCATGCCTACTCCACCGCGATTTCCGGTCCAAACAGATTATTTTGAGCTGGAACATGTGTATGGAAGGCGATGCACGAATGGGAACTCTACTGTGCCGAACGGCATGCGAATGGACTCTTATATGCATTTTAGCCCATCCAAAATTCATTTCTGATACATGCAGGTTAGTGTGAAACATTACTCCTGACCGGGTCGCAATGGGTCTTGCGATGCTTATTTGCTTACAAAAGCGAAGCGCCCGAAACGCAGGCGGGTGTCCAACACGTCGAATGGACTTCTACACGTGCCTAGCTCATTCGGCAAGCATTTCGAAGTGCGTTCAGTCAAGGCGTTAAACATTCATCCACGTGGGACCCAAAATGGTGCCGTTGGCTATATCACGCAATAACGGGCGTTGCGGTACTAAAGCGAACTTTCTTACAAACATGCCTAATGGGCCGTACATAGCCGTGGCACATTCGGCAATCATTAGGAATCCGTCTGCAAGGTGCGTGGAAGCATTCCTTTCCACGCCCGTGCATGAGCAAGTCCTGTAGGGAAGCGTCCGCACAAATAATGATGAATGAAATAAGCAAACTGAGCCGCAACGCACGCCCAATGAACTTCTCGTAATGTCGTGAACTCATTTCGTCATTAGCATTTCGGAATACGCCAAGCTCAAGGCGCCAAATATTCCACCAAGAGCGGGTTCCGCATTCTTATGCGGCTGCGTACAAGCAGCGTCGCAGCGAAACGATAAGCCTGAGTGCCTAAATACCCGAACTGAACTTACCATGTTATCTGGCACTGTGCTTTCCGGCTTTAGTTCGATTCGACCCAACCCGGGTGCTGACACATTCATCACTTACCGTCCTAACGGTCCCTGCTTAGTCTTTGCATCTGCACCGGCAACGCATAAGCTTGAAGTTCTGAAGAGAAGAAGCTGGAGTGCCAAACACCCCGAATGATCTTCTTGCTCGGGCCAGTAGTCACTTTTGGCAAGCATTTCAAAACCCCGTCCAGAAGTCGATTTGTGGAACATTCCTCCACAGGCCCAGTCCCCTCACAGGTTCTCTAAGGTACGCTTGGCAGTATGAAAGCGATAAGCGGAAGAAAACCATACATCTGGCTAATCGCTGAATGGACTTTGTATGCCTCGTAACTCGCTGTTGGCATGCATTTCGGATCTCTTCGAAGTCGGTGTGGAACTTTCCTACGCATAACGCGTGTACAAATCAAAAGCGACATGCGCGTTAGAAAATGACCGTAAGAATAAAAGCGGAGTGTCAAGCACCCCAAAATGGACTTCATCTATTTACTAGCTCCAATTAGCATCAACTTTGGGTCCCTCAGAATGCGTTCTGCGTAGACATGCGATTTAAAAAGGTGATCTTTAAGCTTCGAAAGGCGTGCCGGAATGGTGGACGGATCGAACACTGGTGCCAAGCAACCAAAATCGAGCTTCCTATGCGCCTCAGCTCATTTACGGCATGCATTTCGATTAGACCGAGTCCAGTCATGCCCTCCACCATGACGGGTCCCAAGCGGGTACTTTGAGCTGCATGCGTATGATGACTTGATGCACGAATCGGGAACTTCTACTATTAACCGCATACGAATGGACTTTATAGAAAGTGCATTTTGCCCATCCAAAATTCATTTTCCTCGATGCATGTCGGGTCGGGCAGAAATAAAGATACTACCACGGACGAATTAGCAATGGGTGCTGCATGCTTGTTGCTTACAAAAAGCGGCGCCAAAACGCAGGCGAGTGTCCAACACGCTCGAATGGACTTCACATGTGCCCTAGTCTCATTTTCGGCAAGCATTTTGAAATGCGGCTCGAGTCTGCGCTAAACATTCATCCACGTGGGACCCAAAATGGTAGCCGTTAGCTATATACGTAACGTATGCTGTTGCGCAAGCGAAACTTTCTTACAAACATGTGCCGAATGGGCGTGCATATAGCCGTGGCACATTCGGCAATCATTAGGAATCCGTCGGTGCGTCTGCGTGAAGCATTCCTTCCCACGCTGGGATACTGCAACGAGTACTTATGTAAGGAGCGTCCGCACTGAAAATAGTGCAGAAAGTCAAACCAGTACATGAAACAAAGCACGCCCAAGGAACTTCTCATCTGATCGTCAACTCATTTTCAGTCAAGCATTTCGAATGTACGTCCAAGTCGGCGCTAAATATTCCCCCAAGAACGGGTTCCCACGTTATACTTGTCGCAGCGTGGTACCAAAGCGCGAAATCGATGCAGAGAAACCAAATGCGGGTGCCCAAACACCCCGAATGAACTTACGATGTTCACTTGTGCTTTGTCAACTCCAATTAGTTCGGTTCTGACCCAACCGGTGTGACACGATTCTCACTACTTCGCCTGGTCCTAACGGCAGCGAACCGCATCACGCAGCCGCATAAGCCAGGAATTCTGAAGAGTGAAATTGAGTGCCAAACACCCGAATGATCTTCTTGCTCACCGTAGTCACTTTGGCAAGCATTATCAAAACCCGGGTCCAGAGTCGTTGTGGAACACATTCCTCCACTTTGGTCAGGCCTCCCTACGGAGTTACTCGTAAGTCGCTTGCATAATGATAACTGCTGAGTAAGCGGAAGAAAACTACATGCGAAGCGCTAATAGCGAATGGACTTTGTATGCCTCGTAACTCTATTCGGCAAGCATTTCGATCTCTTGGTCGTTGTGGAACTTTCCCACGCCAAGCGTGTACTGATGCGCGACATGCGTTAGAAAATGACGCAAGAAATGGCGAGTGTCGAGCACCCCAAAATGGACTTCATCCGCTTACTAGCTCCTATTAGCATCAACTTTGGGTCTCTTGGTCGCTGCGAGACATGCCACGATAAATGGTACTTTGTAACCTTCGAAAGGCAGGTGCCGGAATGGTGCACGGATCAGAACAATCGTGCCAAACAACCAAAATCGACTTCCTATCGCGCCCTAGCTCATTTAGGCTTGCATTTCGATTCGACCGAGTCTCAGTCATGCCCTCGCATCGTATGACGGGTCCCAGCCGTTACTTTGAGCCGTGCATCGTATGAAGACGATGCCACGAATGGGGAACTACGTGCGAACACCATACGAATGGACTTTATATGCATTTAGCCCATCCAAAATTCATTTACGATGCCATGCGGGTCGGTGTGAAACATTATCTACCGATCGGACGGGTGTCGCAATGGGTGCTGCAAATTTGCTTACAAAAGCGGCGAGAAGCAGGCGAGTGTCCAACACGCCGAATGGACTTCACGCGTGCCTAGCTCATTTCGCAAGCATTTCGGAAGCATGCCTTTCGAGTCTCGTTAAACATTCATCCACGTGGGAGCCAAAATGGTGCCGTTAGCTATATACGTAGGCTGTACGTTGCACGAAAGCGAAACTTTCTTACAAACATGCCGAATGGGCCGTACATAAGCCGTGGCACATTCGGCAATCATTAGGAATCCGTGAGTGCGTGAAGCATTCCTTCACGCCGTGCTGAACGAGTACTGTAGGGACCCGTCCGCACAAAAATGATGCGAAAATGAAACCGGTACGCAAGCACGCCCGATGGAACTTCGCGTAATGTCGTAACTCATTTCGGTCAAGCATTTGAATCGTCAAATCGGCGGCGAAATATTCCACCAAGAGCGGGTTCCACGTTCTTGTACGCAGCTCGCGTACCAAGCGAAAGCGTCATGAAACAAACTGAGTGCCCAAACACCCGGAATGAACTTACGATGTTAAACGTGCTTTCGACTTTAGTTCGGTTCGACCCAGCCGGTGTGACACATTCCACTTTATGGCGGTCCCAGCGATTACGGTCATCTCATCGCACCCGACCATCACGGTGTGAGAAGAGCCGGAGTGCCAAACACCCCGAATGATCTTCTTGCTCGCCGTAGTCACTTTGGCAAGCTTATTTCAAAACCGTCGGTCGTTGTGGAACATTCCTCCAGGGCGGTCCCTACGGGTTCTCTAAAATTTGCTTTAGTATGGCGATAAAGCGGAAGAAAACTACAAGCGAAGCACCGCGAATGGACTTTGTATGCCTCGTAACTCTGTTCGACTTGCATTTCGGATCTCTTCGAGTCGGTCATGAACTTTCCGCTTATAGCGTGTCACGATGCGACATCACGTTAGAAAATGACGCAAGAAATGAGTGTCAAGCACCCCAAATGGACTTCATCTGTTTACTAGCTCCTAATAGCATCAACTTTGGGTGCCTCGGTCGTTCGCGAGACATGCACGATAAATGAATCTTGTAAGCAGCGTGCTTGGGAATGGTGCACGGATCGGACAGTACCAAGCAACGAATCGACTTCCCTATGCGCCTAGCTCATTTCGGCATGCATTTCGATTCCACGTGAGTGAGTCATGCCCTCCACTGACAGGTCCCAACCGTTACTTTGAGCTGCATGTGTATGAAGGCGATGCACGATGGGAACTATCTGCCGAACATACGAATGGACTTTTTATGCATTTTAGCCCATCCAAAATTCATTTACGATTTGCCTGGGTTAGTGTGAAACATTCCTACACGACGGGTCGTAATGGGTCTTTGCATGTATGTGCTTACAAAAGCGGCGAAAAACGAATCGAGTGTCCAACGCGTCGAATGGACTTCACACGTGCCTAGCTCATTTACGGCAAGCGGTTCGAATGCGGCTCGAGTCTGCGTTAAATATTCATCCACGTGGGACCCAAAATGGTACCGTTAGCTACATACGTAACAGGGCGTTGCACGAAATGAAACTTTCTTCCAAACATGCCGAATGGGCCGTACATAGTTGTAGCACATTCGGCATGCATTACGAATCCGTCTGAGTGTCTATGAAACATTCCTTCACGCCGTGCACGAACGAGTACTGTAGGGAGCGTCCGCACGAAAACGATGCAGAAATGAAACCGAGCGGCCACCACGCCCAGTGGACTCCGCTTGTGTCGTAACTCATTTAGGGCATTTGAATCCGTCAGTCGGCTCAAAATATTCCACCAAGACGGGTTCCACGTTATTATGCAGCGCATACAAGCGAAAGCGTCTGTGAACAAAGCTCGTGAGTGCCCAAACACCCGAATGAACTTACGATGTTAAACGTGCTTTCCGGCTTTAGTTCGGTTACGACCCAGCCGTGTGACACATTCCACTACGGCTGGTCCCAGCGAACACTTTGCATCTGCACCAGCACGAAACTTGAGTGATGTAAGAACTGAGTGCCAAACACCCGAATGATCTTCTTGCTGGCCGTAGTCACTTTGGCAAGCATTTCAAAACCGTCCGAGTCATTGTGGAACATTCCTCCACTGGCGAGTCCCCTACAGGTTCCGTAAAGTCGCTATGCGTATGAAATGAGCAAACTGAAGAAAACTACATGCGAAGCACCGCGAATGGACTTTGTATGCCTCGTAACTCTGTTCGGCATGCATTTCGGATCTCTTCGAGTCGGTGTGGAACTTTCCCACGCAATGTGTACAGTAAGCAGCATGCGTTAGAAAATGACGCAAGAAATGAAACTGAGTGTCAAGCACCCCAAATGGACTTCCTCTGTTTACTAGCTCCTATTAGCATCAACTTTGGGTCCCTCCGAATCGTTGCGAGACATGCACGATAAATGGTACTGTAAGCTTCGAGCGTGTCGGAATGGTGCATGGATCGAACACTGGTGCCAAGCAACCGTAATCGACTTCCTATGTGCCCTAGCTCATTTCGGCATGCATTTCGATTCCAGCGAGTGCGAGTCATGCCCTCCACCGCGACGGGTCCCAACCGTTACTTTGAGCTGCATGCGTATGAAGACGATGCACGAATGGGAACTCTGTGCCGAATCGCACGAATGGACTTTATATGCATTTTAGCCCATCCAAAATTCATTTTTGATCCATGCAGGTCGCTGTGAAACATTACTCCTGACGGGCTCGCAATGGGTCTTTGCAAATTTGCTTACAAAAGCGATGCCCGAAACGAACCGAAAGTGTCCAACACGCCGAATGGACTTCACACGTGCCCTAGCTCATTTCGGCAAGCATTTCGAGTACGCTCGAGTCTGCGTTAAACATTCATCCACGTGGGAGCCAAAATGGTGCCGTTAGCTATATACGTAACAGGGCGTTCCACGAAACGAAACTTTCTTACAAACATGCCGAATGGGCCGTACATAGCCGTGGCACATTCGGCAATCATTAGGAATCCGTCTGAGTGTCTGTGAAGCATTCCTTCACGCGCCGTACCGAGCAATCTTGTAGGGAGCGTTCGCACAAAAATGATGCGAAATGAAACCTAGCTGCAAGCACGCCCGATGGACCGCGTAATGTGTCGTAACTCATTTCGTCAAGCATTTCAATACGTCCAAGTCGGTAGCGAAATATTCCACCAAAAGCGGGTTCCACGTTCATGCGCTGCATGCGTACAAGCGAAAGCGCCGAAACAAAGCGGGTGCCCAAACACCCCGAATGAACTTACGATGTTAAACGTGCTTTCGGCTTTAGTTACGGTTGACCAACCGGTGTGACACATTCCACTACGGTGGTCCCAGCGGGCATTGCATCTGCACCAAAGACGCATACAGTGGAAGGAAGGCGAGTGCCAAACACCCGAATGATCTTCTTGCTCGCCGTAGTCACTTTGGCAAGCATTTCAAAACCGTCAGTCGTTGTGGAACATTCCTCCGCAGCAGTCCCTCACGGGTTCTCTAAGATGCTTGCGTGATGAAACTGATAAACAAAAGAAAACTACAAGCGAAGCAATCGCGAATGGACTTTGTATGCCTCGTAACTCTGCTCGCTTGCATTTCGGATCTCTTCGAGTCGGTCGCGGAACTTTCCCACATAACGGTGTGCGATGGCGACATGCGTTAGAAAATGACGCAAGAAATGAAACTGAGTGTCAAGCACCCCAAATGGACTTCATCTGTTTACTAGCTCCTATTAGCATCAACTTTGGGTGCCTCCGAATCGTTGCGAGACATGCACGATAAATGGTACTGTAAGCTTCGAGCGTGCCGGAATGGTGCACGGATCGGACACTGGTGCCAAGCAACCAGAATCGACTTCCTATGCTCCCTAGCTCATTTCGGCATACATTTCGATTCCACGTGAGTCTGAGTCATGCCCTCCACCGCGACGGGTCCCAACCGTTACTTTGAGCTGCATGCGTATGAAGACGATGCACGATGGGAACTATCTGCCGAACCGCACGAATGGACTTTTTTATGCATTTTAGCCCATCCAAAATTCATTTCTGATTTGCCTGGGTTAGTGTGAAACATTCCTCCACGACGGGTCGTAATGGGTGCTGCATGCTTATGTGCTTACAAAAACGACGCCCGAAACGAAACTGAGTGTCCAACGCGCCGAATGGACTTCACACGTCCCCTAGCTCATTTCGGCAAGCAGTTCGAGTACGCTCGAGTCTGCGTTAAATATTCATCCACGTGGGACCCAAAATGGTACCGTTAGCTACATACGTAATGTATGCTGTACCTAAATGAAACTTTCTTCCAAACATGCCGAATGGGCCATACATAGTTGTAGCACATTCGGCATGCACATTTAATCCCGTCTGAGTGTCTATGAAACATTCCTTCACGCCGCACTAACGAGTACTGTAGGGAGCGTCCGCACAACGATGCGTAAAGGAAACCGAGCGGCCACCACGCCCGGATTTCGCGTGATGTCGTAACTCATTTGGCCAGGCATTTGAATCCGTCCGAAGTCGGCTCGAATATTCCACCAAGACCGGGTTCCACGTTCTTATCAGACGCTGCATACAAAGCGAAAGCGATGGCGCGAAAGAAATCGAGTGCTCAAACACCCGAATGAACTTGCGATGTTCGCTTGTGCTTTCCAATTTTTTAGTTCCGGTTCCGACACGGTAGGTGTGACACATTCCACTCACGGCCGGGTCCCAACGGCAACCTTGCATCTGGCACCAAAGACGCATAAGCGAAAGTGAGGAAGGAAACTAAGTGCCAAACACCCCGAATGATCTTATTGCTCGCGGTAGTCACTTTGGCACGCCTTTCAAAACCGTCCGAAGTCGCTGTGGAACATTCCTCGACATGGCGGGTCCCAACGGGTTCTGTAAGTCGCTTAATGATGAAACTGATAAACGGAAGAAAACTACATGCGAAGCACCACGAATGGACTTTGTATGCCTCGTGAATCCCTGTTTCGACACGCATTTCGGATCTCTAAAAGTCGGTGTGGAGACTTTCCCACGCAATGTGTACAGATATGCGACATGCTTTAGAAAAATGACGCAAGAAAATGAAACCGAGTGTCAAAGCACCCCAAATAGACTTCATCTGTTTTACTAGCTCCTATTAGCATCAACTTTGGGTCCCTCAGAATCGTTCTGCGAGACCGGCCACGATTAATGAATTAAGCTTCGATCGTGCTGCACGGTGCACGGATCGAACACCGTGCCAAGCAACCGTAATCGACTTCCTATGCGCCCTAGCTCATTTCGGCATGCATTTCGATTCCACGCGAGTCTGAGTCATGCCCTCCACCGCAACGGGTCCCAACCGTTACTTTGAGCTGCATGCGTATGAAGACGATGCACGAATAGGAACTCTGTGCCGAACCGCACGAATGGACTTTATATGCATTTTAGCCCATCCAAAATTCATTTCTGATCTGTCTGGGTCAGTGTGAAACATTACTCCACGATGGGTCGTAATGGGTGCTGCATGCTTATGTGCTTACAAAAACGACGCCCGAAACGAAACTGAGTGTCCAACGCGCCGAATGGATTTCACACGTGCCCTAGGTCATTTCGGCAAGCAGTTCGAGTACGCTCGAGTCTGCGTTAAATATTCATCCACGTGGGACCCAAAATGGTACCGTTAGCTACATACGTAATAGGGCGTTGCACGAAATGAAACTTTCTTCCAAACATGCCGAATGGGCCGTACATAGTTGTAGCTCATTCGGCATGCATTACGAATCCGTCTGAGTGTCTATGAAACATTCCTTCACGCCGCGTACTAACGCAATCAGTAGGGAGTGTCCGCACGAAAACGATGCAGAAAGGAAACCGAGCGGCCACCACACCCAGTGGACTTCGCATGTGTCGTAACTCATTTCGGCAGGCATTTCGAATCCGTCCGAGTCGGCGCGACATATTCCACCAAGACTGGTTCCCGCGTTCGCATGCGCTGCATACAAGCGAAAGCGATCGCCTTGAAACAAACCGAGTGCCCAAACACCGAATGAACTTACGATGTTTGCTTGTGCTTTCCGGCTTTAGTTCGGTTCGACTCAAATGGAGTGACACATTCCACTACGGCTGATCCCAGAGCACTTCATCTGCACCAAAGACGCATAACGCAGTGACAGAAGGAAAGCTGAGTGCCAAACACCCGAATGATCTTCTTGCTTGCCGTACTCGGTTTGGCAAGCATTTCAAACCGTCCGAGTCGTTGTGGAACATTCCTCCACGCGGGTCCCAACGGGTTACATAAGTCGCCATGCGTATGAAACCGATAAGCGGAAGAAAACTACATGCGAAGCACCGCGAATGGACTTTGTATGCCTAGTAACTCTGTTCGGCACGCATTTCAGATCTCTAAAAGTCGGTGTGGAACTTTCCACGCATAGCGTGTCACGATGGCGACTTGCGTTAGAAAATGACGCAAGAAATGAAACCGAGTGTCAAGCACCCCAAATGGACTTCATCTGTTTACTAGTTCCTATTAGCATCAACTTTGGGTCCCTCAGAATCGTTGCGAGACATGCCACGATAAATGGTGCTGTAAGCCGGCGTGCTTTAATGTTGCACGGATCGAACACAGGTGCCAAGCAACTAGAATCGACTTCCTATGCACCCTAGCTCATTTCGGCATGCATTTCGATTCCACCTGAATCTGAGTCATGCCCTCCACCGCGACGTGTCCCAACCGTTACTTTGAGCTGCATGCGTATGAAGACGATGCACGAATGGGAACTCTGTGCCGAACCGCACGAATGGACTTTATATGCATTTTAGCCCATCCAAAATTCATTTCGATGCATGCAGGTCGGTGTGAAACATTACTCCACGACGGGTCGCAATGGGTGCCGCAAATTTGCTTCCAAAAATGACGCCGAAAGCGGCGAGTGTCCAACACGCCGAATGGACTTCACACGTGCCTAGCTCATTTCGGCAAGCATTTCGAAATGCGCCGAGTCTGCTGCGTTAAACATTCATCCACGTGGGAGCCAAAATGGTGCCGTTAGCTATATACGTAACAGGGCGTTCCACGAAACGAAACTTTCTTACAAACATGCCGAATGGGCCGTACATAGCCGTGGCACATTCGGCAATCATTAGGAATCCGTCTGAGTGTCTGTAAGCATTCCTTCAAGCCGTGCACGAACGAGTACTGTAGGGAGCGTCCGCACAAAAATGATGCAGAAATGAAACCGAGCTGCAAGCACGCCCAGTGGACTTCGCATGTGTCGTAACTCATTTCGTCAAGCATTTCGAATACGTCCAAGTCGGCGCGAAATATTCCACCAAGATGGGTTCCACGTTCATCAGCTGCGCGTCCAAGCGAAAGCGTCTGCGAAACAAACCGAGTGCCCAAACACCCGAATGAACTTCACGATGTTCGCTTATGCTTTCAGCTTTAGTTCGGTTACGACCCAACCGGTGTGACACATTCCACTACAATTTTGGTCCCAGCAATCTTGCATCTGCACCCAAAGACGCAAACGAGTGACGAAGGAACCGAGTTACAAACACCACGAATGATCTTCTTGCTCGCCGTAGTCACTTTGGCAAGCATTTCAAAACCGTCCGAGTCGTTGTGGAACATTCCTCCACGGTAGGTCCCTACGGGTTCGTGTAGTCGCTTTCCTATGAAACCGATAAACGGAAGAAAACTACATGCGGCTGCCGCGAATGGACTTTGTATGCCTCGTAACTCTGTTCGGCATGCATTTCGGATCTGTTCGAGTCGGTGTGGTACTTTCCCACGCAAAGTGTACAGTAAACAGCATGCGTTAGAAAATGACGCAAGAAATGAAACTGAGTGTTAAGCACCCTAAAGGGACTTCATCTGTTTACTAGCTCCTATTAGCATCAACTTTGGGTCCCTCCGAATCGTTGCGAGACATGCACGATAAATGGTATCGTAAGCTTTCGAAGCGTGCCGAATGGTGCACGGATCGAACATCGTGCCAAGCAACCAGAATCGACTTCCTATGCGCCCTAGCTCATTTCGGCATGCATTTCGATTCGACCCGAGTCTGAGTCATGCCCTCCACCGCGACGGGTCCCAACCGTTACTTTGAGCTGCATGCGTATGAAGACGATGCACGAATGGGAACTCTCTGCCGAACCGCACGAATGGACTTTATATGCATTTTAGCCCATCCAAAATTCATTTCTGATTTGCCTGGGTTAGTGTGAAACATTCCTCCACGACGGGTCGTAATGGGTGCTGCATGCTTATGTGCTTACAAAAACGACGCCCGAAACGAAACTGAGTATCCAACGCGCCGAATGGACTTCACATGTGCCCTAGCTCATTTCGGCAAGCTGTTCGAGTACGCTCGAGTCTGCGTTAAATATTCATCCACGTGGGACCCAAAATGGTACCGATTAGCTACATACGTAGCAGTTGCCGCGAAGCGAAACTTTTCGTACAAACATGCCGAATGGGCCGATACATAGCCAGTAGCACATTCGGCAATCATTAGGAATCCGTCTGAGTGTGCGTGAAGCATTCCTTCACCCCGTGCGCGAGCAATCTTGTAGGGAGCGTCGCACAAAAATGATGCACGAAATGAAAGCCGGAGCTGCCAAAGCACGCCAAAGGGGACTCTCGCGTAATGTGTCGTAACTTATTTCGTCAAGCATTTCGAATACGTCCAAGTCGGCGCGAAATATTCCAACAAGACGGGTTCCACATTACTGTACGCTGCGTACAAACGAAAGCGATGCGCGAAACAAACTGGGTGCCCAAACACCCCGAATGAACTTACGATGTTAAGCTTGTCTGTCGACTTTAGTTCGGTTCGACCCAGCGGGGTGACACATTCCACTACGATTTGGTCCCAGCAGTCCTTAACGGGCATCTGCATCGACGCGCGACAAGACGCAAACGAGTGACGAAGGAACCGAAAGCCAAACACCCCGAATGATCTTCTTGCTCGCCGTAGTCACTTTGGCAAGCATTTCAAAACCGTCCGAGTCGTTGTGGAACATTCCTCCACGGCAGGTCCCTACGGGTTTTGTAAGCTGCTTGCGTATGAAACTGATAAACGGAAGAAAACTACATGCGAAGCACCGCGAATGGACTTTGTATGCCTCGTAACTCTGTTCGGCATGCATTTCGGATCTCTTCGAGTCGGTGTGGAACTTTCCCCGCATAGCGTGTCTGAAGCAGCATGCGTTAGAAAATGACGCAAGAAATGGCTGAGTGTCAAGCACCCCAAATGGACTTCATCTGTTTACTAACTCCTATTAGCATCAACTTTGGGTCCCTCCGAATCGTTGCGAGACATGCCACGATAAATGGTGCTGTAAGCTTGAGCGTGCGAATTCTTTGTGGACATCACTACCATGGATACGGCCATGTCTACAAACCCAATTGAAATCAACAATGTAATACAAGGGCCAATTACTCGAGCTCACGCACGTCAATTCAATTACCAGGTGAATGCGTTCCTCGGGTTGCATACAAATAATTTAATGAATGGAATGCTATTTAATCCTTGTGATGATTTTATTGTCCTTAGGAACCAAGGAGAAGGACTCCCCAAGCGTCAAGCATGAAGCCAATTCTTCCGGTGCAAAAGTTCAACTCGGATTCGGCCTCCGGGATAGCACCAACTTCAAAAGACCATAACTTCTGATCCACAAGGGTTTTTGAGGTCTATGAGTACTGGTTTGAAAGGTTTCGACGTCCTCTTTCCAACGGATCTGGTCCCACCTCCAAATTCCTTACGAGTCAACGGGAATCTGCAAAACAAGCTCAACTCGGATTCGGCCTCCAGGACAGCACCAACTTAAAACGACCATAACTTTTGATCCACAAGGGTGTTTGAGGACTATGAGTACTGGTTTAAAAGATTTCGACGTCCTCTTTCCAACGGATCTGGCCCCATCTCCAAATTCCTTACGAGTCAACGGGAATCTGCAAAACAAGTTCGGTCATCTTTCCAAATCCGAGTCAAAATAGGAATAGGAGTCCTACTCGGCCATGGAAGTGTTTTGGACGCCCCAAGCCTGGTTTTGGCCTCCTATTTCTCCTATAAATAGCTAGGGAGTCCCCCAAAATAACTTGGGTTTTGGTTGTTTGATAGTTTAGCCTTTTGCTACTATTTGAGTCTTTTAGACGTGCTCAACGGCCGCCTAACAAGCTCCTTGTATCGGAACCCCAACTTTTTCTATACTTCATCTATATTTGCAATTTTAGATTGCTTTTGCCTTGTTCTTGCTTGTTCTTCGATTGCTTGCAGGAATTGATCTTCGTGATCAGGTTGATCGTGCCGCGGCAAGGTCAATAACCATCTGGAGTTGGTTTAGCGATTGCTAAGGCGCATCGTCGTTATGCGTTGTAGTCGGATCGTCAAAGTCGTCTCCACCCAAATCGAAGGTTATCATTCTCATCGAAAGATCGGGACACCCAAAGGTTACATCAAGAGTGGTATCGAGCTTGAGTTGATCGGTGAGAATATCGATTGCCTTAGGTTAGTTTTGATTTCTGTCCTAAATTGAAAACTACTCCACAAAAATTCAACCTTTAGTTTCAATCTGTTATTTTAGTGAGTTTTGTTAGGTTTTGATCCATTAGAGTCCATGTTTTAGTTGCTGATCTTTCCTTTCCTTCGCGTAGCTTCAATTCTTCAATTATGTCCAGTTTGGTATTTCGAGCATAACTTTCACATACAAACTCCAATTTTTGTGTTCTTGCACTCTATTGAAAGTTGAGGATATAAGCTTCAATTCCTTCCATAGTCAACCAATCAAATTCGGTGATCTTCAAACATTAATCTAGGCGACAAGTTTGCTGCCCTAGAAAAACATCAGCACACCTACCTTTGGGAACCAATTCATCCTTTGTGAACACTTTGATCCTATTTGAGACTAGCTTGTTGATATTGCTTAGGGCTGCTCTACTTGTGTAATATCCCGGGTATTTCTATACTCGAATCACTGTACATTTGTACTCAAGCCAGCACATTTAATAATACCTTTGCTCTTATGTATTTTACGTATTTTGAGATGAGTATACTTGATTAGCATCAAAAAGAGCCCTACAACTTATTTAACTTCGCTCAAAATCAATTTCCCATTTGATCGCGGTCATTAGACTACCCGACTAAATTAATTGCACTCTCATGAGTAATTGCAAATTGAGTTGGAAAGGTGTTAAATTGACCTAAAAACCTTCCTAAATATCTTAGAATCGATAAAAATCAACTTTGGAAGTTTAATTCTTCAAGATTTGTCACTTGACCATAATGCCCCTTGTAAGTGCATAGTGTCTTTATACCCTTTTATTGCCTCCTTGCCCCCAAAACCAACAGCCACTCCATTGCTCACCTCCCTCACATGCTAAGCAAAGAAGGAGAAGGAGAAAGAGAGGAAGAAGAAGGCAAGGAGCACCCAAATCCGGAGTTTGAGGGCGAATCGACCGACGAAACTTGATCCGGAGGCGGGAATCGACACCACCATCGCGTTCCCCACCTTCTGAACCCTCTCAAGTGAGTATTCCAACATCTCCCATGGATGTTTCCTTGAGCTTGCATGGGGTTTTTGAGTTCTAGGTTGATTTCTAAACTCCGGGACTTCCCTCTAGCCATTGCTACGACTATCCCCATCGTAGCATCGCATTTCATCAAGTTCTTCTAAACCCTAGCCTAGGTCAAGTCTAGGTACCATGTGTTAGGAACATCGCATGGCAATTGTGCTTGTAAATAAGACTCGAGGTCATCGTTAGGTCCATTTAACTCTACTATCGACCTAGCATTTGACCACCTTTCGAAATCTAGCAACCTAATGCTGAGGTTTTCGATTTGTCGGAGTTCTAGTGGAGCAAAGCATGGATAGTAATTTTTGTGGGCATTTACGGTAGCTAGAGACGCTTATCGGAAGAATCGAATTCAATTACGATAAGCCGGATTTTATTTTATTTAATTAGGTGTTAAGTGTTTTCACAAAATACTAGGAGTCCGTAGCTTGAATCGACGATTCTATTAGCTCTTCGATAGCCGTAGTCGCGATCGGAAGAGTCGAAGTCAATTTGTCGCATCCTACAAAAAGTTGTCAGCTCTAGGTCACTCTATTTGCGAAAAATCCTAGAGGTCCGATGACCAAATGGATAGCCCCTATAGCTTTCTAGCTAGTAGAAACCCCGATAAAAAATACGGAGTTTAGTTTTGACCATTTTGCAGCATACTTTGCTGCTCTAGGTCTCAATTGGTTGAATAAAATCCTAGAGCTCCGGAGCACGAATCGACTTCACCATTTGTCTTCTTAGATGCTAAAACAGGTGGCTAAAAATGCTAGATTTGCATTTTAGCACTTCGCATTTATTTTAATAATTAGAGGGCCCAAAGCCGTTCTTGGCTTTTAAGCTTCGATTCGCCTCGTTTAAGGTCCCTAAGGTTGAAAGCATGCTTCACGTGTGCTTTAGATCCCATTTTGGCCCTTTTCCCGGACTTTTGTCGTGCTTGGTAAATCACGGGAGTTCTGTGGACGTTTGATCAAAAGTCAGAGTAGGTTAAGTCAATTTTGGCGGTGATTGGCTCCGATAAGTCATTATTACCTCCAAGTGTCTAGCTGCGGGTCGAGCGAAGTTTCACGACATTCTTGATCAAAAGCGACCTTACATCGGTTTTGATCGTTTTTGGTCGTTAACGGTCGTTTTAATCGTTTTGGCCGTTTTTGCGAATTCGATGCAAATTGCTAATCTACCGAGCATTTTAGTTAGGTGTTGAGTGTTCGAACCCGTATCAGGAACCCACACGCGGATTCGATCGCGTTTGGACTCAATACGGACTCAAAACGGTTTTGTCGGAAATTACTCCGCGGTTTTTCATTTTGATTCAATTTTGGTCAATTTCATTAGGAATTGCTTTGCAACCAATCCAACTAAGTCCTAAATATCTTGCTTTAGCTTGTTGCGTTGTCGGAAACCTGTTTTGCGCAAAAATCCGCAAAATTGGCCGTTTAACGGATTTCCGACAAAACGATCGTTTTCGGCCGTTTCGGCAAATTTGTCGCTTTTAGGGCCGAAAGGTTTTTCTTCGATCTTTCGAGCGCGTTTTAGCACCTAGTTATGTACCTGAGGCCATATTGAGGCTCCACATGCAAATTTAATTGCATTTGTCTTCAATTTGCGTATTTTTATTCACGTAGGTAAAGAATACGCCGTTTTAAATCGTTTTAGCTCCCGGTTGATCATTTCAACTTCAAACAAGTTCTAATAAGTCCCATTAGGTATGTTATACCTATTTTTAGGTATTTCACTAAGTTTAGTTGGGTTTTACTTCATTTTGCACGTTTTAATCCATTTTGTCACTTGTTCGGCCGAAATGGACATAAGAGGTCATAGTTTCACATTTTCTTCGTTTTCTTCATTTCTTTCTCCTTTAAATATTTAAGTGGGTCTTATTTGATGTTTAGTTGGCATTTGTGCATTTAAATCTTTCTTTTGCTAAGTTGTATTTCTTTTGTCGCTTTTGTTGCTTTGACCAGATTAGAGGCTAGCGAGTCGGGCTTAAGCCTCGAGCGACCGAACATCATCCGGACATCACCGAAGTGCAACAACAAGGCAAGCACCTCATTTGACCATCTTGAATCCTATATTTCACAATGTTTACTTTGATTTCTCAAACTAATATGCATCGTTTAAATTCAATAAAGCGCTAGTTTGTGGGAATGGTAGCTATAATCCAAATTGGTGGTTTTCCTTAATCTAATTTCCCTTCCACACATTGATAACCCTAGTAGAGGTTAGACAACTTAATAAATGTCACTTGGGTATAAACGAACTAGTAATCAGCATATGCTTAGACATTTGCAATAGAAGTGATTACAATGGCAGTCTTGTACCATACATTTTCAACTATGACATTTTTAAGTGGTTTTAGAAATGTGACATGAGAAAGTAATTTGGTAAAAATGTGAAGTGTCTAGTTGGTAATTAGACCGAGCGGGAGGTATAATATGTGCTAGTTAAACTGGTGGCGATTGGTTGACGAGTTAAGTGGAGTACCCCGCTTAAGTCACTAGGAGAAAACTATAAGGACCGAAGCCTTGAAACCATAATTCTCGACCGACATTACGTGCAACCACGCATGCCGGGATGGGGCAGCCGCACTGAGTACTTGAAGTGTGAGGGTTTAGCCGTGCCTGTTGGTAGGCATTGTGTGGACCTTTTTCCGTGATGAGCAAGTCAAGCGCGGTGTGAGTGTCCCCACGACCCGCCGTTTGCACCTTCGTGAGTCGCGCTTGGTCTTAGCGGCGGGAAATCGCTTCGATGTCACATCGGGTGATACAACGGTGCACGCCTTGCTATGGGATAAGCGCGGCCGCACGCACTTACAGTTACACCCGTCACGAAGGTGGCCGCCTGTGTGTGCGGTTGGCTCCTTATCGCCATAGTGGTGGATATCGTCACCGGTGCTGGGGTGTGGCTAAAACCTCAACGATAGGAAAGAATGTGTTCCGGGCTTGTACAACGGGTACCTAGAGGATCAGATCCGGGAAGGACAGAAGGATGATGACAAGATCCGCAGGATTAAGTCCATCAAGGAGGAAGGCAAGGCAGAGGATTTCAAGTTGGATGAGCAAGGCACGTTATGGATGAAGGATCGCATTTGTGTGCCTAACAAGAAGGAGTTAAAGCAACTGATTTTGGAAGAAGCCCATGACTCCAAGTACTCAATTCATCCTGGAAGCGCCAAGATGTATCAGGATCTGAAGGAAAGATTCTGGTGGCCGAGCATGAAGCGTGAAGTAGCCGAGCATGTTGCATTGTGTGACGTATGCCAGAGAGTCAAGGCAATGCATCCGAGACCAGCAGGATTGCTACAGCCCCGGAAAATACCTCGAGTGGAAGTGGGAGGAAATCGGAATGGATTTCATTACCGGTTTGCCTAAGACTCAAGGAGGATATGACTCCATATGGGTTATAGTGGATCGCTTGACCAAAGTAGCCCATTTTATCCCCGTGAAGACCACTTACTCGGGGGATAAATTGGCAGAGTTGTACATGATCAGGATCGTCTGTTTGCACGAGTGCCAAAGAGGATTGTATCGAGACGAAGGTACCCAATTTACCTCAAGGTTTTGGAATAAGTTGCATGAAGCCATGGGAACCCGTTTGAACTTCAGTACTGACCTATCATCCATGCAGACGGATGGACAGACCAGAAAGAGTCAACCAGATTCGGAGGATATGTTAAGAGCTTGTGCATTGGCTTATGCTACCTCTTGGGATAAGAGTTTGCCGTATGCCGAGTTCGATTACAACAATAGTTATCGAGGCTAGTTTCTGAGATGTCACCTTTTGAGGCCTTTGTATGGTCGACCTCGCGGACGCCATTGAATTGGAATGAGACCGGCGAGCGCCGTGTCTTCGGCCGAATATTCTTCAAGAGGTGAAGAGCGGATTGCCATGATTAGGGAAAGGTTAAAGATAGCCCAATCACGGCAGAAAGAGTTATCTTGACAACCGTCGCCGAGACTTGAGTTTTGAACCGGAGGACTTTGTATACCTCGAGTTACGCCTCTCGGGGGAGTTAAGAGGTTCCATGCCAAAGGAAACTTGCACCCTGCTATGTTGGACCATTTAAGATTTTGAGTCGCAGAGGCGAAGTTGCTTATCACCTGGAGTTGCCCACGATCGTTAGCGAGGAGTACATGACTATTCCATGTGTCCCGATTGAAGAAGTGTCTCCGAGTTCATGAGGAAATGCATACACCGCTAGAGTCAATTGAGTTGCAAGAGGATTTGACTTATAAGGAGCATCCCGTGAAGATTTTAGACACAATGGATCGAGAAACTAGAAACAAGTCAACCCGTTTCAGAGAGTTCGATTGGAGCAACCATGCAGAGAGCGAAGCGACTTAGGGGAGCTGAAGAGGATTTGAAGAAAGAGTTTCCAAACCTATTCTCAGAGTAAGCCCTGAATCTCGAGGATGAGATTCTATTAAGTGGGGGAGGTTAGTAACACCCCAAAATTTTGCTTTTCTTAAATTCATGTGTGATTTGGCACTTTGGTGAATTTTGGAATTTTCTGGAATTTATTTGGATTTATTTGGAATTTATTTGAATTTATTCCATTTTGAAATAATTAAAGAATTAAACTTTGCAAATAAAATTTTGTTGGAAATATTTTATTTGAGTCCCAAATACCCTAAAATATTTTCCAGAATTTTTCTGGAATTTTTCTGAGTCTTTTGCTATTTTTAATGAATTAAATGAATTTCTGGAAATTATTTTAAATATTAAATCACTGGAAAATCGAACCGAGTCGGTTACTGTTCATCCGACCGAGCCCGAGTCAGACTCGAGTTCGAGTCCGACCCGAGCCACGTGATCCGGTCGAACCTTGATCGATCCGAACCGTTGGATCGAAATCCAACGGTCGGAAATTGGCCGCACCGATCCAACCGGATCCGGTCCGGATCCGTTGCGCCCGGGAAATCTGGGTCGTTGAGCGGGACGCGTGGACGGCCGTGATTACGCTGTCTTCCGTGGATCGGCCGGACTCCGCCGCCGCGTAGGCTGCCGCGTCGGTTAGGTTTCCGTTTGTGCACACATGCCGAGGCCATTTAAGGCGTGGGTCATCGCCGAGGACCGCCGTTTGTGTCTTGCACCTGTTGCTAGTTTTCAACGCCCAAGCGCCGCGCTGCGTCTCACGATTTCGCCGAAGTTTGGGGTGTACCGCCGCGGTTTTCCTTCGTTTCCGGCACCGTTCGTCATCCTCCGCCGCGTTCGAGCCCGGGTCTGAGAACCTCGCGTCAAGGCGCACCTATTGGGTGCACTCACTTGGCCGGAGACGCCCGGCGCCGTTCGTGTGGTCGCCGTCCTCGGCGCCGGCGGCCTTGCGCGCCGCCGCGTGCCATCGTCGTCCGCGAGCTCGGTGAACCGTTGGATCAAGATCCAACGCACGAGGTGAGGCCACGTCGCCCCGTTACTATTCCCATCCCTGATTAGATTTCAACCGTTAGATTTAGATCGTACGGCTGAGGTTAGTTGCGTTGTAGCTTTAGGGTTAGATCTGGACCGTCCGATATAGATCGAGCGGCCCGGTCGGCGGTCTTGATTTAGAACGCGTAAATCCTAGATCTAATTGCGGCCGTTGATTTTCAAATCAAGCGAACGCGATCGAGCCACGCGTGTGCCTAGTCGCGCCACGCCGCGGCGTGAGCGCGTGTCTCGACACGCGGGGCCCAGCGTGTCGGCCGGGACAACCGAACCGCACCATGACGCGTCACCGTTGACGTCACGGTGGCCCGCATGTCGGGCCGAGTTGGACCGCGACGGGTTAATTGCGTGTGTGACAGCGACATGTGGGGCCCACATGTCGGGCCGACACGCGGAGTCGTGGACCGAGTCCACGGTAGACCCGGAGCCGGCGTGGACCACGTCCATGGACCGGTGGCGTCGACCAACCAATCAAAGGCTGCCCACGTGTCGGTGACGCAATAAATGATTTTCCGAAAAAGAAAATGATTTAATAATTCGGTTTAATAATTGATTTGAATTTCAAAACTTCAAACGCTTATAACTTTTGCGTTTCAACTCCGATTTGAGTGATTCAAATTTCTAAATTTGTATAAAATTGAGATCTACCTAATTATGAATTTTATTTAATTTTTGGACTAAAGTTGTTCTCTGTAAAATTATTTAATTGATTATATAAACTTTAAATAATCATAACTTTTGCATTTTAACTCCAAATTTGACGATTCGGTTTCTAAAAATTCATAAAATTATGTTCTCTCTGTTTATGGATTTTATTTGGATGTTTGGACACTTTTTGCCTATTGTTTATTTGTGTATTGCTATTTGCACGCTTTTACGAGTAGACGCTGAAGTGCTTGGGAAGGATTCGAAGGAGAAGTATTAACTCAGGATCCAACTCAAGACCAAGAACAAGTACTTTTTGAAGGCAAGTTGTGCTTTGACCATGTTGATCCTATTTTGAAATCTATTTTGATTTAACCTATTGCATGCTAAGTTCAAATAGAAAAATACATTATTTAAATATGGGGGATTAGATAAGTACCAATTTGCTGTATGACACCTTGATTATTTAAGTATGTGCCATGACCCTTTGTCACCCTAGTTGTGGTTTACTAGTTGGACATTATTAAATTGCCAACATGGGTTTTAGACCGTTGTAGTATACTGCTTAGACCTGCTACGTGCTCATGACATGATTTTGGACAATCAAATGCTAATATTGACTTAATGACATATTGAACCTGTTTTGGAAAGGTATCATGTGATGTTGATGGCACGTGGTGCATGGTAATCAACTGGGGTTTGATAAACAGTTTTCGGCCAAGGGCATGTGGCAAGAGTAATCAGGTGGGCCAGTTGTGGCATTGGGGATGTTGATTTGGTTCTTCGGGTAGTCTTGCCCTGGTCACCCTAAGGACTTAACCTTGCAAGCCTTTGAACTGGGTCTAACGTGCAACCACATGTCTGTAATGGGACGGACCTAGTTGACTAAGTTGCTAATAATGTACCTGTGGGACCTCAGGAGGTCAACTACACCCTTTGTGTAAGTTGTGCAGGGGGCGTCTGGCCGAGGCCAGTACCCATCTAATGGTTGATTGGCCTAGACTTCGCCTTAGCTAAGGGAAGGGTTAGTGTGCAATAACCGGAGGACCACTTGTATTGTTAGAAGTTTCCGAAAGACTTTATTCTGGAACTTCGCCTTTGTGGTGTTTGACCTGTATCTTGTGGGTAAAGTGCATAACCTCTGCAGAGTATAGAATCTATTCGAATAGCCGTGTCATGCGGTATTGGACATCGCTCGGGAATTACAGTCAAGGGGTAGATTTTCTGAAAATAACTTGGATTTGAAAGGTTAGGTTGGATTAATAATGATGTTGATGGAAATGTGGTTTAGGATGGGAAAGATGTTTGTTAAACTCCTTGAAAAGTTATTTATGCTTTACTCGTTTCTCTTTGCTTCCGAATCTACTTATACTACTTGTCAAATGCTATTTCTTGCAAATATACCTTGAGCTATTCCTTTGTATTAAGCCATGCATGTAGTATATTAGCTGCATTCTCGTGCATGACTTGCTTTGAGTACCAAGTACTCACCCTTGCCACCCTACAACACCGAGTTGAAGAGGAGACTACACCGGCTTTGGAGGAGGAGCTCCAAGAGGATCCGCTCTACTTAGGGAGCGAGCCCGATCAGGTTGCCTGTGGTATCTTTGGATGGCGCCCACGATGTTATCTTATTTGATTTTCATTTGCTACTATTTATCTCTTAATAAGTTTCGCCCTACGAGGCGTACATTTGTGACTTGGCCATAAGGTCAAGTAACCAGATTGCTTATTTAAATAAAAGTACTTTATTAGTATCGAATGGTCTGATTGTGATATTTACCGATGTTAAGACTGTATTGCACTAAGCGGCGTTCTGGACTAGTGTTGAATACACAGATGGTCCGGATTTGCAAATTCGGGGTCCCGACAGACCCAAAATGGTACCGTTGGCTACATACGTAACAGGGTGTTGCACGAAATGAACTTTCTTCCAAACATGCCGAATGGGCCGTACATAGCCGTAGCACATTCGCCGTGCATTACGAATCCGTCTGAGTGTTCAGGAACATTCGTTCACGCCGTGCACCTGAACGAGTCTGTAGGGAGCATCCGCGCAACGAAACGATGAAATGAAACCAAAGCGCCAAAAGCACGCCCAAAGGACTTCGCGTAATGTGTCGTAACTAATGTCGGCCAGGCATTTCGAATACGTCCGAGTCGGTATGAAATATTCCACCAAGACAGGTTCCACGTTATCAGACGCTGCGTGCAAACGAAGCGATGCGTGAAAGAAAGCGAGTGCCCAAACACCCGAATGAACTTACGATGTTCGCCAGTGCTTTCGGCTTTAGTTACGGTTCTCCGACCCGGTAGGTGTGACACATTCCACTACGGCCGTCCCAACGGGCACCGTGCATTTGCACCAGACGCATAAGCAGTGACAGAAGGAAACCGAGTCCCAAACACCCGAATGATCTTCTTGCAAGCCGTAGTCACTTTGGGCGCCTTTCAAAACCGTCCGAGTCGTTGTGGAACATTCCTCCACTGGCGAGTCCCTCACGAGGTTACGTAAGTCGCTATGCGATATGAAATCGACAAACAGAAGAAAACTACATTCAAGCACCGCGAATGGACTTTAATGCCTCGTAACTCATTCGGCATGCATTTCGGATCTCTTCGAGTCGGTGTGGAACTTTCCCACGCAACATGTGCAGTAAGCAGAATGCATTAGAAAATGACGCAAGAAATGAAACTGAGTGTCAAGCACCCCAAATGGACTTCATCTGTTTACTAGCTCCTATTAGCATCAACTTTGGGTCCCTCAGAATCGTTCGCGAGACACCACGATAAATGGTACGTAAGCTTCGAAAGCGTCTTAATGGTGCACGGATCGAACACTGGTGCCAAGCAACCAGAATCGACTTCCTATGCGCCCTAGCTCATTTCGGCATGCATTTCGATTCCACCCGAGTCTGAGTCATGCCCTTCACCGCGACGGGTCCCAACCGTTACTTTGAGCTGCATGCGTATGAAGACGATGCACGAATGGGAACTCTCTCGAACCGCATACGAATGGACTTTATATGCGATTTAGCCCATCCAAAATTCATTTCTGATCTGTCTGGGTTAGTGTGAAACATTCCTCCACGACGGGTCGCAATGGGTGCTGCATGCTTATTGTAACACCTCAAAATTTTGCTTTTCTTGAATTCATGTGTGATTTGGCACTTTGGTGAATTTTTGGAATTTTCTGGAATTTATTTGGATTTATTTGGGATTTATTTGAATTTATTCCATTTTGAAATAATTAAAGAATTTAATTTTGCAAATAAAATTTTGTTGGAAATATTTTATTTGAGTCCAAAATGATCCAAAGTATTTTCGAATTTTCTCGAATTTTTCTCGAGTCTTTTGCTATTTTTAATGAATTAAATGAATTATCGGGAATTATTTTAAATATTAAATCGCTGGAATTTCAACTCGGGTCAAGTATCGCTCATCCGACCGAGTCGGAACCAGAAAGTCGGACTCGAGTCAGGCAGAGCTTGATTGACTCGATCAAACCGACTCAAAACCCTAATCAATCCCAACCGTTGGATCAAGATCCAACGGCTGAGATCCGCCCATACCGGTTCGAGCCGTATCCGGCCCGGATCCGATCGCGCCCGTGCGATCGTGGCCGTTGATCGTGCCACGTGGACGGCTGTGCGTCGTCGTCTCCGCCGAGACCGAGCCGGACTCCGCCGCCGCGTCCGCCGCCGTGGGAAACTAGGTTTCCGTGTCCCGCACGAACGCCGAGGCTATTTAAAGCGTGAGACGTTCCCCGAGGTTGCCCTCATCCTTGCGCACCCGTTCCCCCGAGCCATCTCGCCTGAGCCGCCGCCAGTTGCCCGTGCGAGCTCGCCGTAGTTGGAGGAAGTGACCGCCGCGGTTTTTGCTCGATTCCGCCGCCGTCCGTCGTCTTCCGCCGAGAAGGAGCCCAGATCTGGAACCACCGTGACGAGACGCACTAAGAGACCCTTCACTTCGCCGGAACGACCCCGGAGAGCCGTCGGGCTCGTCGTCGTCTCCGTCTCCGGTGGCTGCAGCCCCGCCGCGTCGCCATCACCCTCGCGAGCTCGATGAACCGCCGATCCAGGATCGGACGGTTGAGGTGAGTTCACGTGTCCCCAACCCGATTGGATCACGGACCGTTGGATCAAGATCCAACGGTTCACATTTGCCACGTCTTGGGAGTAGTGTTATTATAGGATTAGATCTGGACCGTCCGATCTAAATCGAGCGGCCCACGATCAACGAGTAGTTTCAAGCGTGTTAACCCTGGATCTAATCCGCGGGTGATTTTCAAACCAACGGCCGAGATTGCGCCACGTGTCGGGAAGTTGGACCGACGGTCGGCCGCCCACGCAGCGTGCGTGTGACGCTGACACGCGGGGGGGCCGTGTCAGAGGACCCACCTGTCAGCACCATGGGCTGAGCCCCGCTGACGTCAGCGATGACGTCACCCGAGTGGTCCCACATGTCAGTCTCACGTGGAGTCGTGGACCGAGTCCACGGTGGACCCGAGCCGAGCGTGGACCAAGCCCATGAGCCGGCTGACGTCAGCCAACCAATCAGAGGCTGCCACGTGTCCTTGCTGACGCAATAATTGATTTCCGAAAAAGAAAATGATTTAATAAATCGGTTTAATAATTGATTTGAATTTCAAAACTTCAAACGCTTATAACTTTTGCGTTTCAACTCCGATTTGAGTGATTCAAATTTCTAAATTTGTATAAAATTCAGATCTACCCAAATATGAATTTTATTTAATTTTTGGACTAAAGTTTTTCTCTGTAATATTATTTAATTGATTATTTAAACCTTAATAAATCATAACTTTTGCATTTTAACTCCGATTTGAACGATTCCAGTTCCTAAAAATCCAGAAAATTATGTTCTCTCTGTTTATGGATTTTATTTGGAGTTTTGGGATGTTTTTGCCTATTGTTTATTTGGGTATTTGCTATTTGCACGCTTTACGAGTAGACGTTGAAGTACCGGAAGGATTCGAAGGAGAAGTGTTGACTCAGGATCCAACTCAAGACCAAGAGCAAGTACTTTTTGAAGGCAAGTTATGCTTTGACCATATTGATCCCATTTTGAAACCTATTTTGATTTAAACTATTGCATGCTAGTTCAATTAGAAAAATACTTGGTTTAAACATGGGGGTTAGATAAATACCAATTTGCTGTATGACACCTTGATTACTTAAGTATGTGCCATGACCCTTTGTCACCCTAGTTGTGGTTTACTAGTTGGACATTATTAAATTGCCAACATGGGTTTAGACCGATGTAGTACACTGCTTAGACCTGCTACGTGCTCATGACATGATTTTGGACAATCAAATGCTAATATTGACTTAATGATATATTGAACCTGTTTTGGAAAAGTATCATGTGATGTTGATGGCACGTGGTGCATGGTTATCAAGCGGGGTTTGATAAACAGCTTTCGGCCAGGGGCATGTGGCAAGAGTAATCAGTGGGCCGATTGTGGCATTGGGAGTGTTGTTTTGGTTCTTCGGGTAGTCTTGCCCTGGTCACTCTAAGGACTTAACCTTGCAAGCCTTTGAACTGGGTCATACTTGCAACCACATGGTCGGAATGGGACGGCCCTAGTTGACTAAGTCGCTAAGGACTCACTTGTGGAGCCTCAGGGTGTCAATTACACCGTTTGTGTGATTGTGCGGGGAGCGTGTCGTGGGCGTGGCCAGATACCCATCTAACGGTGTGTTGGTCCCATACTTCGCCTTGGCTAAGGGAAGGGATGGTGTAGAACACGAACCTGAGAGGACCACCTGTGTTGTTTGAGGCTTCCAGAAGGCTTTATTCACTGAACTTCGCCTTTGTGGTGTTTGACTGTATCTTGTGGGTAAAGTGCATAACCTCTGCAGAGTGTAGAATCTATTTAAATAGCCGAGTCCACGGTACTGGACAATGCTCGGGAATTACAGTCAAGGGTTAGACTTTCTGAAAATAACTTGGATTTGAAAGGTTGGTCTGGTTTAATGATGAAATTGATGGAAATGTGGTTTAGGATGGGGAAAATGTTTATTAAACTTCTTGAAAAGTTATTTATGCTTTACTTATTTCTACTGCTTTCGAATCTACTTATATTATTTGTCAAATGCTGTTTACTGCAAATATACCTTGAGCTATTCCTTTGTACCAAGCCATGCATGTAGTATATTAGCTTGCATTCTGTGCATGACTTGCTGAGTACCAAGTACTCACCCTTGCCTCAACACAATATCAGTTGAAGAAGAGACTGCACTAGCTTTGGAGGAGGAACTCCAAGAGGATCCGTCTACTTAGGGAAGCGAGCCCAGTCAATTGCCTGTGGTATACTGGATGGCGCCACGATGTTACTTTCGTTGTTTTTCCGCTGCTATTACTACTTTTCTCTGAATAAGTTTTGCCTTGCAAGGCATATATTTGTAACTTGGCCATAAGGTCAAGTAACCAGTTTGGTTATTTAAATAAAGTACTTTGATAATATCGATTGGTATGATTGTGATATTTACCGATGTTAAGACTGTGTGCACTAAGCTGCGTTCTGGACTAGTGCTGAATACACAGAGGGTCCGGATTTGCAAATTCGGGGTCCCGACAGAGGTGGTATCAGAGCCATACTTGACTGTAGGCTCAACCCTAGCTAGAATGGTCGTAGTGAGGATAAAACCTATTTTCTAAAGCTAAAAGCTTGTCAAGACAAGAAATGATATCTCGACTTATCCCCTTCTCTCTTTTCTTGTCTCTTGCTGAAATTTTCCCTTACCTTGTCACAATTTAAAAGAAATTCCGAGTTCTTACGTAAAGCACTCTTGTGACAGATGGAGGAAGAGTTCAACTACGTTGATCTGGGAGTTGGTCACGCCGCGGAACTTTGGCATATGCTACAAATTCTCGGAGATTTTGAGAAACCGCAATACCAAGTGGAAGTGATCAGACAAGCGGGATTGATCAAGGCTTGTGACGTGAAGATTGAGGTACCTGCTAGGAAAAAGGGCCAGGCAATCGCCTCGATACAACTGACCGCCAGAGATCTACAATGCGGATGGGTATCCAAGAAGTATCACGACGAGCAATGCGGCACATTACCCGTATCTACGCCAGAGAATTGAGAGCACGGTGTTCCGTTATCATCCGGCAGCGATAACCTTCTTGACCGAAGGAGATTCGGGATGAGGATGCCACGGTTACAGCTTGGCACGATTTGTCGCCGCCAGGAGGATGTACTAGATAATACAAGCAAGGAGCTGCTGAAGGCCCGCAAGGAGATCACGACAGAGAAGAAACAGATGGCGGGAAGCTCAAGAGTATGTGGCACACCTTCTCACGAAGGATTGACGAGTTGGAGATGACTTTGTACGGACCCGGACCCGAGCCGATGCTTTCCCCGAGCTACACGAGCCCGATCCAGAGGAGTCAGATCTCGATGAGGACACTGCTTCTTCGACTACCACAGAGGACACAGTTGCTGGATATGGCAATCGTTTCGCGCCTATGCCACAGCACCCGTACCCAGGCCGTGGAGGTTTTCTCGATGAGTGAGCATAGGTTCTATAGTGAGACTCCTTCGCCGAGTCGCGTCATAGAATAAAGAGTCACCCTTTAGGCGTTAGACTCCAGAGTTAGTTCGATTTGGGTTTGCTTTGTTTGCTGAGTGTGCAGTATGTGTTGCAAGGCCCTTAGGCATTGTAAGCAGCCATACCAAGTTATTAATAATAAAGTTGGACCTTAAGTTACACCTTTCGCCCCGCATAAGTTCCATATTACTTGTCTATTCTTGTTTCCCTCTCATCTCTAAACCTAGAGCAAATCGACAGATGGTGAATACCCGTGGAAACTTTGGAAGCAATGGGAGTGGTTCTCGCCAAACAGAAACCCCAATGGTGGAGCACCGACCGCCAGCTTGATATGCAGAATTTTGGAGCATTTCTTGTCGCCAGACTCAATTGATGCATGCTATGATGCAACAAATGCAGCACGTCCATTGCCAGGCCACTTTGCTAATCAAGTTAATCAGGGACCACGCCGAGAATACAAGACTATCGAGTTCATGAGAACTCACCCACCCACTTTCTCTCGGGAATGCCAATCCATTGGAGGCCGATGATTGGTTAAGATCAATCGAGAGGAAGCTACACATAGCTCAATGCATAGGGAATGAGAAGGTACTCTACGCTTCTCATCACCGGAAGGAACGGCCGAATGGTGGGAGAACTTCGTGCCACGCAAGAGAACCCTCAAGATATCACTTGGGAAGAGTTCACGGTGCATTCCGACAAGATCACGTGCCTCAAGGAATCATGGACCTTAAGAAGGAGGAGTTCAGAGCATTAAAGCAAGGTAATCGGCCGGTGGCGACTACCCGAACAAGTTCACACACCTAGCACGCTACGCACTTTGAGGATGTAGCGACAGATAAATCCAGGCAGCCTCGTTTTATGAAGGACTTAACTCAGATTGCAAGTAGGGTTGATCACCCACACCTTTCCAGATTTCCAAGAGTTGGTGAATAAGGCGCTTATTCTTGAGGACAAGCGCAAGGAACTGGATGAGAACAGAAGCGCGAGGATGCAACAAAGAAGGATCACGCCAGGGAACGCCAATACCGAGAGTTGCACCAAATCAATTCTTCAGATTTCAACCACGAATGCAACAAGGACACCATCCCAGCACCAAGACACATCAATCGAGCTACCGGACCCACTTCGCTAGAAACGCTACTCGAGCGATCAAGAAGGAACAGTGAGACGCCGCTACAATCGCAACGAGCCAGGACACTTTGCCAACAGTTGTCCAAAGAAGACAGCGAGAGCGACCCGATTCGCTTCAATCTAGGAACCACCCAGCTAGGGCGCCAAAGATCGTGAGCCACACCCCTGCATCGTGGTGAGAGGCCGAGTCAACCATGTCACCGCAGATGCACTACGTAATGCTACGGACGTCAGACTGGGTAAGTTACTTGTTAACTCGGTACTGCAGCAGCTTTGTTTGACTCGAGCTTCGCATTCGTTTGTTTAGCAAGGCTTTGCTACTAGAAATGATTTAAGGATTGCAAGACTTAAGTGCATGCTTTTAGTTCAAACCCACTGGTTCCGAACTCGAACGAAAGTAGGATGTTCCGGGTGAGAATACTAATAGGTGGAATAGAATTCCTAGCAAACCTTATAATTTTGGAGACCCGGACCTTAGACGTCATATTGGGAATGGATTGGTTATCCAAGCACAAGGCCGTATTGGATTGTGGACGAAGGACTATCTCGATTGAGAGCCCGTGTGGGAAGAAAGTGGAATTTCAAGCCACCGCAGCTTAGAGATGGACAGTTGATGGTTAACAGCACCAAGGCAATCAGCATAGAGGATGTCCCGATGGTGAATGAGTACCCGATGTTTTTCCCGAAGATCTACCTCGGGTATGCCGCAGACAGGGACATAGAGTTTGTGATAGAGCTTGTACTGCACAAAGACCGATAGCAAAGAGACCCTATCGGATGTCCACCGAGGAGTTGGTAGAAATGAAGAAACAGCTAGAAGAGTTAATGGAGAAAGGATTTATCGGACCGAGTTCGTCGCCGTGGGAGCACCAGTTTTGTTTGTCAAGAAAAAGGACGGAAGTTTCAGGATGTGCATTGACTACCGTGCACTCAATGAAGTCACCGTGAAGAATAAGTATCCGCTACCAGGATTGATGATTTGTTTGATCAGTTAAGAGGAGCCAGGAGTTTTCTCCAAGATTGATCTCGAGATCGGGATACCATCGATTGAAGATCCGATCGTAAGATATTCAAGATCGCATTCTCATCGAGATATGGACATTACGAGTTTACGATTATGTCCTTTGGGGTGACGAATGCGCCCGACTTATTTCATGAATATGATGAATAAGGTGTTCATGGAATATCTGGACAAGTTTGTCGTCGTGTTCATAGACGATATCCTAATCTACTCCAAGACAGAGGATGAACATGCCGAACACTTAAGGCGAGTTTTGGAAAAGCTGAGGGAACAGCAACTTTTCGCCAAGTTCAGCAAGTGTGATTTTTGGAAGGACAAGGTGGAGTTTCTTGGACATGTAATGACCGCAGAAGGAGTCGCCGTAGATCCAAGCAAAGTAGAAGTTGTGTTACATTGGGAACAGCCAAAGACGGTGACCCGGATTCGGAGTTTCCTTGGAATGGCAGGATACTACCGCCGCTTCATCGAAGGCTTCTCGACAATTGCGAAACCTCTTACGCAACTGCTGAAGAAGGAAAAGAAGTTTGCATGGACGCCAGAATGTGAGAAAGGATTTCGGGAGCTGAAGAAGCGATTGACGTCGGCAAGACCGGTGTCGATTCTCTAGGATGTTGCTCAAAGCTTCGATATTTATTGTGACGCATCGCGCCAAGGACTTGGATGTGTCGATGCAGATGGAAAGGTCGCCGCTTATGCATCAAGGCGATTGAGGCTGCATGAGGAAAATTATCCGACACATGACCTAGAGTTATTGCCGTAGTGCATGCTTTGAAGATATGGCGTCATTATCCGATTGGAAACAGATGTGAAGTATATACGGATCATAAGAGCCTTAAGTACATATTCACCCAATCGAATCTGAATATGAGGCGGAGGAGATGGTTAGAGTTGATCAAGGACTATAATGTTGGAATCCATTACCATCCGGGAAGGCCAACGTAGTAGCCGATGCCCCGAGTCGGAAAAGCCATACCGTGAGTACGTTGCTAGCCATAAGTCGGGATGAGTTGTGTGAGGATTTTCGTAAAATGAAGATTGAGGTAGTACCTAGCGGATTCTTGGCGCATTAGAAGTAAAGCCTACCCTAGAGGATCAGATCCGAGAAGGACGAAGGATGATGACAAGATCCGCGAGGATTAAGTCCATCAAGGAGGAAGGTAAGGCGAGGACTTCAAGTTGGATGAGCAAGGCACGTTGTGGATGAAGGATCGCATTTGTGTGCCTAACAACAAGGAGTTAAAGCAACTGATTTTGGAAGAAGCCCATGACTCCAAGTACTCAATTCATCCTGGAAGCACCAAGATGTATCGAGGATCTCAAGGAGAGATTACGGTGGCCGAGTATGAAGCGTGAAGTTGCCAAGCATGTTGCCTTGTGCGATGTATGCCAGAGAGTCAAGGCAATGCATCAGAGACCAGCAGGATTGCTACAACCGCTGAAAATACCTGAGTGGAAGTGGGAGGAAATCGGAATGGATTTCATTACCGGTTTGTCAAGACTCAAGGAGGTTATGACTCCATATGGGTTATAGTGGATCGCGTGACTAAAGTAGCCCATTTTATCCCGTGAAGACTACTTACTCGGGAGATAAATTAGCGTAATTGTACATGATCGAGGATTGTCTGCTTGCACGGAGTGCCAAAGAGGATTGTATCGGACAGAGGTACCCAATTTACCTCAAGGTTACGGAATAAGTTGCATGAAGCCATGGGAACCCGCTTGAACTTCAAGATGCCTTTATCATCCACCGACGGATGGACAGACCGAAAGAGTCAACCAGATTCGGAGGATATGTTGAGAGCTTGTGCATTAGCTTATGCTACCTCTTGGGATAAGAGTTTGCCGTATGCCGAGTTCGATTACAACAATAGTTATCAGGCTAGTTCTGAGATGTCACCTTTTGAGGCACCTGTATGGTCGACCCTGTTGGACGCCATTGAATTGGAATGAGACCGTGAGCGCCGTGTCTTTGGGCCTGATATTCTTCAAGAGGTCAAGAAGCGGTCGCCATGATTAGGAAAGGTTGAAGATAGCCCAATCACGACAAAAGAGTTATGCTGATAATCGTCGCCGAGATTTGAGTTTTGAACCAGAAGACTTTGTATACCTCAGAGTTACGCCTCTCAGGGGAGTTAAGAGGTTCCATGCCAAAGGGAAACTCGCACCCCGTTATGTTGGACCATTTAAGATTTTAAGTCGCAGAGGCGAAGTTGCTTATCAGCTGGAGTTGCCACAGTCGTTGGCAGGAATGCATGATGTATTCCATGTGTCCCAGTTGAAGAAGTGCCTCCGAGTTCCTGAGGAACAGACACCGCTAGAGTTAATTGAGTTGCAAGAGGACTTGACTTATAAGGAGCATCCCGTGAGGATTCTGGACACAATGGATCGAGAAACTAGAAACAAGTCAACCCGTTTACAGAGTTCAAAGTGGAGCAACCATGAAGAAAGCGGCGACTTGGGAGCGCGAAGAGGATTTGAAGAAAGAGTTTCCAAACCTATTCTCAGAGTGAGACTGAATCTCGGGGACGAGATTCTATTAAGGGGGGGAGGTTTGTAACACCCCAAAATTTTGCTTTTCTTGAATTCATGTGTGATTTGGCACTTTGGTGAATTTTTGGAATTTTCTGGAATTTATTTGGATTTATTTGGGATTTATTTGAATTTATTCCATTTTGAAATAATTAAAGAATTTAATTTTGCAAATAAAATTTTGTTGGAAATATTTTATTTGAGTCCAAAATGATCCAAAGTATTTTCCAGAATTTTTCTGAGTCTTTTGCTATTTTTAATGAATTAAATGAATTATCAAATTATTTTAAATATTAAATCGCTGGAATTTCAACTCGGGTCAAGTATCGTTTCATCCGACCGAAGTCGAACCCGAGTCGGACTCGAAGTCCGACCGAGCCGATTGACTCGATCAAACCAGCTCAAAACCTAATCAATCCCAACCGTTGGATCAAGATCCAACGGCCGGTGAGATCCGCCAGACGGCTCGAGCCGCCAGATCCGCCCGGATCCGATCGCGCCGTCGATCGTGGCGTTGATCGTGCCACGCGGATCGGCCAGGCGTCGTCGTCTCCGGCCGAGACCGAGCCGACTCCGCCGCCGCGTCGCCGGGCCGTGGGAAACTAGGTTTCCGTGTCCCGCACGAACGCCGAGGCTATTTAAAGCGTGAGACGTCCCCCGAGGTTGCCCTCATCCTTGCGCACCCGTTTCCCCGAGCCATCTCGCCTGAGCCGCCGCCAGTTGCCCGTGCGAGCTCGCCGTAGTTGGAGGAAGTGACCGCCGCGGTTTTGCTCAATTCCGCCGCCGTCCGTCGTCTTCCGCCGAGAAGGAGCCCAGATCTGGAACCACCGTGACGAGACGCACCCGAAGAGACCCTTCACTTCGCCGGAACGACCCCGGAGCGCCGTCGGGCTCGTCGTCGTCTCCGTCTCCGGTGGCTGCAGCCCCGCCGCGTCGCCATCACCCTCGCGAGCTCGGTGAACCGTCAGATCCAGATCGGACGGTTGAGGTGAGTTCACGTGTCCCCAACCCGATTGGATCTGGACCGTTGGATCAAGATCCAACGGTTCACATTTGCCACGTGCCGGAGTAGTGTTATTATAGGATTAGATCTGGACCGTCCGATCTAAATCGAACGGCCCACGATCAACGAGTAGTTTCAACGTGTTAACCCTGGATCTAATCCGCGCCGTTGATTTTCAAACCAACGGCCGAGATTGCGCCACGTGTCGGGAAGTTGGACCGACGCGTCGGCGCCCACGCCAGCGTCAGTGTGGACGCCGACACGCGAGGCCCGCGTGTCGAAGGACTCCACTGCCGCCACCATGGGCTGAGCCCCGCTGACGTCAGCGATGACGTCACCCGAGTGGTCCCACCGGTCAGTCTCACGTGGAGTCGTGGACCGAGTCCACGGTGGACCCGAGCCGAGCGTGGACCAAGCCCATGAGCCGGTGGCGCCACCCAACCAATCAGAGGCTGCCACGTGTCCTTGCCGACGCAATCATTGATTGTCCGAAAAAGAAAATGATTTAATAAATCGGTTTAATAATTGATTTGAATTTCAAAACTTCAAACGCTTATAACTTTTGCGTTTCAACTCCGATTTGAGTGATTCAAATTTCTAAATTTGTATAAAATTCAGATCTACACAAATATGAATTTTAGGTACTGTTTGGACTAAAGTTGTTCACTGTAAGAGGATTTAATTGATTATTTAAACCTTAATAAATCATAACTTTTGCATTTTAACTCCGATTTGAACGATTCCAGTTCCTAAAAATCCAGAAAATTATGTTCTCTCTGTTTATGGATTTTATTTGGAGTTTTGGGATGTTTTTGCCTATTGTTTATTTGGGTATTGCTATTTGCACGCTTTTACGAGTAGACGTTGAAGTACCTAAGGATTCAAGGAGAAGTGTTGACTCAGATCCAACTCAAGACCAAGAGCAAGTACTTTTTGAAGGCAAGTTATGCTTTGACCATATTGATCCCATTTTGAAACCTATTTTGATTTAAACTATTGCATGCTAGTTCAATTAGAAAAATACTTGGTTTAAACATGGGGTTAGATAAATACCAATTTCTTTGTATGACACCTTGATTACTTAAGTATGTGCCATGACCCTTTGTCACCCTAGTTGTGGTTTACTAGTTGGACATTATTAAATTGCCAACATGGGTTTAGACCGATGTAGTACACCGCTTAGACTCGCTCGTGCTCATGACATGATTTTGGACAATCAAATGCTAATATTGACTTAATGATATATTGAACCTGTTTTGGAAAAGTATCATGTGATGTTGATGGCACGTGGTGCATGGTAATCAAGCGGGGTTTGATAAACGATTTCGGCCGGGCATGTGGCAAGAGTAATCAGTGGGCCATTGTGGCATTGGGAGTGTTGTTTTGGTTCTTCGGGTAGTCTTGCCCTGGTCACTCTAAGGACTTAACCTTGCAAGCCTTTGAACTGGGTCATACTTGCAACCACATGGTCGAATGGGACGGCCCTAGTTGACTAAGTCGCTAAGGACTCACTTGTGGAGCCTCAGGGTGTCAATTACACCGTTTGTGTGATTGTGCGGGGAGCGTGATCGTGGTCGTGGGCCGATACCCATCTAACGGTGTGTTGGTCCCATACTTCGCCTTGGCTAAGGGAAGGGATGGTGTAGAGCACGAACCGGAGAGGACCACCTGTGTTGTTTGAGGCTTCCGAAAGGCTTTGTTACGGGAACTCGCCTTTGTGGTGTTTGACTGTATCTTGTGGGTAAAGTGCATAACCTCTGCAGAGTGTAGAATCTATTTAAATAGCCGAGTCCACGGTACTGGACAATGCTCGGGAATTACAGTCAAGGGTTAGACTTTCTGAAAATAACTTGGATTTGAAAGGTTGGTCTGGTTTAATGATGAAATTGATGGAAATGTGGTTTAGGATGGGGAAAATGTTTATTAAACTTCTTGAAAAGTTATTTATGCTTTACTTATTTCTACTGCTTTCGAATCTACTTATATTATTTGTCAAATGCTGTTTACTGCAAATATACCTTGAGCTATTCCTTTGTACCAAGCCATGCATGTAGTATATTAGCTTGCATTCTGTGCATGACTTGCTGAGTACCAAGTACTCACCCTTGCCTCAACACAATATCAGTTGAAGAAGAGACTGCACCAGCTTTGGAGGAGGAACTCCAAGAGGATCCGTCTACTTAGGGAAGCGAGCCCAGTCAGTTGCCTGTGGTATACTGGATGGCGCCACGATGTTACTTTCGTTGTTTTTCCGCTGCTATTACTACTTTTCTCTGAATAAGTTTTGCCTTGCAAGGCATATATTTGTAACTTGGCCATAAGGTCAAGTAACCAGTTTGGTTATTTAAATAAAGTACTTTGATAATATCGATTGGTATGATTGTGATATTTACCGATGTTAAGACTGTGTGCACTAGCGCGTTCCTGGACTAGTGCTGAATACACAGAGGGTCCGGATTTGCAAATTCGGGGTCCCGACACTTATGTCCTTACAAAAACGACGACCGAAACGAAAATGAGTGTCCAACGCGCCGAAAGGACTTCACACGTGCCCTAGCTCATTTCGGCAAGCATTTCGAGTATGCTCGAGTCTGCGTTAAACATTCATCCAAGTGGGACACAAAATGGTACCGTTAGCTACATACGTAACAAGGCGTTGCACGAAATGAACTTTCTTCCAAACATGCCGAATGGGCCGTACATAGCCGTAGCACATTCGCCGTGCATTACGAATCCGTCCGAGTGTCTGTGAAACATTCCTTCACGCCGTGCACGAACGAGTACTGTAGGGAGCGTCCGCATGAAAAAGATGCAGAAATGAAACCGAGCGGCAAGCACGCCCAGTGGACTTCGCATGTGTCGTAACTCATTTCTGCAGGCATTTCGAATCCGTCCGAGTCGGCGCAAAATATTCCACCAAGACGGGTTCCCCATTACTGTACGCTGCGTACAAACGAAAGCGATGCGCTAAAGAAACTGAGTGCCCAAACACCCCGAATGAACTTACGACGTTCGCTTGTGATTTCTAGCTTTAGTTCCGGTTTTGACCCAGCCGGTGTGACACATTCCACTACGGCTGGTCCCAACGGGCACTGCATCTGCACCAGCACACAAACGAGTGATAGAAGGAAACTGAGTCCCAAACACGCCGAATGATCTTCTTGCTCGCCGTAGTCACTTTGGAGCGCATTTCAAAACCGTTCGAGTAGTTGTGGAACATTCCTCCACGGCGGGTCCCTACGGGGTTCTGTAAGCTGCTTGCGTATGAAACTGATAAACTGAAGAAAACTACCTGCGAAGCACCGCGAATGTACTTTGTATGCTTCGTAACTCTGTTCGACATGCATTTCGTACCTCTTCGATTCTGTGTGGAACTTTCCCACGCAACGCCGCGTCTGATGGCGACATGCGTTAGAAAATGACGCAAGAAATGAAACTGAGTGTCGAGCACCCCAAATGGACTTCATCTGTTTACTAGCTCCTATTAGCATCAACTTTGGGTCCCTCCGAATCGTTGCGAGACCTGCACGATAAATGGTACTGTAAGCTTCGAGCATGCCGGAATGGTGCACGGATCGAACACTGGTGCCAAGCAACCAGAATCGACTTCCTATGCGCCCTAGCTCATTTCGGCATGCATTTCGATTCCACCCGAATCTGAGTCATGCCCTCCACCGCGACGGGTCCCAACCGTTACTTTGAGCTGCATGCGTATGATGACGATGCACGAATGGGAACTCTCTCCCGAACCGCACGAATGGACTTTATATGCATTTTAGCCCTTCCAAAATTCATTTTTGATCTGTCTGGGTTAGTGTGAAACATTCCTCCACGACGCGTCGCAATGGGTGCGGCATGCTTATGTGCTTACAAAAACGACGCCCGAAACGAAACTAAGTGTCCAACGCGCCGAATGGACTTCACACGTGCCCTAACTCATTTCGGCAAGCATTTCGAGTACGCCGTCAAGTTAAACATTCATCCAAGTGGGACCCAAAATGGTACCGTTAGCTACATACGTAATGTATGCTGTTACCGAAATGAACTTTCTTCCAAACATGCCGAATGGGCCGCATAGCCGTAGCACATTCGCCGTGCATTACTTAATCCGTCTGAGTGTTCGTGAAACATTCCTTCACGCCCGTGCACGAACGAGTACTATAGGGAGCGTGCGCTCAAAACGATGCAGAAATGAAACCGAGCGGCAAGCACGCCCGATGGACTTCGCGTAATGTCGTAACTCATTTCGGCAGGCATTTCGAATCCGTCCGAGTCGGCGCGAAATATTCCACCAAGACGGGTTCCACGTTACTGTACGCTGTGTACAAACGAATGCGATGCGCAAAAGAAACTGAGTGCCCAAACACCCCGAATGAACTTACGATGTTCGCTTGTGATTTCCAGCTTTAGTTCCGGTTCTGACCCAGCCGGTGTGACACATTCCACTACGACTGGTCCCAACGGGCACTGCATCTGCATCAGCACGCAAACGAGTGATAGAAGGAAACTGAGTGCCAAACACACCGAATGATCTTCTTGCTCGCCGTAGTCACTTTGGAGCGCCTTTCAAAACCGTCCGAGTCGTTGTGGAACATTCCTCCACGGCGGGTCCCTACGGGTTCTGTAAGCTGCTTGCGTATGAAACTGACAAACAGAAGAAAACTACATGCGAAGCACCGCGAATGGACTTTGTATGCCTCGTAACTCTGTTCGGCATGCATTTCGGATCTCTTCGAGTCGGTGTGGAACTTTCCCACGCAACGTGTACAGTAAGCAGCATGCATTAGAAAATGACGCAAGAAATGAAACTGAGTGTCAAGCACCCCAAATGGACTTCATCTGTTTACTAGCTCCTATTAGCATCAACTTTGGGTCCCTCCGAATCGCTAAGTGCGAGACTGCATTTATAAATGGTACTGTAAGCTTCGAGAGTGCCGGAATGGTGCACGGATCGAACACTGGTGCCAAGCAACCAGAATCGACTTCCTATGCGCCCTAGCTCATTTCGGCATGCATTTCGATTCCACCCGAGTCTGAGTCATGCCCTCCACCACGACGGGTCCCAACCGTTACTTTGAGCTGCATGCGTATGAAGACGATGCACGAATGGGAACTCTCTACCGAACCGCACGAATGGACTTTATATGCATTTTAGCCCTTCCAAAATTCATTTTTGATCTGTCTGGGTTAGTGTGAAACATTCCTCCACGACGGGTCGCAATGGGTGCTGCATGCTTATGTGCTTACAAAAACGACGCCCGAAACGAAACTGAGTGTCCAACGCGCCGAATGGACTTCACACGTGCCCTAACTCATTTCGGCAAGCATTTCGAGTACGCTCGAGTCTGCGTTAAACATTCATCCAAGTGGGACCCAAAATGGTACCGTTAGCTACATACGTAACAGGGCGTTGCACGAAATGAACTTTCTTCCAAACATGCCGAATGGGCCGTACATAGCCGTAGCACATTCGGCATGCATTACGAATCCGTCTGAGTGTCTGTGAACATTCGTTCACGCCGCGTACCTAATGAGTATCAGAGGGAGCGTCCGCACGAAAACGATGCAGAAATGAAACTAAGCGGCAAGCACGCCCAGTGGACTTCGCATGTGTCGTAACTAATGTCGGCAGGCATTTCGAATACGTCCGAGTCGGCGCGAAATATTCCACCAAGACAGGTTCCACGTTACTGTACGCTGCGTGCAAACGAAAGCGATGCGCGAAAGAAACTGAGTGCCCAAACACCCCGAATGAACTTACGATGTTCGCTTGTGCTTTCCAGCTTTAGTTCCGGTTCTGACCCAGCCGGTGTGACACATTCCACTACGGCTGGTCCCAACGGGCACTGCATTTGCACCAGCACGCAAACGAGTGACAGAAGGAAACTGAGTCCCAAACACCCCGAATGATCTTCTTGCAAGCCGTAGTCACTTTGGAGCGCCTTTCAAAACCGTCCGAGTCGTTGTGGAACATTCCTCCACGGCGGGTCCCTACGGGTTCTGTAAGCTGCTTGCGTATGAAACTGACAAACAGAAGAAAACTACATTCGAAGCACCGCGAATGGACTTTAATGCCTCGTAACTCTGTTCGGCATGCATTTCGGATCTCTTCGAGTCGGTGTGGAACTTTCCCACGCAACGTGTGCAGTAAGCAGAATGCATTAGAAAATGACGCAAGAAATGAAACTGAGTGTCAAGCACCCCAAATGGACTTCATCTGTTTACTAGCTCCTATTAGCATCAACTTTGGGTCCCTCCGAATCGCTAAGTGAGACACCTTACGATAAATGGTACTGTAAGCTTCGAGCGTGCCAGAATGGTGCACGGATCGAACACTGGTGCCAAGCAACCAGAATCGACTTCCTATGCGCCCTAGCTCATTTCGGCATGCATTTCGATTCCACCCGAGTCTGAGTCATGCCCTCCACCGCGACGGGTCCCAACCGTTACTTTGAGCTGCATGCGTATGAAGATGATGCACGAATGGGAACTCTCTGCCGAACCGCACGAATGGACTCTATATGCAGTTTAGCCCATCCAAAATTCATTTCTGATCTGTCTGGGTTAGTGTGAAACATTCCTCCACGACGGGTCGCAATGGGTGCTGCATGCTTATGTCCTTACAAAAACGACGACCGAAATGAAACTGAGTGTCCAACGCGCCGAAAGGACTTCACACGTGCCCTAGCTCATTTCGGCAAGCATTTCGATTACGCTCGAGTCTGCGTTAAACATTCATCCATGTGGGACACAAAATGGTACCGTTAGCTACATACGTAACAAGGCGTTGCACGAAATGAACTTTCTTCCAAACATGCCGAATGGGCCATACATAGCCGTAGCACATTCGCCGTGCATTACAAATCCGTCTGAGTGTCTGTGAAACATTCCTTCACGCCGTGCACGAACGAGTACTGTAGGGAGCGTCCGCACGAAAAAGATGCAGAAATGAAACCGAGCGGCAAGCACGCCTAGTGGACTTCGCATGTGTCGTAACTCATTTCGGCAGGCATTTCGAATCCGTCCGAGTCGGCGCAAAATATTCCACCAAGACGGGTTCCCCGTTATTGTACGCTGCGTACAAACGAAAGCGATGCGCGAAAGAAACTGAGTGCCCAAACACCCCGAATGAACTTACGACGTTCGCTTGTGATTTCCAGCTTTAGTTCCGGTTTTGACCCAGCCGGTGTGACACATTCCACTACGGCTGGTCCCAACGGGCACTGCATCTGCACCAGCACACAAACGAGTGATAGAAGGAAACTGAGTCCCAAACACACCGAATGATCTTCTTGCTCGCCGTAGTCACTTTGGAGCGCATTTCAAAACCGTCCGAGTAGTTGTGGAACATTCCTCCACGGCGGGTACCTACGGTTTCTGTAAGCTGCTTGTGTATGAAACTGATAAACTGAAGAAAACTACCTGCGAAGCACCGCGAATGGACTTTGTATGCTTCGTAACTCTGTTCGGCATGCATTTCGTACCTCTTCGATTCTGTGTGGAACTTTCCCACGCAACGCGTACAGTAAGCAGCATGTGTTAGAAAATGACGCAAGAAATGAAACTGAGTGTCGAGCACCCCAAATGGACTTCATCTGTTTACTAGCTCCTATTAGCATCAACTTTGGGTCCCTCCGAATCGTTGCGAGACCTGCACGATAAATGGTACTGTAAGCTTCGAGCATGCCGGAATGGTGCACGGATCGAACACTGGTGCCAAGCAACCAGAATCGACTTCCTATGCGCCCTTGCTCATTTCGGCATGCATTTCGATTCCACCCGAATCTGAGTCATGCCCTCCACCGCGACGGGTCCCAACCGTTACTTTGAGCTGCATGCGTATGATGACGATGCACGAATGGGAACTCTCTCCCGAACCGCACGAATGGACTTTATATGCATTTTAGCCCTTCCAAAATTCATTTTTGATCTGTCTGGGTTAGTGTGAAACATTCCTCCACGACGCGTCGCAATGGGTGCGGCATGCTTATGTGCTTACAAAAACGACGCCCGAAACGAAACTAAGTGTCCAACGCGCCGAATGGACTTCACACGTGCCCTAACTCATTTCGGCAAGCATTTCGAGTACGCTCGAGTCTACGTTAAACATTCATCCAAGTGGGACCCAAAATGGTACCGTTAGCTACATACGTAACAGGGCGTTGCACGAGATGAACTTTCTTCCAAACATGCCGAATGGGCCGTACATAGCCGTAGCACATTCGCCGTGCATTACGAATCCGTCTGAGTGTCTGTGAAACATTCCTTCACGCCGTGCACGAACGAGTACTATAGGGAGCGTGCGCCCGAAAACGATGCAGAAATGAAACCAAGCGGCAAGCACGCCCAGTGGACTTCGCATGTGTCGTAACTCATTTCGGCAGGCATTTCGAATCCGTCCGAGTCGGAGCGAAATATTCCACCAAGACGGGTTCCACGTTACTGTACGCTGCGTACAAACGAATGCGATGCGCGAAAGAAACTGAGTGCCCAAACACCCCGAATGAACTTACGATGTTCGCTTGTGATTTCCAGCTTTAGTTCCGGTTCTGACCCAGCCGGTGTGACACATTCCACTACGACTGATCCCAACGGGCATTGCATCTGCATCAGCACGCAAACGAGTGATAGAAGGAAACAGAGTGCCAAACACACCGAATGATCTTCTTGCAAGCCGTAGTCACTTTGGAGCGCCTTTCAAAACCGTCCGAGTCGTTGTGGAACATTCCTCAACGGCGGGTCCCTACGTGTTCTGTAAGCTGCTTGCGTATGAAACTGACAAACAGAAGAAAACTACATGCGAAGCACCGCGAATGGACTTTGTATGCCTCGTAACTCTGTTCGGCATGCATTTCGGATCTCTTCGAGTCGGTGTGGAACTTTCCCACGCAACGTGTACAGTAAGCAGCAAGCATTAGAAAATAACGCAAGAAATGAAACTGAGTGTCAAGCACCCCAAATGGACTTCATCTGTTTACTAGCTCCTAATAGCATCAACTTTGGGTCCCTCCGAATCGTTGCGAGACCTATACGATAAATGGTACTGTAAGCTTCGAGCGTGCCGGAATGGTGTACGGATCGAACACTGGTGCCAAGCAACCAGAATCGACTTCCTATGCGACCTAGCTCATTTTGGCATGCATTTCGATTCCACCCGAGTCTGAGTCATGCCCTCCACCGCGACGGGTTCCAACCGTTACTTTGAGCTGCATGCGTATGAAGACGATGCACGAATGGGAACTCTCTACCGAACCGCACGAATGGACTTTATATGCATTTTAGCCCTTCCAAAATTCATTTTTGATCTGTCTGGGTTAGTGTGAAACATTCCTCCACGACGGGTCGCAATGGGTGCTGCATGCTTATGTGCTTACAAAAACGACGCCCGAAACGAGTGTCCAACGCGTCGAATGGACTTCACACGCGTTCTAACTCATTTCGGCAAGCATTTCGAGTACGCCGAAGTCTGCGTTAAACATTCATCCAAGTGGGACCCAAAATGGTACCGTTAGCTACATACGTAATGTATGCTGCACGAAATGAACTTTCTTCCAAACATGCCGAATGGGCCGTACATAGCCGTAGCACATTCGGCATGCATTACGAATCCGTCTGAGTGTCTGTGAACATTCGTTCACGCCGTGCACGAACGAGTACTGTAGGGAGCGTCCGCACGAAAACGATGCAGAAATGAAACTAAGTGGCAAGCACGCCCAGTGGACTTCGCATGTGTCGTAACTAATGTCGGCAGGCATTTCGAATACGTCCGAGTCGGCGCGAAATATTCCACCAAGACAGGTTCCACGTTATCAGACAAGGCGTGCAAACGAAAGCGATGCGCGAAAGAAACTGAGTGCCCAAACACCCCGAATGAACTTACGATGTTCGCTTGTGCTTTCCAGCTTTAGTTCCGGTTCTGACCCAGCCGGTGTGACACATTCCACTACGGCTGGTCCCAACGGGCACTGCATTTGCACCAGCACGCAAACGAGTGATAGAAGGAAACAAAGTCCCAAACACCCCGAATGATCTTCTTGCAAGCCGTAGTCACTTTGGAGCGCCTTTCAAAACCGTCCAAGTCGTTGTGGAACATTCCTCCACGGCGGGTCCCTACGGGTTCTGTAAGTCGCCATGCATGAAATCGACAAACAAAAGAAAACTACATTCAAGCACCGCGAATGGACTTTAATGCCTCGTAACTCGTTTCGCATGCATTTCGGATCTCTTCGAAGTCGGTGTGGAACTTTCCCACGCAACGTGTACAAGAAGCGTAATGCATTAGAAAATGACGCAAGAAATGAAACTGAGTGTCAAGCACCCCAAATGGACTTCATCTGTTTACTAGCTCCTATTAGCATCAACTTTGGGTCCCTCCGAATCGTTGCGAGACCTGCACGATAAATGGTACTGTAAGCTTCGAGCGTGCCGGAATGGTGCACGGATCGAACACTGGTGCCAAGCAACCAGAATCGACTTCCTATGCGCCCTAGCTCATTTCGGCTTGCATTTCGATTCCACCCGAGTCTGAGTCATGCCCTCCACCGCGACGGGTCCCAACCGTTACTTTGAGTTGCATGCGTATGAAGACGATGCACGAATGGGAACTCTCTGCCGAACCGCACGAATGGACTTTATATGCAGTTTAGCCCATCCAAAATTCATTTCTGATATGTCTGGGTTAGTGTGAAACATTCCTCCACGACGGGTCGCAATGGGTGCTGCATGCTTATGTCCTTACAAAAACGACGACCGAAACGAAACTGAGTGTCCAACGCGCCGAAAGGACTTCACACGTGCCCTAGCTCATTTCGGCAAGCATTTCGAGTACGCTCTAGTCTGCGTTAAACATTCATCCAAGTGGGACACAAAATGGTACCGTTAGCTACATACGTAACAAGGCGTTGCACGAAATGAACTTTCTTCCAAACATGCCGAATGGGCCGTACATAGCCGTAGCACATTCGCCGTGCATTACGAATCCGTCTGAGAGTCTGTGAAACATTCCTTCACGCCGTGCACAAACGAGTACTGTAGGGAGCGTCCGCACGAAAAAGATGCAGAAATGAAACCGAGCGGCAAGCACGCCCAGTGGACTTTGCATGTGTCGTAACTCATTTTGGCTGGCATTTCGAATCCGTCCGAGTCGACGCAAAATATTCCACAAAGACGGGTTCCCCGTTACTGTACGCTGCGTACAAACGAAAGCGATGCGCGAAAGAAACTGAGTGCCCAAACACCCCGAATGAACTTACGACGTTCGCTTGTGATTTCCATCTTTAGTTCCGGTTTTGACCCAGCCGGTGTGACACATTCCACTACGGCTGGTCCCAACGGGCACTGCATCTGCACCAGCACGCAAACGAGTGATAGAAGGAAACTGAGTCCCAAACACACCGAATGATCTTCTTGCTCGACGTAGTCACTTTGGAGCGCATTTCAAAACAGTCCGAGTAGTTGTGGAACATTCCTCCACGGCGGGTACCTATGGGTTCTGTAAACTGCTTGCGTATGAAACTGATAAACTGAAGAAAACTACCTGCGAAGCACCGCGAATGGACTTTGTATGCTTCGTAACTCTGTTCGGCATGCATTTCGTACCTCTTCGATTCTGTGTGGAACTTTCCCACGCAACGCCGCATCTGAAGAAGCGACATGCTAGAAAATGACGCAAGAAATGAAACTGATTGTCGAGCACCCCAAATGGACTTCATCTCGCTTACTAGCTCCTATTAGCATCAACTTTGGGTCCCTCCGAATCGCTAAGTAGACCTGCACGATAAATGGTACTGTAAGCTTCGAGCATGCCGGAATGGTGCACGGATCGAACACTGGTGCCAAGCAACCAGAATCGACTTCCTATGCGCCCTAGCTCATTTCGGCATGCATTTCGATTCCACCCGAATCTGAGTCATGCCCTCCACCGCGACGGGTCCCAACCGTTACTTTGAGCTGCATGCGTATGATGACGATGCACGAATGGGAACTGTCGACGATCGGTTTCGCCGGCAATAAGATTTGTGATTCTAGGGGATTTGTGCGGGATCTGAGCTTGATGGTAACACAGGATACGGGGGCAATCTGTTTTAGACAGGTTCGGGCTCTCTCGGAGGAGATAATACCCTAGTCCTGTGTTCTTGGATGTATTGTGTGTGTTCCAGAGAGAGAGAGAGTCCTCCTCCTTGTTTTTTCCCTCCTCCCCTTACATACTGGGGGGAGAATCATCATAGATGGGCGCCACCGGGCCCTAAACATGGTGGCCTGGACGACATGTCCCTTGTCCTTATCCGCCTTCACGCCTACGCCCCGGAGAGGAGGTTATGCTTTCTCCGACTCCACGCCGCCGCCTTGTCGTTCCAGCCTTCCGCAGCCTCGCAAAGGTCGATCAAGATGCTTCGTCCCCTGGCGGGTTGTTAGGGCGGCACGAAGCTTCCTTGAAGGACCGGGAGTTGTCTTGGGGAGCAAGTTGAAGGTCTCTCTGGGCCCGCCGTGGTGCTCCTGGGCTTTGGGCTTTCTATTCCGCTGTCAGGCCCAGTAATGGGCGTAGGTCCCTCTTGCGGGACCCTGTCTCTCGACATCCCACAAAGAGCCCCCAAGTGCTTTAGGATCGACTTTCCGTCCCTTACCCTGTTATGAGGATTATGCGGAGAGAGATCATAAAGAACTTGTAGTATGAAGCCACCGTGGTTGATTAGCTCGTGGTCGAAAGTGGTACCGCGCCCGATTTACGGTGCACGGCAACCGGCTTGTCGCCTACGACCTCATGGGGCATACCTTGTTCTTTTGGCTCGTGGTCGAGCGGTACCCGCGCTTGGTTTGGCGCTGCAACCGGCTTGTCGCCCTACTGACCCTCATGGGGCATACCTTGATCTTTTGGCTCGGGTCGAGTGGTACCGCGCCCGCTTACGGTCTTGCGACAACCCTTGTCGCTCGGCTGACCCTCACCGGGCATACCTTGGTCTTTTGGGCTCGCGGCCGAGTGGTACCCGCGCCCGTTCACGGCGCGCGTCCTACGTCTTGTCGCTCGGCTGACCCTCATGGGGCATACCTTGATCTTTTGGCTCGGGTCGAGTGGTACCCACGCGCCCGTTCTGATGCTTGTGGCAACCGGCTTGTCGCCCTACCGACCCTCATGGGGCATACCTTGGTCTTTTGGCTCGTGGTCGAGTGGTACCAGCGCTTGCTTACGGCGCTGCAACCGGCTTGTCGCTTCACCGACCCTCATGGGGCATACCTTGGTCTTTTTGGCTCGGGGTCGAGTGGTACCCGCTACCAAGATGCGCTACACAAGAACCGGCTTGTCGCTTCGGTTGACCCTCATGGGGCATACCTTGGTCATACAGAGTAATGCCTGTGCCCACTTACGGCCAAGATCGCTTTAGACCCTCATGGGCGCGATTCTCAAGACCGTGTTGGTTGTAGATCCTCCGGCGACACCCAATCGCATTGTGAGACAAATGACCAGCAATTGACCCCAAATTATGGGGTGTGCCGTCGAGAGGATGTTCGGAAAGTGCCCAGCCCCAAGCTTCCGTATGGCGGCGGCGTTCGTGCCCGTCGTGGGGCACACTTTATCCCAAACTCGGACCAGATTTGACACCTGGCCGCGCTTTTGGCGCGACGCAGCTATTGGCCCGTCATGGGACGTGCCCTGGATCTCGCCCAGAATTGAACAGAGGGCCTCGCTTCTTCCCACCGTAGGTGGAAATTGGGGCCCATTTCTTATAAGCCGGAAGGACCCTCGTTGGAGCAACGGCCTCCTCGCACCTTCTCCACCACTGGCCGCGAAACCTTCAAACCTTCCTTGGCGATTTAGGTTTCGATTTCGCGCCCTTGGCTTGGCGGTTCTTCCCTCCAGGTCTTCTTCTTCGCCATGTCGCCTTCCTCGTCATCGGAGGGTAGCACCGACCCTGCGACGGTAGGGTGGGAGACTTCCATCACGACGATGTCCCGCTTGAGGGGATGGTTGCCGCCGGGCGTCCTCCCTCCGCTGGAGTTGATCTCCGCTCGTCCCGCAGGTGACCCTTACCCCACACCTCTAGAGAATGAGATTGTGGTGTTTGAGTCCTTCTTCTCAAGGGACTTAGCATTCCCGGGAGCGCCTTCTTCCGGGGCTCCTCCACTTCTACGAAATTGAGTTGATCAATTTGAACCCCAACTCGATTCTTCACATTGCCATCTTCGTCTAGCTCTGCGAGGCGTATCTTGGGATACGCCCTCATTTGGATTTGTTCCGCTCCTTCTTCCGGGCTGAAGCCTCATCCGAACCGGGCCGCTCCCAATGTCGTTGGGGGCGCCGGGCTCCAGCTGCGGGAGGGCTTGAAGAAACAGTATTTTGTCGTTCCTCTCAAGACCTCCCTCAAAGGTTGGAGGCGGGAGTGGTTCTATTGTGCCAACGTTGATCCTTTCCTCGCCCCCTTTGCCGGCCGCGCTCCTAAAGCTTCCCGATGCTGGAGCGACGGGCCAGACGGAGGAGGTTCGGGACAAATCCCCGAGCTTCGCATTGATTGACGATCCCAAGAACCGAGGCTGACGGGTCCCGGATCACGATCAGTTTTGTGAAGCGCCGGTGCAGCCCTTGAAGGAGAGAGTCCATCCGGGGTTCCAATACAACGGGCCTCTGGACCCCACGCTGAGTCGGACGCGCCCTGTCGATGGAGGCGCCGGCAAGACGGTAGTTGATCTCTTCGTGCTGGCACAATCATCACCAACAGGGCTGCCCTCATAAATTTTCGACGGCAAGGCCTCCCCTCTCGTGAGTGCGCTATTCTCTCGAAAGGTCGTTTCCATGATTTCTTTGATCGACGCGTGTGATTCAAGCAGGTGCGATCGTTCCTTTTTCGTGAACGCGTCCTTCCTTTCTCGACGCTCAGCTTGTCGGCCTCTCTCGGCTGAAACACGCTCGCCAGCGGCGAGTGGTCGACACATCGGTCGACGAAGCTGCGCCGAGTCGGCGGAGGAGGTCGTCGGTCCTTCGTCGGCCAGGGCCTTCGACCTCCGATGCACCGGATCGCAAAGTGCGGGGCCACACTTGTCCCGATGGCAGCCCCAGTGCAGCGCCAACTTCCCTCCGAGTGGTGCTGGGTTTTGAATGAAACCTCGAATGAAATTCAAGAAATCCAAAAGGTATTTTTTGGGCGATCCTTGTCTTTTGTTACCGCCTCAGGCCGAGGTGTCTTCCCTTTTGCTGATTCAGACTCCTGCTATGGACGCCCCAAAGGAGGGGTCTCTGAAAGGAGTCCGTGCAGGCTTCCCCAAGGGGAGCCCCCGCCGCGTCGGCTAGGTCGCCGTCACCGCCGACTGCCGGGACGTCGCCACCGGGCGCAGGCGGTCCAACAGTCGAACCATCCGGTGGTCCGTCCGCCGACGAGATCGACCCGGCATCGTCTCCCGGAGTGGAGGACGTGCCTCGAGAGCCACCGCCGCTCGGTCCTCTGCCGAAGCCCCCGAATCGGACCGTATGGTGGGAAGGGGGTTCCGACTGGAAGGGGATGGAAGAGGACGACGAGATGGAGAGAGCGGCTCGGACGGAGCTTTATGAGCTCACCGTCAGGTGTAGCACGCCGCCGAGGGTGAGCTTCTTGTCTTCAATCTGTCGCTCACGACTTCTCCTCGAGATTCTACCCTGCTACTTAGGACATGGGGAGCGCTGAGCAAAGGTCGCGTTTTTCCGAAGGTGCTCCCAAAGCTCAAGGAGCGAAGCGATTCAGGACAAGCTCAATGAGATCAGCGCGGACAGATGGAAAGAAGTCCACGAAGCCAGGCGAGTGTATGACGATCCGGGAGGAGAAGACGAAGCTTGAGCATATGCTCGAAGGTGAGATTCTCCCCTGAATTCGGTTCGTATGCTTTTTGGATGATGGTTGGAGAGGATGATGACACACTCGTGTTTCAGAGCGCGACTCGACCGTTGCTGAGCTGAGGGCCCGGCTGGAGGCTTCAGAGAATTCTGGCCTCGAAGCTCGAGTCACCGAAAGGATGCAAATGAGCCGAAGGGTAAATTTATTTGACTTGGGTTGAACATACTTGGCGCCGGTGTGCTCTTGATGGCTGTTTGACTTTGTGGCAGAGTGCAAGGAGAAGATGGCGGCCGCCGAACAGGGCGGACTGAATCGCTGGCGTCGCCTGCGAGCCAGTCCTGCACCTTCTGCGCATTGAAGGAGCCACGCCGGGCCAGGGGGACGATGCTGTTCCACTTCTCTCGGGAGGAGCCGACAGGATCAGAGCTTACGCCAAAGAGTCCGCAGCAATGAGCGCGAACCAGGCATTGGCGGTGGTCAAGTCTCATTATCCGAGAGTTGACCTCGAAGCTGTGAAAGAAGGCTTCGCTGTGATGAAGATAAGGCCAACGCTCCTCGAAGAGGTGTCCGTGCATCGCAGCCTTGTTGGAGAATCTAGAATTCGACTTTGATGTGGGCCTTGATGCCGAGTGCTCGCCCTCCTTGTTTGAAATATTGTGTCTTCTTACTTCAATATGATTTGCCTGTATTATCTTCCGCTGAGTGGTCTTCAGACCCGAATATAGGCCCGTAGCCTTTTGGATCCTGTTGTGCCTTTCCGGGTGGGCTTCACTGATCGGGTATGGCTTCCAAACGCCAGGGCCTTGGCCCGTGGCTTTCTTGCCCGGACACGCTTTTCCGAGAGGTGGCGTGCAGCTCTCGAGCCGCCGACTTACGTTGTGGCCACCTGGTGAGTGGTTTAGCCCCTGCTTGCATCACTTGCTAGCTCTCCACCTCGGCTTTTGCGCTTAATCTGGTGTAATTAAGCGAGGAAGCCGAATGAGCTTGAACCGCTTACAACACGTGTCCGTGAAATTCTCCTTGATTTTGTTCAATGCGCCGATCTTCTTCGGTATTTGCACTGCCGCTTCGCTTTTTCGCGCTTCATTGATTGTGAGGTGGCGCTGCTTTGATTGCCTTTGAGATGCTTCAATTTCCGAGGCTGGGGTGGCTTATAAATGGGGCGCCACCGCTAATGAGCGATCGCCTGCTTCTTCTTGCCTTGTCCTTCGCCTTCCTCTTCCAGCTTCCTTCCATGTCTATTACGGGGAGGTTCGTTTGGTCCCTACGCCGTTGTTTCGCCATCGATTCTTCGGGATGTTGCACAACCGGGAGGAGGCGGAAGCATGGGAAGACCTTGACTTTTTCACACCGAGGCGGAGGCGGAGGACGGAGCGGCGAGGACGCCGCCGCCGTGGCCACCTTGTTGGAGGTCGCACCGGCTCCACGAGGTGGCGGAGATCATCCTCGAGATGGTTGGTCACGATCGTCGCGACGACCTTGCCGCCGTGGCCCTCGTCGCCTTATACCCCCTTGTGGGTGGTTGACGAGGAGATTCTCGCGGCTTTGGGTCGCGTGGGTCGCGACTAACCTCGGCGATCTCGCCTCCGGTCTCCCAACAAGGCCAAGACTAAGAAGACCAAAGACAAGACCAAGAATGCAGGAGTACCAAGAAGACCGAGCACCAAAGAAGAAGACTAGAGTTTTTTTTTTTTTTTTTTTTTTTTTTTTTTAGCGAGAAAAAGAAAAAGAAAATTAGCAATGTAAATTATTAACATTATGGAATGAAATGCGAAATTTTATCCATTCGTGCCTATCACATTTAACCCGAACTTAGTGGTTCCGCTGATCAACTCATTCTAGTCGGTTGCTCGATTACCCGACGAGGGGCTGGGGCTCGAGCTTTGACGGTTAGAAATTAGCGATCGTGCAAATCTTGGTTAAATTCTGGCGCCGCGAATTGCAGTCCCGAGTGGTTAGTGCTTTCTACCCGTTCCGTTGTCTTGTGGCCGGTATAAACCGCCGAGGCTTTGTGCTCATCGTGGTTTGTTATTTCCGTGCATTCTATATCGGCACGACCAGGGTTAGGCGCTACGCTGATCGGGTAATAACCACTCGGGGCTAGCATTACACGTAACTTCGTAAAATAAGACGAACCACTATTTTATTTAATGTGTAAGAGTGGGATACATAACTCATGCGTAGAAGCGACGGAGCTGTTCGGCGTTCAAGTATTCGCTAACCTCGCCGTCTTCTCGCCCTGAGTCGATAAGCACCTGGCCGGGTTGTATTCTCAGACGATGTATGGACCTTCCCAAATTGGAGAGAGCTTGTGCTCGCTTTTACGGTTCCTCCTCAGACCAGATCTCCTTCTAAAAGGTTCTATTTCTCGACGTTGCGAGTGGTAGCGCCGAAGTCCCTGGAGGTACTTAGCCGACTGGAGGGCGGCAACGTTCCGAGCCTCCTCGAGTTGATCAAGCTCCACCATTCGGCTTCCCTCGGACTCGGCTTCGTTGTAGTTCCGAACCCTCGGGGATTCGAATCCCAGCTCAGTCGGCAGAACCGCCTCTGCGCCATAGACCAGGAAAAAGGGGGTTTGGCCAGTCGCTCGGCTGGGGGTGGTTCTGAGTCCCCAGAGTACTGACGGTAGCTCCTTCACCCATCGGGCGGCGTATGGTTTGAGGCGGTCGAAGATCCTGGCCTTGAGGCCTTGAAGGACCAGACCGTTAGCTCGCTCGACCTGCCCATTGCTTCGTGGGTGAGCCACCGAGGCGAAGCAGATCTTGATCCCGACGCCTTCGCACCATTCTTGGAATTCTTCACTCCTGAACTGGGTGCCGTTGTCCGTGATGATCCGGTTGGGCACTCCGAATCTGACTACAATATCCTGGAAGAACTCCTTGGCCTTAATCTGCGGTGATAGTTACGACCGCTTGGCTTCGATCCACTTGGTGAACTTGTCAATGGCCACGAAGAGGTAAGCGAAACCGCCTTGAGCCTTCTTGAGCGGGCCCACTAAGTCGAGCCCCAGATCGCGAAAGGCCAAGAAATGGGTATAGTCTGTAGCTCCTGTGCGCAAGTGTGTCTGCTCTTGCATAGAATTGGCAGCCTCGCGAGGTTCGAACTATCTCCTTGGCATCCGTTACCGCCGTTGGCGAGGAAGAAACCACGCCGGTAGGCTTTCCCAACCAAGGCGCTTGACGCCGCGTGATGGCCACACATTCCCGAATGGATTTCTTGGAGCAGCTCTCTTCCCACTTGTCCCGAAATGCACCGCTGAGGACACCCGAGGCACTTTTTCTAAGAGCTCGTCGCCCACCACCACGTAGGATTTGGCTTGTCGGAGATGCGCTCTGCCAGTGGTTGCTTCGGGAGTTTGTCCTTCAGAGATAATCAAGGTACGGGTAGTCGATCTGGATCGATGAGCAGGACCCCTGCCCAGACCCTCGCTTGGCTTTTGCCGTTTTGTAACGGTTGGCTCGTGGAAGATCCTATACGAAGATATCACTTGGGACATCTGCCCGAGTTGCTCCCATCTTAGCCAACTCGTCTCGCTGCCTCATTATTGCGGCGGAGGACATGAACCAGCTCCGATCACAAACTTGCCTTCCAATTCTCGGACTTGCCGGGCGGTATGCCGCCATATTCGATCCACGCACAACCAGTCCTTCGTACTTGATTCACCACCAATCGGGAGTCGCCTCGAGCGCCACCGTCGGATTCAGTGATGTGGCGATACGAAGCCCATGGATGAGGGCCTCGTACTCCAGCGGCATTGTTTGAGGCCGGGAAGTGAATCCAAGGACATACTTCACTGTCACCCTTAGGCGAGATAAGGAGGATTCCCGCCTGCTCCTCCAAGCATGAGAGACCCGTCGAAGTGCATGACCCAATATTCTCGTACTTCTTCCGCAGGGGGTCTGGGATTCGGTCCACTCGGCCGTAAAGTCACCAAAGCACTGATTTGACGGCGGTCTGCGGCTTGAATGAGATGTCGAAAGCTCCAAGCTCGGCTGCCCACTTTGAAATTCTTCCAGAGCTTCCCGACACGGAGGACCTCTCCCACGGGAAAGAAGTGACTCATCAAATCGAATGTCCTTGAAATAATGCTTCAGCCTTCCGTGACGAGATCAAAATGGCGTCACAGCAGCTTCTCGGATTGGAGGATATCTTGTCTTGGATTCGCCAAGATTACGATTTAAATAAATCGGCGTTGCACACCGTAGCGGTGTCCAGATTCCTCCCGCTTCCACAACTATCACGGCACTTACTACATGAGATGTTGCCGCTATGTAGAGCGAAGAGGTTCACCTGGCGCCGGCGAGACTAAGACTGGGAGTGGAGAGAAACACCTTGAGTTCTTCAAGGCCTGCTGCGCCTCTACCGCCCAATCAAAGCGATCTTGCTTCTTAAGGAGCTTGAAGAAAGGCATTCCTGGACCCCGATCGTGAGATAAACTCGCCAAGCGCTACCATGCATCCGGTGAGCTTTTGGACCTCCTTTTGGTCGGTAGGCGGGGCCATTTTCATAATGGCTCCAATTTTCTCCTGTTCGGCTCGATCCCACGACGGAGACGATGAACCCGAGTAGTTTCCTGAAGACACTCCAAACGCACTTCTCCTGGTTTAGCCTCATCCGAACGCCTTCAGACTTGCGAACGCCTCGGCCAGATCGGAGGTGAGGCTGTCCTCTCGTCTGCGTTTTAACTACCACATCATCCACATAAGCTTCCACATTGCGCCCGAGCCGATGGTGAAAGCACCACAGACGGGCGCTACGTACGTTGCGCCGGCATTCTTGAGCCCGAACGGCATAGTGATATAGCAATATGCTCCGAATGGAGTGATAAACGAAGTCTTCGCAGCCTTCCTCTCGGCCGAATCGATGATAGCCTGAATAGGCGCCCGTAGCCGAGTAACCGAGATCCCAAAGGAGTCTACCGGTGATCGATACGAGGAGACCAAAGGGATCTTTCGGACAAGCCTTGTTGAGGTCGGTGTAATCAACACACATGCGCCAGCCTTTTATTCTTCTTCTCGACGAGCATGTGGTTCGCCAACCAGTCGGGATGATACACTTCTTTGATGAAACCTGCGGCTAGCGACTTTGTGATCTCCTCTCGATGGCTTCTCGACGATCTTGAGCAAACCGTCGTAACCTTTGCTTGACGGGCCTGGCGGATTGGTTTACATTTAGTGCGTGCTCGATCACCTCCCTGGGAACCCCGGGCATGTCGGACGGCTTCCAGGCAAAGACGTCTTGGTTTGCCCGCAGAAAGGTGACGAGCGCGCCTTCCTATTCATCCCCGAGCCTTGTCCCGATCGAAACGGCTCGAGCCGGATCGGACGGGTCGAGGAGGATCCTTTTGGTGCCTTCCTCGGGGCTGATCCCGAAGTTCTGCGGCTTGCGGGTAGGGATACTGCCTTCCGGCTTGTCGAAATCCGCCTCTTGACGAATTCTTTCCCGACCGTGGCGCCTCCAGAGACTTCGGCCATTTCGCAGCTCTCCTCGTCGCAAGAGAAAGATCGCTTAACGCCGCCGCAGAGTGATAATACCACTCGGACCCGGCATTTTCAGCATTAGATACGCGTAGTGGGGCACCGCCATGAACTTGGCCAGCGCTGGCCTCCCCAAGATGGCATGATACGCTGTCGCGAAATCTGCCACCTCGAAGCTAAGGCTCTCCGTCCGGTAGTTGTCCCTTGCGCCGAACGTGACTGGTAGAGTGATTTGTCCGAGTGGTATCGCCGACGTTCCGGGTATCACTCCATGAAAAGGTGACGACCCGCGCTTGAGGTCAGACCGCGGGATCCCCATATCATCGAGTGTCTTCACGAAGAGGACGTTGAGCCCGCTCCCACCGTCAATCAACACCCTTTTGAGCTTGATGTCGCGGACAACCGGCGCCAAGACCAGCGGGTATCTGCCGGGGAATGGGACGCGATCTGGGTGATCCGTGCGGTCGTAAGTTATTGCGACCTCGGACCACCGGACATATCGGGGGGTCTCCGGCTCTACTGCATAGATGTCCCGAGCGGTGAGCTTTTGCTTCCGCTTGGACTCATATGCGGCTGAACCCCCGAATATGTAGTTAAGCTCGAGGTCGACTTCCTGATAGTCTTCCTCAGCTTCAGGGGGAGGCGGTTTGCCGGCGGCATGACCACTCGGACCTTGTCCAGCCTGCCTCTTGCTCTGTGAGCGAACCTCTTTAGGGTGAAACAATCCTTGGCGGCATGCCTCCCCTTTGGATGGAAAGGGCAGTGAGTTCATGACCTTATCATATCCATCCTCTTTGAGAGCGAGGATGAGTTGGCGCAGCCGATCGCCACCAGCTCTTCGCCCTTGCGCTTCTTTTCTTTCCGCCGAGGGGGTTCAGACTGATCCTTCCCCTCATCACGCTGTTCCGCCAGAGCCTCGGAGGCTGAAGCGTAACGGTCCGCTAGGGCGAACAGCTCCCGGACCGACGTGGGTGGCTTCTGGGACATCTTCTTGATGAGGTCGGGGTCGCTGACTTCTTTCTGGAAGGCAGCTATCACAATCGCATCGGTGACGTCCCGAACGGTGCTTTTCCTGTTCATGAAGCGCTTGACGAACTCCCGGAGGGATTCGTTCCTCCTTTGGTGTAGCTGGTATAGGTCCCAAGGTGCCTGGCGCTCGTAAGTGCCTTGGAAATTTGAGATGAACTGCTCACACAGATCTCCCCAGAATCTATAGAGTTCGCTGAAGTCCGGTGAGCCATGCTTGGGCAGGCGAGAGGGTAACCGGCAAGTAGTTTGCCATTACTGATCCCTCTGCCCTCGACCGCTGTGAGCGTATACTTGTAGCCAAGCCTCCGGTCTCTCTCACCGTCAAACCTAGTGATGCCTTTAGGATTAAATCCATCGTGCCAAACCACTCGGCGTAGGTGAGGGGTAAACGACGGACCCCTTCGATGACTCCGCGATACCCCGGGAGGTGATCGACGCGAGGGGATCGCGCTTGGCGTATTTCGCGGCCTCGCGGAAGGATGCCGGCGCTCATATTCGCCGGCTTGACGGGCGTTGTTCCTCCTTTCTCGGTCGCGGCGCTGGCGCCGAGGTCCGAACGGAGGTCGCGGCCGATGCTATGTCGCAAGTCGTCTCCATGGTAGAACATGATGTATCCGACGGGCTTCCCGACCTGACCGGCCGGCCGTCTGGGTCCTCGCCGGACCACGTGGATGCCTCCTTCGCCGGCTGGTCGGTTTGAGTATCTTTGGATAGCTGCCGCCGTCACCATGGCCTTTACTTGGGCCATGATCGGGCAATCGGATCATCCGCCCCAAAGCATAGGGGTCGTGGTATCCAGGAGTGTCTTGGAGGCGACGATATTCTCGCTGTGGGGTACGAAACAGCCTGGTCCCCATCTTGGCTTGCAGAATGTCTTCATTGACAGCCGGCGCGGTCCGAGAGTGCAGCGCCAGCGTCAGGCTGATCACTCGGCCTCCTTCCAAATCGGCGGCGATCGAGGTGTCGGCGCTGCTGCGCGACCGCTCGAGCCTTCGATCACCACAGACTCTACGGAAATTCCAGCAGCTCTCTAGGCTTTCTTCCGACTCGGCGGCCGAGGTGGGTGAGTCCGAGAAGACAAACCTAGGCGCTCGGGGTGCCGAGTGGCTTGGCGGTGAGAACTCCCACCCTTCGTGCCTCGGCGTCCTCGAGCCCGACTCCGGGCCGAACGGGTCTTCGGATCCCCGCTCGGTACTTTAGAGTACGAGACAGGGGACCTTCCGATCGGGCGCGAAGTCGTGACGATGGATCGCCGGAAACCTCACCCTTGCTACCGTAGCGTTCCATAGAGAGAGAGGCTTCCGAGGTCGTTGGAGATGAAGGTCAGGCTTCCGAAACGGAAGACCTGGCCCGGGAAGAAGACTGTGGAGACTTCGCTCGTCGCAGCCATCAAGCTTGACGAAGATGTTGACACAAGCCCCCTACCTGGCGCGCCAACTGTCGACGATCGGTTTCGCCGGCAATAAGATTTGTGATTCTAGGGGATTTGTGCGGGATCTGAGCTTGATGGTAACACAGGATACGGGGGCAATCTGTTTTAGACAGGTTCGGGCTCTCTCGGAGGAGATAATACCCTAGTCCTGTGTTCTTGGATGTATTGTGTGTGTTCCAGAGAGAGAGAGAGTCCTCCTCCTTGTTTTTTCCCTCCTCCCCTTACATACTGGGGGGAGAATCATCATAGATGGGCGCCACCGGGCCCTAAACATGGTGGCCTGGACGACATGTCCCTTGTCCTTATCCGCCTTCACGCTCTACGTCCTGGAGAGGAGGTTATGCTTTCTCCGACCCACGCCTGCCGCCTTGTCAGGCTCTGGCAAAGGTCGCGATCAAGATGCTTCGCCCCTGGCGGGTTGTTAGGCGGGCACGGCTTCCTGAAGGACCGGGAGTTGTCTTGGGGAGCAAGTCGAAGGTCTCCTCTGGGCCCGTCGTGGTGCTCCTGGGCTTTGGGCTTTCTATTCCGCCTGTCAGGCCCAGCCGGGCGTAGGTCCCTCTTGCGGGACCCCTGTCTCTGACATCCCACATTAGCATCCCACATTAGAAATGAAACTAATTGTCGAGCACCCCAAATGGACTTCATCTGTTTACTAGCTCCTATTAGCATCAACTTTGGGTCCCTCCGAATCGTTGCGAGACCTGCACGATAAATGGTACTGTAAGCTTCGAGCATGCCGGAATGGTGCACGGATCGAACACTGGTGCCAAGCAACCAGAATCGACTTCCTATGCGCCCTAGCTCATTTCGGCATGCATTTCGATTCCACCCGAATCTGAGTCATGCCCTCCACCGCGACGGGTCCCAACCGTTACTTTGAGCTGCATGCGTATGATGACGATGCACGAATGGGAACTCTCTCCCGAACCGCACGAATGGACTTTATATGCATTTTAGCCCTTCCAAAATTCATTTTTGATCTGTCTGGGTTAGTGTGAAACATTCCTCCACGATGGGTCGCAATGGGTGCGGCATGCTTATGTGCTTACAAAAACGACGCCCGAAACGAAACTGAGTGTCCAACGCGCCGAATGGACTTCACATGTGCCCTAACTCATTTCGGCAAGCATTTCGAGTACGCTCGAGTCTGTGTTAAACATTCATCCAAGTGGGACCCAAAATGGTACCGTTAGCTACATACGTAACAGGGCGTTGCACGAAATGAACTTTCTTCCAAACATGCCGAATGGGCCGTACATAGCCGTAGCACATTCGCCGTGCATTACTTAATCCATCTCGAGTGTGTGTGAAACATTCCTTCACGCCGTACCTAACGAGTAATCTTGTAGGGAGCGTAGCCAAAACGATGCAGAAATGAAACCGAGTGGCAAGCACGCCCAGTGGACTTCGCATGTGTCGTAACTCATTTCGGCAGGCATTTCGAATCCGTCCGAGTCGGCGCGAAATATTCCACCAAGACGGGTTCCCCGTTACTGTACGCTGCGTACAAACGAAAGCGATGCGCGAAAGAAACTGAGTGCCCAAACACCCCGAATGAACTTACGACGTTCGCTTGTGATTTCCAGCTTTAGTTCCGGTTCTGACCCAGCCGGTGTGACACATTCCACTACGGCTGGTCCCAACGGGCACTGCATCTGCACCAGCATGCAAACGAATGATAGAAGGAAACTGAGTCCCAAACACACCGAATGATCTTCTTGCTCGCCGTAGTCACTTTGGAGCGCATTTCAAAACCGTCCGAGTAGTTGTGGAACATTCCTCCACGGCGGGTCCCTGAGTTCTCGTAAGCTGCTTATGATGAAATCGATAAACTCAAGAAAACTACTGCGAAGCACCGCGAATGGACTTTGTATGCTTCGTAACTCTGTTCGCATGCATTTCGTACCTCTTCGATTCGGTGTGGAACTTTCCCACGCAACGCGCGTCTGATGCGCGACATGCGTTAGAAAATGACGCAAGAAATGAAACTGAGTGTCGAGCACCCCAAATGGACTTCATCTGTTTACTAGCTCCTATTAGCATCAACTTTGGGTCCCTCCGAATCGTTTGCGAGACCTGCACGATAAATGGTACTGTAAGCTTCGAGCATGCCAGAATGGTGCACGGATCGAACACTGGTGCCAAGCAACCAGAATCGACTTCCTATGCGCCCTAGCTCATTTCGGCATGCATTTCGATTCCACCTGATTCTGAGTCATGCCCTCCACCGCGATGGGTCCCAACCATTACTTTGAGCTGCATGCGTATGATGACGATGCACGAATGGGAACTCTCTCCCGAACCGCACGAATGGACTTTATATGCATTTTAGCCCTTCCAAAATTCATTTTTGATCTGTCTGGGTTAGTGTGAAACATTCCACCACGACAGGTCGCAATGGGTGCTACATGCTTATGTGCTTACAAAAACGACGCCCGAAACGAAACAGAGTGTCCAACGCGCCGAATGGACTTCACACGTGCCCTAACTCATTTCGGCAAGCATTTCGAGTACGCTCGAGTCTGCGTTAAACATTCATCCAAGTGGGACCCAAAATGGTACCGTTAGCTACATACGTAACAGGGCGTTGCACAAAATGAACTTTCTTCCAAACATGCCGAATGGGCCGTACATAGCCGTAGCACATTCGGCATGCATTACGAATCCGTCTGAGTGTCTGTGAACAATCGTTCACGCCCACCTGAACGAGTATCAGAGGGAGCGCCCGCCGAAGCGATGCTGAAATGAAATCGCTGTCGGCGTATTTTACGCCAGGGTACCCACTTCGCAATGAATAAATACGGCCGCCAGCGGGCGTATGCGCGTCGGGCCCACCGCCACGGCGAGCAGACCGCCCGGCGCCCGGTGGACAAAGCGACGTCAAGACCATCGGGCGCCAAAGAAGGTGGTCGCCAAAGGGATGTGTGGCGATCGTCAAGACCACTGGGCGCCCAGCAAGGTGGTCGCCCAGTGGACAGGTGGCGATCAGGCCGCACCACTGGGCGCCCAGCAAGGTGGTCGCCCAGTGGACAGGTGGCGATCAGGCCGCACCACTGGGCGCCCAGTAAGGTGGTCGCCCAGCGGACAGGTGGCAATCAGGCCGCACCACTGGGCGCCCAGCAAGGTGGTCGCCCAGTGGACACGTGGCGTGCAGGCCACTCCCCTGGCGCTCACCCCCGGCCACGCCCGGGTCAAGGACATTTAATGCGGGTAGTGCGCATTAAATGCAAAGCGTGAAGGCTGCAGTATGGCGGCGCGCCTTCCCCAGGTGTGCATTAATTACGGGAGACGTCACGACTACACCTCACCCCATGACGGAACGGGCGGCGTTGGTGGACATGGGGCCCGAGGCGGGATTGTGACGGCTGCGGCAGACATTAATGGGATGTAAGAACAGTGACGGGCGCATTTAATGCGCCCGAGGCAGTGTAATAAGTACGCCTTACCGTGTAAGTCTCCCAGACGCCCCCGCCGGCCCAAGTATAAAAGGGAACTGGGGTGCATGGGAGAAGGGGTTCGATCCTTTGGCAGTAGGTTTTCGTTTCTCCAAGCAAGAACACAAGCAATACCAAGGAAAGCAGGACTAGGGCTATTACTCTCCGGAGGGCCTGAACCTGGGTAAAACTTTTTGCGTCCCCCCGTTGGCCTGAGCCTCCCGGTACTCCGGTCGTCTCCGTCTTCCATTCTCAGGCGATTGCCCCGAAAGCCCCCCGTCAGGACCTCATAAGCACCCGTCTCGGAGGTGCCTGTTGGCTAGTACGCCGACAGTGGCGCGCCAGGTAGGGGCTATCTATGGTTAGATCGCCCCCTTTCTCCCGTTTTAGGTGAGAGGCTCAGCAGAAGTAGGGGCGTTTGTCTTCATGGCGGATTCGCACTCCAAGCGTAGCAATCTGCCCGAAGAAAGCGGCGCCCGTAGCCGGTCCAGGCATTCAGGGAGGGAGCCGGCTATCCCGGGTCCCTCCGCCGCAGGAGAGGCGCGCGTGACTCCCATGCCTGGGGGTCAGCCTGTCCAGCGGCGCTTGGCGCTGGGGGATGACACTCCCGCGCGAAGCCTTCATGCGGCCCGGCTTCTTCTCAATCATCCCCCAGTAACGCTGGGGGGAAACACCCCAGCCACTCCGTGGCTGCGGGATATCGTCCACCTGGTGGACGTCGCACAACAGCAAGTTGAAGCGGCGACCCAGCCGGGGGCTTCCGGCGCGTGGCGGCAGGGAACGTGCGCGCCTGACGTGCCAGGTTCCAGCCGCCACACGACGACCCCTCCCGGTATCAAGGGTCGGGACAAGGGGAAGGGAGTCCTGGTTGCAACCCCCTCTGTAACGGGGGGACGGGCACGTTGTGAAATCATGTGCTGAAAAATTGGCTTTGAACTGAAAAATTAACTTAGAATTGGTTTTGCAAAATGTGCTTGTGCATGTGTTTGACAATTTGACAAGAAACAGTAAGTTTCGTTTTTACGCGCGGGACCAAGTTCTTAAAAGACAAGAGTTTTACATGTACGCCGGACCAAATTTTTGGTCCGTCGTGAATGGCTTTTTGCTCGATTAGGGTTTGTGCAAATTTGGACTTTGAATTTTGATTTGTTTTTGAGATTATGAAATTTGTGAGAATTTCATGATGCTTGAAGTGGACTTTATGCAATGCTCATGTGAGTAGTTGCATGGATTGACATTGAGTCAAGTCGTGGACTTGTGCTCGGATTTGTTTTTTTCATGTGCAGGTATTGCTCGAAGACGAATGTGGTCGATGACGGGACCGGAACTAGGTTCATGGAGGAACTGAGGTTCGGGACTAGGTTCAGGGAGGAACTGAGGTCTTGGTGGTTAAGGATGTCATGCGGGACGTTCGGGCTAAGAGAATGGTGCACATGAAGAATGGTTAGTCACGTGAGAATGGCAGGAGGTCATTCGCGTGCAAAGTGTTAGTCACGTGAGTATGGCAGGTGGCCATACGCGTGCAAAGTGTTAGTCACGTGAGTATGGTAGGGTTGCCATACGCTAGCAAGAGTTGTACTCGGCCTGGTTGGGCCAAGTAGAGTTGAGTTGGATACGGATTCCTTCTAGGGAATAGGAATCGTATTCAGAACTCCTTGTGGGTTGGTGCTTTAAATAGGTGGGGGGTCTCCTGTTGAAAGACACCAAGTAGAGCTGAGCGCATCAAGCTTTGAGCTTGGTTTTAGGGTTTGTACTCTTTTGATGAGAGTATTTTTAGACAAGAAATAAAGATCAATTCTTCCAAGATTTTTTGCGTGCTCTGAGAACCACGTCGCTACAGTGTTTTCTGTTTTGGTTCTTGTTTGCATGCTTGTTCTAGTTCTAGATTGGTTTTTGTTCTTCAAGTTTTATCTTGATTTGATCCATCAAAAACCTCTCTAGGGTATTGATCTAGTGTTTCTCAAAGTCTAGTTGATCAATCTTTTGTCGTTCTTGTTTAATCTTGAAGTTTTGATTAGATTGATTCTCGTCAAGTTCTGGATCAGCAAGCTTGCGAAGCTCATAACTTTTGATCCGTAAGTTCGATCGAGCTGATTCTTTTTGGGTTCGATTCCTATTGGAATCTAGTTTCTTGTGTCCAAATTTCAGATCGTTTCGACGGTTGGCTCTCCGGGAATTCTCGTTTTACCAAACCTCTGTCATTCTGTTTTTGTCGAAAACGAGGCAATCATTTGGTTCTGTTTTGGGGTGAACTTTTAATAGGTCAAGAATTTGGTTTTAGCTTCCGCACAATCATTCACCCCCCCTCTGATTGCTATATTCGTATACTTCGATCCTACAAGTGGTATCAGAGCAAGGTTTCTCTAATCTATCTTAACCGGTGATTAGATCAATGGATCGTTATTCGACAAAACCATGTGTGTTCGATGGTGTTGATTTTCAGTTTTGGAAGGCCAAGATGGAGGCGTTCATCCAAGCACAGGGCTTCACAATTTGGGAGAAGGTCTACAAGCCATATGAAGTCCCTGCAAACGCCAACGTCAACGACACCAATCGCACACATGTTGAAGCAAATAGCAAGGCGCGCAACTTGATCATCCAAGGCTTGGGACGCAGCGACTTTGATCGTGTGGTTCATCTTCGATCCAAGATATGAGGTATGGAAATCTCTTTGTGATTACCATGAGGGTTCTAACACCGTCAAAGAGGTTCGCCAAGATATTTACAAAAGAATACATGCGTTTTGAGATGAAACCTAGTGAATCTGTAGATGACTTCTTTGCACGTTTCAATAAAATTCTTAGCAATCTACGTGCTGTTGGAGTTAGCTACACCGATGCTGAAAATGCTTGACAATTGCTTAGTGCTTTGGACATGTCGGTGTGGGAGATGAAAGTAACATCTATACAAGAATCTACTACCATGAGCACACTCACATTAGATGTTCTTTACTCTAAGTTGAAAACTCATGAGTTGGATGTTCTTGCCAGGAAGGGTAACATTAAATCAATTGCTTTGATCTCTAACCCTAACATGTCAAATGCAAATTCTTCTTCTAGCTTTGCCTTGTCTTCCATGTCTTCTTTAACATGTGATGAGCAACTTGAAGAGTTTCCTCAAGAAGATCTCGCACTACTCTCTTCTCGCTTTAACAAAGCTTTGCGTAATGTGAGAATGAGAAAGAGAGGTGGTCCTCCAAGATGCTATGAGTGTGGTGACCTCAACCATATTCGCACAAATTGTCCTAAGCTTGCAGGAAAAACATCAAAGGAGGAGAAGGACAACGGCATGTAAGGAATGAGAAGAAAAGGTTCTCGTCAAATGATAGGAAGAAGAAGAGCTTCATCAACCGCAAGGTGGTTCACGAGTTCTTTCCGCTCTTGAACAAGTCAATTTGAGCGATGTGGACTCGGAGAGCAGCGAAGATGATGCAACTCCAAGCAAGCATGATTTGATAGGACTATGTCTCATGGCAAGCAGCAAGGATAGCCTCACCGAGGACGATCACGACAATGACTTCAATGAGGTAGATCCCTCTTATGATGAATTAGCTATTGCGTTGCTCGTCTTGGAAAATTGCTTGACAAACGTGATAAGAAAATTAAGAAACATGATTTCATTATTGAATCATTGAATGCTGAAATTGCTAGACTTAAGACTTTGATTCTTAGTGATGATACTTGCAAATCATGTGACTTAATTTACAATGAGCTCACCTTGCTTAGGAAAGAACATGCTCTTTTGTTGCATCTAAATGAGAAAAATGAGAAACATGTTGTACATGCTAGCTGTTCCACTGATGATTTGCATAGTTCAACTTCTTGTTCTAAATGCTCAACTCTTGAATTAAAATTGAAAGAATGCAAATGCTAGGGTTTCTCAATTAACTGATAATTTGCTTTCACATGAAATTCTCTCATGCTCAACTTGTCGCAAGCAAAAAGGAAAAGTAGATGTTCCCTGCAATAATTGTTTAACTCTTGCTAAGAAAGTTGATTACTTGCAAAATTCTTTGGAACGTTTCACTAATGGCAAGAAGAAGTTGAACATGATTTTGGATCAATCTAAGGTTAGCACAAACAAGAGAGGTTTAGGTTTTGATCCTTATGCCACATATGAAACTAAACCTCTTAGACCGTTGTTAAGGCTCCTTGCAAAATTGAGTTATCTAATGAGCCTAAGAAAATTGCTTTTCAATCTGCTGGTTTTTTATCTTCTACTATGATGAATGCAAAATGTGCTTTTACTGTTAAAGCTAAACATCATGTCAAGTACACTTGCACTCATTGTGGTAGAGATGGACACTTAGTAGATTTTTGCTTTAGACTAGCCAAATAGCAAAAGAAGGAAAGAACTAAGGCTAGGTCAAATTTCAGCAAAGCACATTTTTATGCGCCTAGAGTGATGAAAACACCTTCTGTTCCTACAAACATGGGAAAAGGCAAATCTGATTTTGTGCATAAAAATTATCGTGTTGTGCCTATCTTGTTGTGCGTCGTGTGTCTCGATCGATTCCCAAAAATCTCATTCCTAACCCCAAGATCGAGACCTCGACATGTTTTGTTGCTATGTAGGCTTCTCGCACGAGGAAGGAGAACATATGGCTAGTGGATTCGGATGCTCATGCCACATGTCCGGTAATAAGAATTGGTTCTCCTCCCTCACTCGTGCATCTCGTCTTTGAAAGTGTTACTTTTGGAGATGCTTCTTCCTCTTCTGTTGTGGCAAAGGTACAATAAAGGTAAGTGACAAGTTTATGTTCAAAGATGTGGCTCTTGTTGAAAATTTGAAATATAACTTGCTTTCTGTCTCACAAATGCTTGATGAAGATCTTGAGATAAGCTTTAAGAAAAATGAATGCAAAGTGCTAGATGCTTCAGTGATCTTGTGTTCAAAATTTCTCGTTTTGGAAGAGTCTTTAAAGCTGATTTTGATGCATCACCTTCTTCTAAGCATAGGTGTCTAATCGCCAATGTTTCTAAAGATTTATTCTTTTGGCATCGTAGACTTGGTCATGTTGGTTTTGATCATCTTACTCGTATAAGTGGTTTAGATCTTATACGTGGCTTGCCTAAGCTTAAGAGTGATAGCAATCTAGTATGTTCTTCTTGTAGACATGGTAAGATGATTGCGAGTTCACATCCACCTCTTACCATGGTGATGACAAACGCTCCAGACAGCTTCTACATCTTGATACAGTTGGACCATCTCGAGTTCAATCCTTTGGAGGCAAATGGTATGTGCTTGTGATTGTTGATGATTTTTCTAGATACTCTTGGGTATACTTTATGGCATCTAAGGATGAGGCTTTTAGTCATTTTAGAAGTCTTGTTCTTAGGCTTTCTATTGATCATCCAGGAGCTCTCAAAGCTATTAGAAGTGATAATGGAACTGAATTCAAAAATGCTTCTTTTAATCACTTTTGTACTGAAAAAGGAATTGATCATCAATTTTCATCACCTAGAGTGCCTCAACAGAATGGTATAGTTGAAAGGAAAAACAGAACATTGGTTGAGATGGCTAGAACCATGTTAGATGAACATCACACTCCTAGGAACTTTTGGGCTGAAGCTATTTCAACTGCTTGTTATGTTTCAAACCGTGTGTTTTTGAGATCAAAATTGGGTAAGACTCCATATGAGCTTGGTTTGGACATAGACCTTCTGCTTCTCACTTTCGAAGTTTTTGGATGCAAATGCTTTGTCTTGAAATCTGGAAATCTTGATAAATTTGAAGCTAGATCAATGGATGGTTTTTTTCTTGGATATCCTGCTCATACTCGTGGCTATCGTGTGCTTGTTTTGGAGACTAACAAAATTGTGGAAACTTGTGAAGTTACTTTTGATGAGGCTAGTCCAGGCACTAGTCCAAGTGATGCAGTGCACAAAGCATACATTCGAGGGAGAAAATCTTTGAAGATGATGATGATGTTGAAGATGAGGTCTTGACTCTTCCTAATGCACAACAAGATGTAGCACCTTTGGCACCTACTACTACATCACCTACAGCTAACCATCCTCAAGCTACAACATCATCTGTACATGCTGAAAATGAAGAAGGAGAAGGAGAAGTCTCAAAAGCCAATGCTCCCTTGTACATTCAAAAATGCATCCATCTGAACAAATGATTGGAGACCTAAATGAGAGAGTCACTCGATCCAGGTTTATTCATTCTCGACACTCATGCTCATTCCGCTTTAGTTGCTTCTTTTGAACCCAAAGATATATCTCATGCATTATCTCGACGAATCTTGGATCAATGCCATGCATGAAGAAATAGAGAATTTTGAACGAAATAAAGTTTGGAAACTTGTCTCACCTCCTCCAGATTTTAATGTTATTGGAACTAGATGGGTTTTCAAAAATAAACAAAGTGAGGATGGTGTTGTTGTTAGAAACAAGGCTAGATTGGTTGCTCAAGGTTACACTCAAATTGAAGGCTTAGATTTTGATGAAACCTTTGCTCTGTTGCTAGAATTGAAGCCATTAGAATCCTTTTAGCTTTTGCTGCATCCAAAGGTTTCAAATTGTATCAAATGGATGTGAAAAGTGCTTTTCTTAATGGCTACATAAATGAGGAGGTTTATGTCAAGCAACCACCTGGTTTTGAAAATCCAAAGTTTCCAAATCATGTGTTCAAACTATCAAAAGCTTTGTATGGTTTGAAACAAGCACCTAGAGCATGGTATGATAGGCTAAAAACCTTTTTACTTGAAAAAGGCTTTTTAATGGGAAAGGTTGACAAAACTCTCTTTTACTCAAGCAAGGCAATGATCAACTATTCGTTCAGATTTATGTTGATGATATTATCTTTGGTGGTTCATCTCATGTTTTAGTGTCTAAGTTTTTAGAAACAATGAGGAAGGAGTTTGAGATGAGTATGATGGGTGAGTTGACATACTTTTTGGGATTTCAAATCAAGCAAACGAAGGATGGTACTTTTGTACATCAAAGCAAATACACGAAAGACTTGCTACATCGCTTTGGAATGGAAAACAAAGAAGCCGATCATGACACCCATGGAGAGCACTTGCGCACTTGACCTTGATGAAGATGGTGAGCCGGTTGATCAAAAGGAATATAGAAGTATGATAGGTTCACTTTTGTACCTCACTGCATCAAGGCCGGATATACAATTTGCTGTATGCTTGTGTGCTCGTTTTCAAGCTTCCCCACGTGCTTCACATCGACAAGCTGTCAAAAGGATTTTCAGGTATCTTCATGGAACTCAAGATTTTGGCATTTGGCTTTCTGCTTCCTCATGCATTAGTTTGAGATCTTTTTCTCGATGGTGATTTTGGAGGATGTAGAATTGATAGGAAGAGCACTTCTGGTTCATGTCACTTCTTGGGAAATTCTCTCATTGCATGGTCATCTAGAAAACAATCTTCTGTTGCACAATTAACTGCTGAATCTGAATATGTGGCAGCTGCTAGTTGTTGTTCTCAAATTCTTTGGATAGTAGCTACACTAAAAGATTATGGGGTTAATTTGGATAGTGTTCCTCTTTTGTGTGATAACACTAGTGCAATTTGCATTGCTAAGAACCCCGTGCAACACTCTAGAACAAAACACATTGACATCAGATTTCACTTTCTTAGAGATCATGTTGAAAAAGGCAACATTGTGCTTCATCATGTGGATACTTGAACATCAATTGGCAGACATTTTCACAAAACCTTTGTCTTCTTCTCGCTTTGCTTTTATTCGGGAGAACTTGGAATTGTTCATCCAATGGGATTGTTTTGAGGGGAGTTTCTTTGCCAAGTTCTTTCACTTGATGAGCTCACTTTATCATATTTCTTTATATGTTATGTAATTGAGCTAATATATGATAATCTAATTGTCTCACTTGAACTAAAAATGACATTGTGGAATTCCTCGACTGATTACCTATAGCTAAATACTCTGTGATATCTTACTCTTCTAGGCTTGATATTGAATCCTCTTGACAAATTTGGGCTATGAAGCAAGTGTGGTTTCAACTTTACTCTTTCATAAGACCTTTTAATCACTTTTGAATGTTTATAATCAAAGAAAAATGAAAAGAAAAGGGAATCAATAAAAATGGGTTGTTAAAAGCAAAACCTCAAGTTATGTGCTTCAGGTGCTTTCCTAAAAGATAAGATGTATGCTTCAAGCATGCCATTCCCTCAAAGATAAGATGTATGCTTCAAGCATGCCACTCCTAGAAAATAAAAGAAGTATGCTTCAAGCATGCCACATGCAACTTATTGATTAAAGATTAAATTGGTCTACTAGATTGGAGTTGAAACTACTTGCTCGCCCTAAGTTGTTAGTTGCTTCGATTTTTAAAGTCTTGCTTTTTCTGCTAAGATCTTGCTTAGTACTTGGCTATAGTTGACTAAATTGAGGTTGAGATGCATGTCATTCCCTAACTTGTTAAAATCACATCAAGATCATGTATTTTGCATATTATGTGATATATAAGGTTATATGATCGAATGAGCTCATCTTTTCCTATCTTGGCACTCCCTTGTTTCTCTTGGTGAAATCATTGTTTCAGGAAAAATTTTGAACCTGTTCTCTCTTTTACTCTTGATGAATCCATTGTCAAAGGGGGAGAAATTTGGAAATCTTTCTTTAAAAAGTTTAAAGAAAAAGGGAGAGTTGTATTTGGAAATTTGAGAATTTTGGGAGAAGTTTGGAGAATTTTGGAATTTTTGGGCACATTGCACATTCACACACATGTTCCTTCTCAGGGGGAGATTTTGTTTTGCTTTTTGGTCAAAGGGGGAATTCTGTGTTTTCTTACTTTGGTCCTTGATCCTTTCGATTTCAAAATCTTTTGTAAAGTGAAAGCCAAATGTTCAATTCTAAGTGGTGTTGCCAATGTTTTCATCAAGGGGGAGATTGTGAAATCATGTGCTGAAAAATTGGCTTTGAACTGAAAAATTAACTTAGAATTGGTTTTGCAAAATGTGCTTGTGCATGTGTTTGACAATTTGACAAGAAACAAGAAGTTTCTGCTTTTACGCGCTGACCAAGTTCTTAAAAGACAAGAAGTTTTACATGTACGCCTGCACCAAATGTTTTGGTCCGTCGTGAATGGCTTTTTGCTCGATTAGGGTTTGTGCAAATTTGGACTTTGAATTTTGATTTGTTTTTGAGATTATGAAATTTGTGAGAATTTCATGATGCTTGAAGTGGACTTTATGCAATGCTCATGTGAGTAGTTGCATGGATTGACATTGAGTCAAGTCGTGGACTTGTGCTCGGATTTGTTTTGTGGTTTGTTCATGTGCAGGTATTGCTCGAAGACGAATGTGGTCGATGACGGGACCGGAACTAGGTTCATGGAGGAACTGAGGTTCGGGACTAGGTTCAGGAGGAACTGAGGTCTTGGTGGTTAAGGATGTCATGCGGGACGTTCGGGCTAAGAGAATGGTGCACATGAAGAATGGTTAGTCACGTGAGAATGGCGAGGAGGTCATTCGCGTGCAAAGTGTTAGTCACGTGAGTATGGCAGGTGGCCATACAGCGTGCAAAGTGTTAGTCACGTGAGTATGGTAGGGTTGCCATACGGCGTGCAAGAGTTGTACTCGGCCTGGTTGGGCCAAGTAGAGTTGAGTTGGATACGGATTCCTTCTAGGGAATAGGAATCGTATTCAGAACTCCTTGTGGGTTGGTGCTTTAAATAGGTGGGGGGTCTCCTGTTGAAAGACACCAAGTAGAGCTGAGCGCATCAAGCTTTGAGCTTGGTTTTAGGGTTTGTACTCTTTTGATGAGAGTATTTTAGACAAGAAATAAAGATCAATTCTTCCAAGATTTTTGCGTGCTACAGTAACCACGTCGCTACAGTATTTTCTGTTTTGGTTCTTGTTTGCATGCTTGTTCTAGTTCTAGATTGGTTTTTGTTCTTCAAGTTTTATCTTGATTTGATCCATCAAAAACCTCTCTAGGGTATTGATCTAGTGTTTCTCAAAGTCTAGTTGATCAATCTTTTGTCGTTCTTGTTTAATCTTGAAGTTTTGATTAGATTGATTCTCGTCAAGTTCTGGATCAGCAAGCTTGCGAAGCTCATAACTTTTGATCCGTAAGTCCGATCGAGCTGATTCTTTTTGGGTTCGATTCCTATTGGAATCTAGTTTCTTGTGTCCAAATTTCAGATCGTTTCGATTGTTGGATCTCCGGGAATTCTCGTTTTACCAAACCTCTGTCATTCTGTTTTTGTCGAAAACGAGGCAATCATTTGGTTCTGTTTTGGGGTGAACTTTTAATAGGTCAAGAATTTGGTTTTAGCTTCCGCACAATCATTCACCCCCCCTCTGATTGCTATATTCGTATACTTCGATCCTACACACGTGACTCCGCTTCTTCTCGCGGTCCCCCCGAATCAAGGGGGAACCGCGAAGACCTTCGATCGCGCCTTGATGAGAGGCGGCGTCAGCGCGACGGTGACCTGCGTCGTGTCCTCCGCGAATGTCGCGAGGGTGCAAGGCTGGGGGCTCCTCCCTCGGACTCTGGGGAGAGCGCAGGGTAGCACTCCTCATCCTCTCCTCAGGATCGAGGGGCTGGCGAACGACGCTGCTCCCCCTACAACGTTGGATGCCAGGCGTTCTCTCTCCGCCTTCGGCAAGCGACATGGCCGGAGAGATTCCGCCCCGCCTCCATCGAGAAGTATGACGGTACCACCAACCCGGAGGAGTTCCTGCAAATCTACACCACGGTGGTACGTGCGGCGAGAGGGTCCGAGAAGGTCATGGCCAACTACCTCCCGACGTCACTGACGGGCTCTGCCCGGTCATGGCTATTTAACCTCCCGCGAGGCTCTGTGAGCTCGTGGGAGGAGCTGTGCGACATTTTTGTCGCCAACTTTCAGGGCTCCTATGCTCAACCAGGCGTGGAGGATGACCTCCACGCTTTGGAGCAGGCAGAGGGGGAGTCCCTGAGAGATTTCATCCGGCGGTTCAGCCACTGCCGCAACACGATCCCCCGGATCTCTGAGCAGTCGGTGATTATTGCCTTCCGGAGGGGGGTTCGAGACCAGAAGATGCGGGAAAAGATGGCTACGCGCGTCATCTCAATCACGTCTGAGTTGTTCTCCCTGGCGCACAAGTGCGCCAGGGCGGCCGAAGCTCGGAAGTGCGCGACGAGACCTTCTGACTCCGGCGACGCTGGCACCTCGAAGTCCTCCAAACCGCAAGAAGAAAAAGAAAAAGCGGAGGGAGGCAGCCGCTAGGGAGGTCCTGGTGGCCGAGCCGGAACCCAAATCCCGGTGTCATGATGATCAGGACCGACGGGACGAGCGCCGGGATAGGCGCGGCGACCGCAGGGACCGTCGCTCGCCCCGCCGCGAAAACGATGGCGGCAAGCCCTATTGCCCCATCCATCGAACAAGTGGACACGACTTGGAGGACTACCAAGTCGTGTCCAAACTGGTCGACAGGCGGCTCAAGAAGCGCCGCGAGAAAGATCACGAAGACGAAGACGACGAAGATGCGGCTCCGCTAGCCTTCCAGCAGGCGGAGCGTACGGTGGCGTTCATACACGGCGGCTCCGCCACCTACTCATCGAACTCGCAGTACAAGCGGGATCTGAGGCAGGTGTGTGCCACCACATCATCCTCCAGGGCGGGCCGGCCGCTGAAGTGGTCGGAGCAGCCGATCACTTTCAGTCGGGCTGACCACCCGGAGAACACCTCCGGCCCTGGCCATCTCCTGATCGTGGTGTCTCCCACGGTCCGCAATGCGAAGCTGGGGCTGGTTCTGGTTGATGGAGGTAGTGCCATCAACCTGCTGTCCATTGGGGCGTACCAGGCGCTCCAAATCCCGTACGAGGAACTGCGTCCGGCCCCACTCTTTTACGGAGTTGCCCCCGGGGTGGGCCTCTTACCCCTGGGACAAGTCCGGTTGCCGGTTACGTTCGGAAGTTCGGAGAACTTCCGAACGGAGCTGGTGGATTTCGAGGTCGCTGATTTCGACCTCCCCTACAATGCCTTGCTCGGCCGCCCGGCCCTGGTCAAGTTCATGGCAGTGGCCCATTACGCCTACATGCTGGTGAAAATCCCAGGGCCTGGGGGTCCAATTACAGTGAAGGTGGATAGACTGGAAGCCCTGCGCCTCAGCAAGCAGCTGCAGGATCTGGCCGGCACCACCTGCTCGGCGCGCGACAAAGACGACAACCCGGGCTCCCCCTCGGCCAAGACCCGCGCTCCGCCCAGGCCCTCGGGCGAGGCAAAGGCGGTCCCCGTGGGCGAGGATGGCTCGGGCAAGGTCGTCAAGATCGGCACCGACCTCAGCGCCAAATAGGAAGACGCGCTCGTCACCTTCCTCCGGTCTAACCTGGATGTGTTCGCCTGGGAACCATCAGAAATGACCGGGGTCCCCAGGGAGGTGATCGAGCACCGATTGGCAACGCTCCCTGGAGCGCACCCGGTTCGGCAAAAGATCCGACGGCAGGCGCCAGAGCGACAGGATGCCATTCGGGACGAGGTGGGGAAGCTTTTATCTGCCAAGATTGTGCGGGAGGCCACCTATCCGGAGTGGCTGGCCAACCCCGTGCTCGTGAGGAAGTCCAACGGAAAGTGGCGAATGTGCATCGACTTCATCGACCTCAACAAAGCCTGCCCCAAGGACCTGTACCCCTTGCCGCGGATAGACCTTGTCGTCGACTCCACGGCGGGGTGCGAAGCTCTGTGCTTCCTCGACGCCTACTCCGGTTATCACCAGATCAGTATGGCGCTGGAAGACAAAGAGAAGACCGCCTTTGTGACTCCTCTGTATATTGTTACGCCAAGATGCCCTTCGGGCTGAAAAACGCTGGTGCCACCTATCAGCGGGCCATGCACATTGTGTTTCGGCCCCAAATAGGGAGGAACCTCGAAGTGTATGTTGATGATCTGGTCGTAAAAACAAAGAAGGCCGATGAGCTTGTACAGGACCTTGAAGAGACCTTCTCTCGCCTCAGAAACTACTGTCTGAAGTTGAATCCCGAGAAGTGCGTGTTTGGTGTCTCATCCGGAAAGCTGCTCGGTTTCCTGGTCTCCAGCCGTGGAATCGAAGTCAACCCGGAGAAAATAGAAGCAATCGAGCGGATGCAACCGCCTACCCGGCTCAAACAACTGCAATGCTTGACTGGCCGGCTAGCCTCCCTGGGCCGGTTCATATCCCGGCTAGGGGAGAAAAGTCTGCCGCTGTTCAAGCTGTTGAAGAAGACCAACTCATTTGAATGGACCCCAGAAGCCCAGCAAGCATTTGAAGATCTGAAGAAGTACCTCTCTTCCCCCCCAGTGCTGGTCGCCCCCGAGCCGGGCGAGCCGTTACTGCTGTATGTGGCGGCTAGCCCCTCTGTAGTGAGCGCGGCGCTGGTGGCGGAACGGGAAGGTGTCCAACGGCCGGTCTACTACATCAGCAAAATGCTCCACGACGCAGAGACAAGGTACCCTCAGGCTCAGAAGATGGTCTATGCTGTGGTGGTAGCATCGAGAAAGTTGCGGCACTATTTTCAAGGGAGGGAGATCACAGTGGTCTCCTCATATCCCCTGCGTGAAATCCTCCACAACCGAGAAGCAGAGGGCCGCATCGCAAAATGGTCCGTCGAGTTGGGGGAGTTCGGGGTCAAGTTCGCTCCTCGTACCGCAATAAAGAGTCAAAGGTCAAGGACTTCGTTGCCGAAAGTGGACCCCGGCCGAGTCCGGAGCCGCTGCAGCTCCCGCGCCCTCCCCCTGGACGCTCTTCTTCGACGGATCATTCAGGCTGGAAGGCGCGGGGGCTGGGGTCCTCCTGGTCTCCCCGACTGGGGACCTCCTCAAGTACGTGGTCGTCCTCGACTTCAAGGCTACCAACAATGTCGCCGAATACGAGGGCTTGCTGGCTGGGCTCCGGGCCGCCGCAGCCATCGGTGTCCGGCGCCTGCAAGTAAAGGGCGATTCCCTACTGGTCGTCAATCAAGCAAGGAAGGATTTCTCCTGTCCTGACCCCATCATGGCGGCGTACCTGGCGGAGGTCAGGAAATTGGAGCGGCACTTCGAAGGATTGGGATATACTCACATCCCACGGCGCGACAACCATCTGGCAGACGAGCTCACCCAGCTCGCCTCAACCAGATCTCCTGTACCGGTCGGGGTATTCGAAGAAAGGCTTCCGCGACCGTCCATCGTAGCCCCCGTTTTTGGTGGGGACGATGGTGATGCCGCTTCAGCCCTTGCCTCTAGAGGGAAAGTGGTTCCGGTAGAAACGCCCGGCCAGGCGGAGTACCCGGAAGACCACTTCGTGGTCGCTGTACTTGACCGGGAAGGCACATGGATGGATCCGATCCTGGCCTACCTACGGGATCAAGTGTGCCCCGACGATGATGCGTCAGCAGAGAAGGTAGCACGAAAGGCCAAGTGCTATACCCTGGTGGGCGGGGACCTGTACCGCCGGGGTAAGAACGGAATTCTTCTGAAGTGCATCACTCGGGAAGAGGGGAGCAGTTTGCTCTCGGATATCCATGGAGGCGTGTGCGGGAGCCATGTGTCCGGACGAACGATGGCGGGAAAAGCTTTCCGTCAAGGGTTCTATTGGCCAACCGCCCTCCAGGATGCTTGCGAGCTGGTGAGGAGATGTGAAGCGTGCCAGTTCCACGCCAAGCAGATCCACCAACCAGCCCAGGCCCTGCAAACTATCCCGCTCTCTTGGCCCTTCGCGGTCTGGGGGCTGGATATCCTGGGCCCGTTCCCGCGGGCCACAGGGGGCTACACCCACCTGTTCGTCGCCATCGACAAGTTCACCAAGTGGGTGGAAGCCGAGGCAGTAAGATCCATCACCGCCGCAGCTGCAGTCAAGTTCATGCAAGGGATTTTCGCCCACTTTGGGGTCGCCAACCGCGTCATCACCGACAGCGGCACGCAGTTCACCAGCGCAGCCTTCTTGGACTTCTGCAAAGAGATGGGCACCAAGGTCTGCTTTGCCTCGGTCGCCCACCCCAAGAGCAACGGCCAGGCCGAGCGGGCCAACGCGCTGGTGCTGAAGGGCCTCAAGACTCGGGCGTTTGACCGACTCCATAAGCGTGGCGCCCGGTGGACCGAAGAGCTCCCAGCTGTGTTGTGGTCACTTCGAACCACCCCTAGCCGGGCTACCGGGGAAACCCCTTTCTTCCTGGTCTACGGCGCAGAAGCTATTCTCCCTTCGGAACTGGAACTGGGGTCACCCCGCATTACTGCATTTATGGAAGTAGACCAGGAGGAGCTGCGCCGAGACGACGTCAACCTCTTGGAAGAGGCGCGGGATCGAGCAGCTTTGCGTGCTGCAAAGTACCAGCAAAGTCTCAGGCGGTACCACGCCTCCCGGGTCAATGAGAGAACATCGCGTTGCGACCTGGTCTTGCGAAGAATCCAGTCGCATGCCGGGTCGCATAAACTGTCTCCCCAGTGGGAGGGACCCTTCAAAGTGGTCTCGGTCTCTCGTCCCGGGGCGATCAGGCTGGCCACTGAAGACGGCGAGGAGCTAGCGAACTCCCAGAATATAGAAAACCTGCGCAAGTTCTACCCTTGATCGGTTGTAAGTCCCGGGCTCCGTTCCCCGACCGGCCGGAGTGTGTCTTCCTCTCCACCGCTGGTCGGGGGAGGCCCTCTGTTTGAAATTAAATCTTCACTTTCTTTATCCGAAATATTTGTTCTTTCTACCCCTTTTCGGTCTTTTGCCCACTGCTGGGCAGCGCCAGGACACTTGCCCCTGGTACCCTGCCGCCTTGCAAAAGCCCAGTAGCAAAGGCGGAATCGCTAAGTGAGAGCGGCGTGCAGGAGTGGGCGGTTGGACGGCTGGTTCAGCACGACCCCCAGCACGGCCATGACACTCCGGGTGTCCCCGTGGGGGTCGGCGACTTGAGCACCATTGCCAAAAACCCAAGGTCCTGCCACGACTCACTAAGTGTTCATTCCCTAGAGGCTATCTGGGAGGCAAATTTTGCTAAGGCGAGGGGTTTCAGGGCCGAGGTCCCACGGCGCAAGACTTTAAGTCTTTAAGCGATTATGTGCTTGTTCGTGCGGAACCAGAAAAGATTACGGCGAAAGCGAATTTTTAAAGCAACTTAGCAGGAAGCTTACACTTCTGCTCCATTCGAAATGATTAATGTCTAAAGTTTTGCAGACAAAGGCCAAAAGAAAAAAACTACACTACTGGCGGAGCTGGGGGATCCTCCTCATCTTCCGCTGCCGCCACAGCAGCCGCCACGTCCTCCTCGACCGGGCCAACGTCCAGCTGCATCGCCACGCCCTTCGCCGCCGCCTCCACTGGGGTTCTCCATCGCCAATCGCGGCAACCTGCTTCGGAGGCGTCGTGGACTCCGCTCTTCCTGTGCCCGATCGCCCTCAGCCCCACCGGCGGCAATTGTGGGGTCGGTTGGCGTCACGGCAGCGCAGCGGCCAGCACGCATTTCGCGTCGTGGCGCGCAGCTATCGCGCGCCTCTTGACGGACTGGGCGGTGAGCGGCGCAGTGTGCGTGAGGAAGTCCGCGGTTCGGCAGAGGCGTATATGCGTAATGCCGCGCCTTTCCTCCGTGCGGTCGTCGCTCCAGCCCCGAGCAAGGCGCCACCGCCTGGCCGGCGGCGTGCCGCAAAGATCCTCAAGGTGTCCTCCTCCGACCGACCCGATCAACCCTCTCCGCCTCCAACTCCGCGGAGAGCTTCGTCGTGCGGCGGCCGCTTGCTCCACGCTCTCGCTCACCGCAGCGATTCAGCTCCAGCCCCGTCCCCCGCTCGCGCAAGTCCTCCACCTCCTTGCGGAGGCGGTTGACTTCGACTGCTGCCTCTGCCAGCCGCTCCCTGCTTGTCGCCAGACGGCTGCTCGCATTGGAGTAGAGCTCGCCGAGAGCCACCAGCAGAGCGTCTGCGTCGGCTGAAGGAACATAGGCGGGGGGGGGCTCCGGGGTGGGCACGGGGCCGAGCGGGCCTGGGTCCTGAACGACGGCTGCAGCATCGACCGCTTGAGGGTCGCCTCCCTCCCCTTGCTCGACTAGGGGCTCGGCGACCCCGGCCGGCACAACCTTCGTAGTCGCAGCGCCCTGGTAACCGCCGGCTTGGGCGGCGGGGGCATCCGAAGCGAGAGTCCTGGGGGTAGGAAAGGAACGAGGGTAAGACACTACCTGAAGAGACTAATACCTAGGTGATGGCCTCGGGAATCGGGGCACACTCGGAGCGAACTGCCCCGGCGCCTGCGGACCGGGCGCCGTGGTGGAGAAAGAACCGCCGCTGCTGGCGGCGGCGGCGGCCGTTGCCCTGTCATCGGAGCCGGCGGAAGAACCGCCGCTGCTAGTGGCGGCGGCGGAGGAGGCGGCCGTAGCGTTGTCGTCGAAACCGGCGGCGGCAGCCGTTGCCCCGTCGTCGGAGCCGGCGGAGGCGGAAGAAGAGTCGGCGCCGGAGGGTCCTCCGTCACCACCACAACAGGAGCGAGGGAGGACGAGGTCCCGCCGGTCGATGAACCTCCCGTCGCCATTGCGGAGCCTACCGTCGCAACCGAAGAAGTCCCCGCGGCCGCCGTGGAAGATCCCGCCCCGGCCGGTCCTAGGAGGCGAGGCCTCTGGGAAGGCCCGCCGGTGCCATCGTCATCGTCTGGGCGCCTACGTCTCCCCTGACCCCCGGCAGGCGGAGGGTCCCGAATTGTCAGGGGCGCCCGGCGTATCACAACAGGTGTGCCCATGGCGTCCATCGACGGCATGGCGCGGATTATCGCCGCGCGACCCCCTGGTGATAACCGGCAAAGCGGGACCGCGCCCTCCGGGAACGGGGGGACGGGACCGAGGAAACCCAGTTGCGCCATCCACCTGTCTATCCTGTCGACAACCGCCTTTGGCGCACCAAAGGGCACCAAAGGAAAGAAACCACAGGAAGCGAGAACGCAGTCGAGACCAAGTCCAGTTGAGCAAAAAAAAAGAGAGAGAAGGATAGGAATGAAGGGGATGGTCACCTCCAGTAATGCTCCGGGTCCCATCGTCCTGGCCCATGTACTGCCAGGCCGGGCGAACACGACGACGCAGAGGGCACAGCCTCCGGGAGATGAAGTCTCGGATAACCATGGGCCCCGTCAGGACCGCCGTCCGCAGATGGTCGACGCGGGCTAGCATTGCCAGGAGCTCCGGCGTCTCGGTCACTTGGGCCCCCCAGTCGGGGTTGCTAACCGCCGGGCTGGACGGGAGGTCCAACACCTCAATGCCGTTGTCGTCCTCAACGTACAGCCACTCTTCGCGCCAATTTCTCCAGCTGGATCGGCAATCCAGTGGAATGTAGCGCGATACAGTCCCGTCTCGGAGCCGCAGGTGGCAGCTCCCGGTGACGGGCGAGTTGCCGCCCGCGGCACGAAGAGTGTAGAAGAAACGGAACAGAAGGAGGTTAGGGAGCACTCCTACGAACATCTCGCAGAAGTGAGCGAAGGCAGAAAGAAGGATGACGGAATTGGGAGGAAGGTGGATGTGGTGAATGGCGTAGAAATTAAGAACAGAAAGATAAAAATCAGAAACTGGCGGCAGCAGGCCGGCGAGAAGCTGCCATCCAAAGAAGATCACCTCCCCGCGCCGGCAATGGGGCTCGACAGTCCCCGGGCGGACGCGGAGGGCGCCTGCAGTAATGTTCCGGGAGAGACTGGAGGCAAGCTCCGCCTCGACGGACGAGGAAGGGAGGACCGGAGCCATCAAGCACAGCCGAGTGCTGGAAGCGCGTCGAAGAAGAAGCAGGAAGAAGCAGTCGGAAGGTAGAAGAACCGCTCCCCCTCGGTCAAGCCTCTTATAGGGCAACAAAGGAAGGCTCGGTGGGAAAACCGAAAGGGTGCGGCGGTTGGAGCAAAGGGAGTTCAAGAGCCCCATAAAGAGGGCGCGCCCCGAGGGCCGTACGACGGTTTCAAAAGCGGGAATAACTGCACAAACCGCCTTGGAAACCGGAGGAGACAAAAAACCTCTTGAAGGCTGCGGGGCGTGTAGGCTTTTTATGGTCCCACTCAGGACGTTTAAAAAAGGAGTGGAAGACCAAAAAGCGCTCCTGGGTCGGCCTGGGGGCTACTGTCGGCGTATTTTACGCCAGGGTACCCACTCCCCCGCAATGAATAAATACGGTCGCCAGGCGGGCAGGGCGCGTCCAGGCCCACCGCCACGGCGAGCAGTAGACCCCCGGCCCGGGCGCCCAGTGGACAGGTGGCGATCAGGCCGCACCACTGGGCGCCCAGCAAGGTGGTCGCCCAGTGGACAGGTGGCGATCAGGCCGCACCACTGGGCGCCCAGCAAGGTGGTCGCCCAGTGGATAGGTGCAATCAGGCCGCACCACTGGGCGCCCAGCAAGGTGGTCGCCCAGTGGACACGTGGCATGCAGGCCACTCCCCTGGCGCTCACCCCCGGCCACGCCCGGGTCAAGGACATTTAATGCGGGTAGTGCGCATTAAATGCAAAGCGTGAAGGCTGCAGTATGGCGGCGCGCCTTCCCCAGGTGTGCATTAATTACGGGAGACGTCACGACTACACCTCACCCCATGACGGAACGGGCGGCGTTGGTGGACATGGGGCCCGAGGCGGGATTGTGACAGCTGCGGTAGACATTAATGGGATGTAAGAACAGTGACGGGTGCATTTAATGCGCCCGAGGCAGTGTAATAAGTATGCCTTACCGTGTAAGTCTCCCAGACGCCCCCGCCGGCCCAAGTATAAAAGGGAACTGGGGTGCATGGGAGAAGGGGTTCGATCCTTTGGCAGTAGGTTTTCGTTTCTCCAAGGAAGAACACAAGCAATACCAAGGAAAGCAGGACTAGGGCTATTACTCTCCGGAGGGCCTGAACCTGGGTAAAACTTTTTGTGTCCCCCCGTTGGCCTGAGCCTCCCGGTACTCCGGTCGTCTCCGTCTTCCATTCTCAGGCGATTGCCCCAAAAGCCCCCCGTCAGGACCTCATAAGCACCCATCTCGGAGGTGCCTGTTGGCTAGTACGCCGACAGAAACCAAGCGGCAAGCATGCCCAGTGGACTTCGCATGTGTCGTAACTAATGTCGGCAGGCATTTCGAATCCGTCCGAGTCGGCGCGAAATATTCCACCAAGACGGGTTCCACGTTACTGTACGCTGCGTGCAAACGAAAGCGATGCGTGAAAGAAACTGAGTGCCCAAACACCCCGAATGAACTTACGATGTTCGCTTGTGCTTTCCAGCTTTAGTTCCGGTTCTGACCCAGCCGGTGTGACACATTCCACTACGGCTGGTCCCAACGGGCACTGCATCTGCATCAGCACGCAAACGAGTGATAGAAGGAAACTGAGTGCCAAACACACCGAATGATCTTCTTGCTCGCCGTAGTCAATTTGGAGCGCCTTTCAAAACCGTCCGAGTTGTTGTGGAACTTTCCTCCACGGCGGGTCCCTACGGGTTCTGTAAGCTGCTTGCGTATGAAACTGACAAACAGAAGAAAACTACATGCGAAGCACCGCGAATGGACTTTGTATGCCTCGTAACTCTGTTTGGCATGCATTTCGGATCTCTTCGAGTCGGTGTGGAACTTTCCCACGAAACGTGTACAGTAAGCAGAATGCATTAGAAAATGACGCAAGAAATGAAACTGAGTGTCGAGCACCCCAAATGGACATCATCTGTTTACTAGCTCCTATTAGCATCAACTTTGGGTCCCTCCGAATCGTTGCGAGACCTGCACGATAAATGGTACTGTAAGCTTCGAGCGTGCCGGAATGGTGCACGGATCGAACACTAGTGCCAAGCAACCATAATCGACTTCCTATGCGCCCTACCTCATTTCGGCATGCATTTCGATTGCACCCGAGTCTGAGTCATGCCCTCCACCGCGACGGGTCCCAACCGTTACTTTCAGCTGCATGCGTATGAAGACGATGCACGTATGGGAACTCTCTCCTGAACCGCATGAATGGACTTTATATGCATTTTAGCCCTTCCAAAATTCATTTTTGATCTGTCTGGGTTAGTGTGAAACATTCCTCCACGACGGGTCGCAATGGGTGCTGCATGCTTATGTGCTTACAAAAACGACGCCCGAAACGAAACTGAGTGTCCAACGCGCTGAATGGACTTCACACGTGCCCTAACTCATTTCGGCAAGCATTTCGAGTACGCTCGAGTCTGCGTTAAACATTCATCCAAGTGGGACCCAAAATGGTACCGTTAGCTACATACGTAACAGGGCGTTGCACGAAATGAACTTTCTTCCAAACATGCCGAATGGGCCGTACATAGCCGTAACACATTCGGCATGCATTACGAATCCGTCTGATTGTCTGTTAACATTCGTTCACGCCGTGCATGAACGATTACTGTAGGGAGCGTCCGCACGAAAACGGTGCAGAAATGAAACCAAGCGGCAAGCACGCCCAGTGGACTTCGCATGTGTCGTAACTAATGTCGGCAGGCATTTCGAATCCGTCCGAGTCGGCGCGAAATATTCCACCAAGACGGGTTTCACGTTACTATACGCTGCGTGCAAACGAAAGCGATGCGCGAAAGAAACTGAGTGCCCAAACACCCCGAATGAACTTACGATGTTCGCTTGTGCTTTCCAGCTTTAGTTCCGGTTCTGACCCAGCCGGTGTGACACATTCCACTACGGCTGGTCCCAATGGGCACTACATCTGCACCAGCACGCAAACGAGTGACAGAAGGAAACTGAGTCCCAAACACCCCGAATGATCTTCTTGCTCGCCGTAGTCACTTTGGAGCGCATTTCAAAACCGTCCGAGTAGTTGTGGAACATTGCTCCACGACGGGTCCCTACGGGTTCTGTAAGCTGCTTGCGTATGAAACTGATAAACTGAAGAAAACTACATGCGAAGCACCGCGAATGGACTTTGTATGCCTCGTAACTCTTTTCGGCATGCATTTCGTACCTCTTCGATTCGGTGTGGAACTTTCCCACGCAACGCGTCTGATGCGACATGCGTTAGAAAATGACGCAAGAAATGAAACTGAGTGTCGAGCACCCCAAATGGACTTCATCTGTTTACTAGCTCCTATTAGCATCAACTTTGGGTCCCTCCGAATCGTTGCTAGACCTGCACGATAAATGGTACTGTAAGCTTCGAGCGTGCCGGAATGGTGCACGGATCGAACACTGGTGCAAAGCAACCAGAATCGACTTCCTATGCGCCCTAGCTCATTTCGGCATGCATTTCGATTCCACCCGAGTCTGAGTCATGCCCTCCACCGCGACGGGTCCCAACCGTTACTTTGAGTTGCATGCGTATGAAGACGATGCACGAATGGGAACTCTGTGCCGAACCGCACGAATGGACTTTATATGCAGTTTAGCCCATCCAAAATTCATTTACGATCATGCAGGTTAGTGTGAAACATTCCTCCACGACGGGTCGCAATGGGTGCTGCATGCTTATGTGCTTACAAAAACGACGACCGAAACGAAACTGAGTGTCCAACGCGCCGAATGGACTTCACACGTGCCCTAGCTCATTTCGGCAAGCATTTCAAGTACGCTCGAGTCAGCGTTAAACATTCATCCAAGTGGGACGCAAAATGGTACCGTTAGCTACATAAGTAACAAGGCGTTGCACGAAATGAACTTTCTTCGAAACATGCCGAATGGGCCGTACATAGCCGTAGCACATTCGCCATGCATTACGAATCCGTCTGAGTGTCTGTGAAACATTCCTTCACGTCGTGCACGAACGAGTACTGTAGGGAGCGTCCGCATGAAAAAGATGCAGAAATGAAATCGAGCGGCAAGCACGCCCAGTGGACTTCGCATGTGTCGTAACTCATTTCGGCAGGCATTTCGAATCCGTCCGAGTCGGCGTGAAATATTCCACCAAGACAGGTTCCACGTTATCAGACAAGCCGTACAAACGAAAGCGATGCGCGAAAGAAACTGATTGCCCAAACACCCCGAATGAACTTACGATGTTCGCTTGTGATTTCCAACTTTAGTTCCAGTTCTGACCCAGCCGGTGTGACACATTCCACTACGATCGTCCCAGCGGCATCGATCTGCATCAAGACGCATAACGAGTGATAGAAGGAAATCGAGTGCCAAACACACCGAATGATCTTCTTGCTCGCCGTAGTCACTTTGGAGCGCCTTTCAAAACCGTCCCGAGTCGTTGTGGAACATTCCTCCACGGCGGGTCCCTACGAGTTATGTAAGCTGCTTGCGTATGAAATCGACAAACGTAAGAAAACTACATGCGAAGCACCGCGAATGGACTTTGTATGCCTCATAACTCATTCGGCATGCATTTCGGATCTCTTCGAAGTCGGTGTGGAACTTTCCCCGCATAGCGTGTCTGATGGCAGCATGCATTAGAAAATGACGCAAGAAATGAAACTGAGTGTCAAGCACCCCAAATGGACTTCATCTGTTTACTAGCTCCTATTAGCATCAACTTTGGGTCCCTCCGAATCGTTGCGAGACCTGCACGACAAATGGTACTGTAAGCTTTGAGCGTGCCGGAATGGTGCACGGATCGAACACTGGTGCCAAGCAACCAGAATCGACTTCCTATGCGCCCTAGCTCATTTCGGCATGCATTTCGATTCCACCCGAGTCTGAGTCATGCCCTCAACCGCGACGGGTCCCAACCGTTACTTTGAGCTGCATGTGTATGAAGACGATGCACGAATGGGAACTCTCTCCCGAACCGCACGAATGGACTTTATATCCATTTTAGCCCTTCCAAAATTCATTTTTGATCTGTCTGGGTTAGTGTGAAACATTCCTCCACGACGGGTCGCAATGGGTGTTGCATGCTTATGTGCTTACAAAAACGTGCCGAATGGACTTCACACGTGCCCTAACTCGTTTCAGCAAGCATTTCGAGTACGCTCGAGTCTGCGTTAAACATTCATCCAAGTGGGACCCAAAATGGTACCGTTAGCTACATACGTAATGTATGCGTTGTACTAAATGAACTTTCTTCCAAACATGCCGAATGGGCCGTACATAGCCGTAGCACATTCGGCATGCATTACTTAATCCGTCCTGAGTGTCTGTGAACATTCCTTCACGCGCACGCAACGAGTACTCAGAGGGAGCGCCGCACGAAAACGATGCAGAAATGAAACCAAGCGGCAAGCACGCCCAGTGGACTTCGCATGTGTCGTAACTAATGTCGGCAGGCATTTCGAATACGTCCGAGTCGGCGCGAAATATTCCACCAAGACGGGTTCCACGCGTTCAGACGCTGCGTGTAAACGAAAGCGATGCGCGAAAGAAACTGAGTGCCCAAACACCCCGAATGAACTTACGATGTTCGCTTGTGCTTTCCAGCTTTAGTTCCGGTTCTGACCCAGCCGGTGTGACACATTCCACTACGGCCGACCTAACGGCAATGCATTTGCACCAAAGACGCAAACGAAAGTGATGAAGGAAACTGAGTCCCAAACACCCCGAATGATCTTCTTGCTCGCCGTAGTCACTTTGGAGCGCATTTCAAAACCGTCCGAGCCGTTGTGGAACATTCCTCCACGGCGGGTCCCTACAGGTTCTGTAAGCTGCTTGCGTATGAAACTGATAAACAGAAGAAAACTACATTCGAAGCACCGCGAATGGACTTTAATGCCTCGTAACTCTGTTCGGCATGCATTTCGGATCTCTTCGAGTCGGTGTGGATCTTTCCCACGCAACGTGTACAGTAAGCAGAATGCATTAGAAAATGACGCAAGAAATGAAACTGAGTGTCAAGCACCCCAAATGGACTTCATCTATTTACTAGCTCCTATTAGCATCAACTTTAGGTCCCTCCGAATCGTTGCTAGACCTGCACGATAAATGGTACTGTAAGCTTCGAGCGTGCCGGAATGGTGCACGGATCGAACACTGGTGCCAAGCAACCAGAATCGACTTCCTATGCGCCCTAGCTCATTTCGGCAAGCATTTCGATTCCACCCGAGTCTGAGTCATGCCCTCCACCGCGACGGGTCCCAACCGTTACTTTGAGCTGCATGCGTATGAAGACGATGCACGAATGGGAACTCTGTGCCGAACCGCACGAATGGACTTTATATGCAGTTTAGCCCATCCAAAATTCATTTATGATCTGTCTGGGTTAGTGTGAAACATTCCTCCACGACGGGTCGCAATGGGTGCTGCATGCTTATGTGTTTACAAAAATGACGACCGAAACGAAACTGAGTGTCCAACGCGCCGAATGGACTTCACACGTGCCCTAGCTCATTTCGGCAAGCATTTGAAATGCCGAGTCTGCGTTAAACATTCATCCAAGTGGGACCCAAAATGGTACCGTTAGCTACATAAGTAACAAGGCGTTGCACGAAATGAACTTTCTTCCAAACATGCCGAATGGGCCGTACATAGCAGTAGCACATTCGCCGTGCATTACGAATCCGTCTGAGTGTCTGTGAAACATTTCTTCACGCCGTGCACGAACGAGTACTGTAGGGAGCGTCCGCATGAAAAAGATGCAGAAATGAAACCGAGCGGCAAGCACGCCCAGTGGACTTCGCATGTGTCGTAACTCATTTCGGCAGGCATTTCGAATTCGTCCGAGTCGGCGTGAAATATTCCACCAAGATGGGTTCCACGTTCTTTATCAGACTGCGTACAAACGCAGCGATGCGCGAAAAGAAACTGAGTGCCCAAACACCCGAATGAACTTACGATGTTCGCTTGTGATTTCCAGCTTTAGTTCGGTTTCGACTCAGCGGTGTGACACATTCCACTAAGATCGGTCCCAGCGAACGCATCTGCATCGACAAGACGCAAACGAGTGATAGAAGGAAACTGAGTGCCAAACACACCGAATGATCTTCTTGCTCGCCGTAGTCACTTTGGAGCACCTTTCAAAACCGTCCGAGTCGTTGTGGAACATTCCTCCACGGCGGGTCCCTACGGGTTCTGTAAGCTGCTTGCGTATGAAACTGACAAACAGAAGAAAACTACATGCGAAGCACCGCGAATGGACTTTGTATGCCTCGTAACTCTGTTCGGCATGCATTTCGGATCTGTTCTAGTCGGTGTGGAACTTTCCCACGCAGCGTGTACAGTAAGCAGCATGCATTAGAAAATGACACAAGAAATGAAACTGAGTGTCAAGCACCCCAAATGGACTTCATCTGTTTACTAGCTCCTATTAGCATCAACTTTGGCTCCCTCCGAATCGTTGCGAGACCTGCACGATAAATGGTACTGTAAGCTTCAACCGTGCCGGAATGGTGCACGGATCGAACACTGGTGCCAAGCAACCAGAATGGACTTCCTATGCGCCCTAGCTCATTTCGGCATGCATTTCGATTCCACCCGAGTCTGAGTCATGCCCTCCACCGCGACGGGTCCCAACCGTTACTTTGAGTTGCATGCGTATGACGATGCACGAATGGGAACTCTGTGCCAAACCGCACGAATGGACTTTATATGCAGTTTAGCCTATCCAAAATTCATTTCTGATCTGTCTGGGTTAGTGTGAAACATTCCTCCACGATGGGTCGCAATGGGTGCTGCATGCTTATGTGCTTACAAAAACGACGACCGAAACGAAACTGAGTGTCCAACGCGCCGAATGGACTTCACACGTGCCCTAGCTCATTTCGGCAAGCATTTCGAGTACGATCGAGTCTGCGTTAAACATTAATCCAAGTGGGACCCAAAATGGTACCGTTAGCTACATAAGTAACAAGGCGTTGCACGAAATGAACTTTCTTCCAAACATGCCGAATGGGCCGTACATAGCCGTAGCACATTCGCCGTGCATTACGAATCCGTCTCAGTGTCTGTGAAACATTTCTTCACGCCGTGCACGAACGAGTACTGTAGGGAGCGTCCGCATGAAAAAGATGCAGAAATGAAACCGATCGGCAAGCACGCCCAGTGGACTTCGCATGTGTCGTAACTCATTTCGGCAGGCATTTTGAATCCGTCCGAGACGGCGTGAAATATTCCACCAAGATGGGTTCCACGTTACTGTACGCTGCGTACAAACGAAAGCGATGCGCGAAAGAAACTGAGTGCCCAAACACCCCGAATGAACTTACGATGTTCGCTTGTGATTTCCAGCTTTAGTTCCGGTTCTGACCCAGCCGGTGTGACACATTCCACTACGACTGGTCCCAACGGGCACTGCATCTGCATCAGCACAAAAACGAGTGATAGAAGGAAACTGAGTGCCAAACACACCGAATGATCTTCTTGCTCGCCGTAGTCACTTTGGAGCACCTTTCAAAACCGTCCGAGTCGTTGTGGAACATTCCTCCACGGCGGGTCCCTACGGGTTCTGTAAGCTGCTTGCGTATGAAACTGACAAACAGAAGAAAACTACATGCGAAGCACCGCGAATGGACTTTGTATGCCTCGTAACTCTGTTCGGCATGCATTTCGGATCTCTTCTAGTCGGTGTGGAACTTTCCCACGCAACGTGTACAAGATGCGCGACATGCATTAGAAAATGACACAAGAAATGAAACTGAGTGTCAAGCACCCCAAATGGACTTCATCTGTTTACTAGCTCCTATTAGCATCAACTTTGAGTCCCTCCGAATCGTTGCGAGACCTGCACGATAAATGGTACTGTAAGCTTCGAGCGTGCCGGAATGGTGCACGGATCAAACACTTGTGCGAAGCAACCAGAATCGACTTCATATGCGTCCTAGCTCATTTCGGCATGCATTTCGATTCCACCCGAGTCTGAGTCATGCCCTCCACCGCGACGGGTCCCAATCGTAACTTTGAGCTGCATGCGTATGAAGACGATGCACGAATGGGAACTCTCTCCCGAACAGCACGAATGGACTTTATATGCATTTTAGCCCTTCCAAAATTCATTTTTGATCTGTCTGGGTTAGTGTGAAACATTCCTCCACGACGGGTCGCAATGGGTGCTGCATGCTTATGTGCTTACAAAAACGACGCCCGAAACGAAACTGAGTGTCCAACGCGCCGAATGGACTTCACACGTGCCCTAACTCATTTCGGCAAGCATTTCGAGTACGCTCGAGTCTGCGTTAAACATTCATCCAAGTGGGACCCAAAATGGTACCGTTAGCTACATACGTAACAGGGCGTTGCACGAAATGAACTTTCTTCCAAACATGCCGAATGGGCCGTACATAGCCGTAGCACATTCGCCGTGCATTACGAATCCGTCTGAGTGTCTGTGAAACATTCCTTCACGCCGTGCACGAACGAGTACTGTAGGGAGCGTCCGCACGAAAACGATGCAGAAATGAAACCGAGCGGCAAGCACGCCCAGTGGACTTCGCATGTGTCGTAACTCATTTCGGCAGGCATTTCGAATCCGTCCGAGTCGGCGCGAAATATTCCACCAAGACGGGTTCCACGTTCTTTGTCTGGCGAGTGCAAACGAAAGCGACGCGCCGAAGAAACTGAGTGCCCAAACACCCCGAATGAACTTACGATGTTCGCTTGAGCTTTCGACTTTAGTTTGATTCGACCCGGTAGGTGTGACACATTGCACTACGGCTGGTCCCAACGGGCATCAGATTCGCACCAGCATGCAAACGAATGATAGAAGGAAACTGAGTCCCAAACACACCGAATGATCTTCTTGCTCGCCGTAGTCACTTTGGAGCGCATTTCAAAACCGTCCGAGTAGTTGTGGAACATTCCTCCACGGCGGGTCCCTACGGGTTCTGTAAGCTGCTTGCGTATGAAACTGATAAACTGAAGAAAACTACCTGCGAAGCACCGCGAATGGACTTTGTATGCTTCGTAACTCTGTTCGGCATGCATTTCGTACCTCTTCGATTCGGTGTGGAACTTTCCCACGCAACGCGTACAGTAAGCAGCATGCGTTAGAAAATGACGCAAGAAATGAAACTGAGTGTCGAGCACCCCAAATGGACTTCATCTGTTTACTAGCTCCTATTAGCATCAACTTTGGGTCCCTTCGAATCGTTGCGAGAAATGCACGATAAATGGTACTGTAAGCTTCGAGCGTGCCGGAATGGTGCACGGATCGAACACTGGTGCCAAGCAACCAGAATTGACTTCCTATGCGCCCTAGCTCATTTCGGCATGCATTTCGATTCCACCCGAATCTGAGTCATGCCCTCCACCGCGACGGGTCCCAACCGTTACTTTGAGCTGCATGCGTATGAAGACGATGCACGAATGGGAACTCTCTCCCGAACCGCACGAATGGACTTTATATGCATTTTACCTCTTCCAAAATTCATTTTTGATCTGTCTGGGTTAGTGTGAAACATTCCTCCACGACGGGTCGCAATGGGTGCTGCATGCTTATGTGCTTACAAAAACGATGCCCGAAAGCAGGCGAGTGTCCAACGCGCCGAATGGACTTCACACGTGCTCTAACTCATTTCGCAAGCATTTCGATGCGCCGAGTCTGCGTTAAACATTCATCCAAGTGGGACCCGAAATGGTACCGTTAGCTACATACGTAATGGCGTTGCCGCGAAATGAACTTTCTTCCAAACATGCCGAATGGGCCGTGACATAGCCGTAGCACATTCGGCATGCATTACGAATCCGTCTGAGTGTTCAGGAACATTCGTTCATGCCGTACCTAACGAGCATCAGAGGGAGCGTCCGCACGAAAACGATGCAGAAATGAAACCAAGCGGCAAGCACGCCCAGTGGACTTCGCATGTGTCGTAACTAATGTCGGCAGGCATTTCGAATCCGTCCGAGTCGACGCGAAATATTCCACCAAGACGGGTTCCACGTTACTGTACGCTGCGTGCAAACGAAAGCGATGCGCGAAAGAAACTGAGTGCCCAAACACCCCGAATGAACTTACGATGTTCGCTTGAGCTTTCCAGCTTTAGTTCTGGTTCTGACCCAGCCGGTGTGACACATTGCACTCCGGTTGGTCCCAACGGGCAATGCATCTGCACCAGCACGCAAACGAGTGATAGAAGGAAATTGAGTCCCAAACACACCGAATGATCTTCTTACTCGCCGTAGTCACTTTGGAGCGCCTTTCAAAACCGTCCGAGTCGTTGTGGAACTTTCCCCACGGGCGGTCCTCTACGGGTTCTCGTAAGTCGCTATGCGTATGAAACTGACAAACAGAAGAAAACTACATGCGAAGCACCGCGAATGGACTTTGTATGCCTCGTAACTCTGTTCGGCATGCATTTCGGATCTCTTCGAGTCTGTGTGGAACTTTCCCACGCAACGTGTACAGTAAGCAGAATGCGTTAGAAAATGACGCAAGAAATGAAACTGAGTGTCGATGTCGGGACCCCGAATTTGCAAATCCGGACCCTCTATGTATTCAGCACTAGTCCAGGAACGCGCTAGTGCACACAGTCTTAACATCGGTAAATATCACAATCATACCAATCGATATTATCAAAGTACTTTATTTAAATAACCAAACTGGTTACTCGATCTTATGGTCAAGTTACAAATATATGCCTCGCAAGGCAAAACTTATTAAAGAGAAATAATAGCAGCGGAAAATCAAATAAGGTAACATCGTGGCGCCGTCCAGTATACCACAGGCAACTGACTGGGCTCGCTTCCCTAAGTAGACGGATCTTCTTGGAGTTCCTCCTCCAAAGCTGGTGTAGTCTCCTCTTCAACTGGTGTTGTATTGAGGCAAGGGTGAGTACTTGGTACTCAGCAAGTCATGCACAGAATGCAAGCTAATATACTACATGCATGGCTTAGTACAAAGGAATAGCTCAAGGTATATTTGCAGTAAACAGCATTTGACAAGTAATATAAGTAGATTCGAAAGCAGTAGAAATAAGTAAAGCATAAATAACCTTTCAAGAAGTTTAATAAACACTTTTCCCCATCCTAAACCACATTTCCATCATCTTCATTATTAAACCAACCCAACCTTTCAAACCAAAGTTATTTTTGAGAAAATCTAACCCTTGACTGTAATTCCCGAGCGATGTCCAATACCGCGGACACGGCTATTCGAATAGATTCTAAACTCTGCAGAGGTTATGCACTTTACCCACAAGATACAGTCAAACACCACAAAGGCGAAGTTCCTCGAACAAAGTCTTTCGGAAACCTCTAACAATACAAGTGGTCATCCCCGGATATTGCGCACTAACCCTTCCCAACGCTAAGGCGAAGTCTAGGCCAATCAACCGATAGATGGATACCAGGCCTCAACCACCGAACGCTCCCCCGTACAACTTACACAAAGGGTGTAGTTGACCTCCTGAGGCCCCACAGGTACGTTATTAGCAACTTAGTCAACTAGGTCCGTCCCATTACAGACATGTGGTTGCACGTTAGACCCAGTTCAAAGGCTTGCAAGGTTAAGTCCTTAGGGTGACCAGGGCAAGACTACCCGAAGAACCAAATCATCACTCCCAATGCCACAACTGGCCCACCTGATTACTCTTGCCACATGCCCCGGTCGAAATCAGCTTATCAAACCCGCTTGATTACCATGCACCACGTGCCATCAACATCACATGATACTTTTCCAAAACAGGTTCAATATATCATTAAGTCAATATTAACATTTGATTATCCAAAATCATGTCATGAGCACGTAGCAGGTCTAAGCAGTATACTACAACGGTCTAAACCCATGTTGGCAATGTAATAATGTCCAACTAGTAATCCACAACTAGGGTGACAAAGGGTCATGGCACATACTTAAGTAATCAAGGTGTCATACAGCAAATTGGTATTTATCTAACCCCCATGTTTAAACAAAGTATCTTTCTAATTGAACTAGCATGCAATAGTTTAAATCAAAATAGATTTCGAAATAGGATCAACATGGTCAAAGCACAACTTGCCTTCAAAAAGTACTTGCTCTTGGTCTTGAGTTGGATCCTGAGTTAATACTTCTCCTTCGAATCCTTCCGGCACTTCAACGTCTACTCGTAAAGCGTGCAAATAGCAAATACACAAATAAACAATAGGCAAAAGTGTCCAAACACCCAAATAAAATCCATAAACAGAAAGAACATAATTTTATGGATTTTTAGAAACCGAATCGTCAAATTTGGAGTTAAGACGCAAAAGTTATGATTATTTAAAGTTTAAATAATCATTTAAATAATTTTGCAGAGAAAAACTTTAGTCCAAAAATTAAATAAAATTTATATTTAGGTAGATCTCAATTTTATACAAATTTAGAAATTTGAATCACTCAAATCGGAGTTTAAACGCATAAAGTTATAAGCGTTTGAAGTTTGAAAAAAATCAAATCATTATTTCGAATTAATAAATCATTTTCTTTTCGAAATTAATTATTGCGTCAGATGGACACGTGGCAGCCTCTCGATTGGCTGGGCCGACGCCAATGGTCCATGGACTTGGTCCACGCCGGCTCGGGTCTACCGTGGACCCGGCCCACGCTCCATGTGAGACCGACATGTGGGACCACTCGGATGACGCGTCATCGGCGCGTCGGCGGGCTCACCACGGTCGGCAGTGGGACCCACTGTGACGCCATGGGTGACGTCGGCGCTTAGGGAGTTAGCCGTGACATGCGGGCCTCGACACGCTCGGGCCCGCGTGTCGGCGCTACACGACGCTGCGTGGCGCTGACCGCGTCGGTCCAACTTCCCGACACGTGGCGCAATCTCAACCGTTGATTTGAAATTCAACGGCCGCGATTAGATCCAGGGTTAACACGTTGAATCTACTTGATGATCGTGGGCCGTTCGATCTAGATCGGACGGTCCAGATCTAATCCTATAATAATCTCTACTACGGCACGTGGCAATTGTGAATCGCTGATCTTGATCCAACGGTCCAAATCTAATCGGGTTTGGAACACGTGAACTCACCTCAACCGCACGATCAAGATCGGACGGCGCACAGAGTTCGCGAGGGCGAGGGCGACGCGGCGGAGCTGCAGCCACCGGAGACGGAGACGACGATGAGCTCGACAGCGCTCCGGGGTCGTTCCGGCGAAGTGGATGGTCTCTTCGGGTGCGTCTCGAAGCGGGGACTCCGGATCTGGGCTCCTTCTGCGAAGACGACGACGGCGGCGAGATCGGCAAAAACCGCGGCGGAGTGGCGCTCAACTTCGGCGAGCTCGCACGGGCAAACGGCGACGGCTCAGGCGAGATGGCTCGGGGGAACGGGTGCGCAAGGATGAGGGCAACCTCGGGGCGTGACCAGGGCTTTAAATAGCCTCGGCGTTCGTGCCCGAGACGGAAACCTAATTCTACATGGCGGCGGGCGCGGCGGCGGAGTCCGGCTCGGACTCGGCGGAGACGATGACGCTCAGCCGTCCACGTGGCACGATCAACGGCCACGATCGCGTGGGCGCGATCGGATCCGGGCCGGATGCGGCTCGAACCGTGCAGGCGGATCTCACCGTTGGATCTTGATCCAACGGTTGGGATCGATTAGGGTTTTGAGCCGGTTTGATCGAAGTCCGCGTGGCTCGGAGTCGGACTTCGAGTCGACTCGGGTTCCGACTCGGTCGGATGAACAGTACTCGACCCGAGTTGAATTTCCAGCGATTTAATATTAAAAATAATTTCCAGTAATTCATTTAATTCATTAAAAATAGCAAAAGACTCAGAAAAATTCCAGAAAAATTCTGGAAAATACTTTGGATCATTTTGGACTCAAATAAAATATTTCCAACAAAATTTTATTTGCAAAATTAAATTCTTTAATTATTTCAAAATGGAATAAATTCAAATAAATTCCAAATAAATCCAAATAAATTCCAGAAAATTCCAAAAATTCACGAAAGTGCCAAATCACACATGAATTTAAGAAAAGCAAAATTTTGGGGTGTTACAAACCTCCCCCCCTTAATAGAATCTCGTCCCCGAGATTCAGGGCTTACTAAAGGAATAGGTTTGGAAACTCTTTCTTCAAATCCTCTTCGCGCTCCCAAGTCGCTTCGCTCTCTGCATGGTTACTCCACTGAATCCTACAGAAACGGGTTGACTTATTTCTGGTTTCTCGATCCATTGTGTCTAGAATCCTCACGGGATGTTCCTTATAAGTCAAATCCTCTTGCAACTCAATTGACTCTAGCGGTGTCTGCTCTCAGAACTCAAGACACTTCTTCAATCGGGACACATGGAATACATCATGCACTCCTCGCCAACGATCGTGGCAACTCCACCGTAAGCAACTTCGCCTCTGCGACTCAAAATCTTAAATGGTCCAACATAACGGGTACGAAGTTTCCCTTTGGCATGGAACCTCTTAACTCCCCTGAGAGGCGTAACTCTGAGGTATACAAAGTCTTCTGGTTCAAAACTCAAGTCTCGGCGACGATTGTCAGCATAACTCTTCTGCCGAGATTGGGCTATCTTCAACCTTTCCCTAATCATAGCGATCTGCTTTTCAGCCTCTTGAAGAATATCAGGCCCAAAGACACGGCGCTCGCCGGTCTCATTCCAATTCAATGGCGTCCGACAGGTTCGACCATACAAAGGCCTCAAAAGGTGACATCTCAGAAACTAGCCTGATAACTATTGTTGTAATCGAACTCGGCATACGGCAAACTCTTATCCCAAGAGGTAGCATAAGCCAATGCACAAGCTCTTAACATATCCTCCGTAACCTGATTGACTCTTTCTGGCCTGGTCCATCCGTCTGTGGATGATAGGTCGATCAAGTTCAAACGGGTTCCCATGGCTTCATGCAACTTATTCCAACCTTGAGGTAAATTGGGTACCTCTGTCCGATACAATCCTCTTTGGCACTCCGTGCAAACAGACAATCGATCATGTACAATTACGCTAATTTATCTCCCGAGTAAGTGGTCTTTACGGGAATAAAATGGGCTACTTTAGTCAATCGATCCACTATAACCCATATGGAGTCATAACCTCCTTGAGTCTTCGGCAAACCGGTAATGAAATATATTCCGATTTCCTCCCACTTCCACTCGTGTATTTTCAGCGGTTGTAGCAATCCTGCTGGTCTCGATGCATTGCCTTGACTCTCGGCATACGTCGCACAATGCAACATGCTCGGCAACTTCACGTTTCATACTCGGCCACCGTAATCTCTCCTTCGATCCTCGATACATCTTGGCGCTTCCAGGATGAATTGAGTACTTGGAGTCATGGGCTTCTTCCAGAATCAGTTGCTTTAACTCCTTTTTGTTAGGCACACAAATGCGATCCTTCATCCATAACGTGCCTTGCTCATCCAACTTGAAGTCCTCTGCCTTGCCTTCCTCCTTGATGGACTTAATCCTGCGGATCTTGTCATCATCCTTCTGTCCTTCTCGGATCTGATCCTCTAGGGTAGGCATTACTTCTAATGCGGCCAAGAATCCGCTAGGTACTACCTCAATCTTCATTTTCTGAAAATCCTCACATAACTCATCCTGACTTGTGGCTAGCAACGTACTCACGGTATGGCTTTTCCGACTCAAGGCATCGGCAACTACGTTGGCCTTCCCGAGATGGTAATGGATTCCAACATTGTAGTCCTTGATTAACTCTAACCATCTCCTCTGCCTCATATTCAGATCCGACTGGGTGAATATGTACTTAAGGCTCTTATGATCCGTATACACTTCACATCTGTTTCCAATTAGATAGTGACGCCATATCTTCAAAGCATGAACTACTATAGCCTAACTCTAAGTCATGTGTCGGATAATTTTCCTCATGCGGCCTCAATCGCCTTGATGCATAAGCGACGACCTTTCCATTCTCATCAAGACACATCCAAGTCCTTGGCGCGATGCGTCACAATAAATATCGAAGCTTTGAGCAACATCCGTAGAACTAACACCGGTCTTGATGTCAATCGCTTCTTGATTCCTGAAATCCTTTCTCACATTCTCAAGCGCCCATGCAAACTTCTTTTCCTTCTTCAGCCAGTTGCGTAAGAGGTTTCGCAATTGTCGAAGCCTTCGATGAAACGGCGGTAGTATCCTGCCATTCCAAGGAAACTCCGAATCTGGGTCACGCCTTGGTGCTCCCAATGTAACACGCCTTCTACTTTGCTTGGATCTATGGCGACTCCTTCTGCGGTCATTACATGTCCAAGAAACTCCACCTTGTCCTTCCAAGAATCACACTTGCTGAACTTGGCGAAAAGTTGCTGTTCCCTCAGCTGTTCCAAAACTCGCCTTAAGTGTTCGGCATGTTCACTCTGTCTTGGAGTAGATTAGGATATCGTCTATGAACACGACGACAAACTTGTCCAAATATTCCATGAACACCTTATTCATCATATTCATGAAATAAGTCATGGCGCGTTAAATCGATCCAAAGGACATAATCAGTAAACTCGTAATGTCCATATCTTGACGAGAATGCGATCTTGAATATCTTCCGATCGGATCTTCAATCGATGGTATCCCGATCTTAGATCAATCTTGGAGAAAACTCCGGCTCCTCTTAATCGATCAAACAAATCATCAATCCTGGGTAGCGGATACTTATTCTTCACACGGTGACTTCATTGAGTGCACGGTAGTCAATGCACATCCCGAAACTCCCGTCCTTCTTCTTGACAAACAAAACTGTGCTCCCCACGGCGACGAACTCGGCCTCGATAAATCCTTTCTCCATTAACTCTTCTAGCTGTTTCTTCATTTCTACCAACTCCTCGGTGGACATCCGATAGGGTCTCTTTGCTATCGGTCTTTGTACCCTAGTACAAGCTCTATCACAAACTCTATGTCCCCTGCCTCAAGTGCATACTGCGTAGATCTTCTGGAAAAACATCTCGGGTACTCATTCACTCGGGACATCCACTATGCTGATTGCCTTGGTACTGTTAACCATCAACTGTCCATCTCTAACTGCAGTGGCTTGAAATTCCACTTTCTTCCCACACGGGCTCTCAACTGAGATAGTCCTTCGTCCACAATCCAATACGGCCTTGTGCTTGGATAACCAATCCATTCCCAATATGACGTCTAAGGTCTGGGTCTCCAAAATTATAAGGTTTGCTAGGAACTCTATTCCATCTATTAGTATTCTCACCCCGGAACATCCTACTTTCGTTCGGAGTTCGGAACCAGGGGTTTGAACTAAAAGCATGCACTTAAGTCTTGCAATCCTCAAATCGTTTCTAGTAGCGAAGCCTTGCGAAACAAACGAATGCGAAGCTCCAGAGTCAAACAAAATCAAGCAGGTGTACTGAGTTAACAAGTAACTTACCCAGTACGACGTCCGTAGCATTCTGCAGTGCATCTGCGGTGACATGGTTGACTCGGCCTCTCACCACGGTCTGGGGTGTGGCTCCTGGTGCTGGCGTCCTAGCTGGGGTGTGTAACATCCCAAAATTTTGCTTTCCTTAAATTCATGTGTGATTTGGCACTTTGGTGAATTTTTGGAATTTTCTGGAATTTATTTGGATTTATTTGGAATTTATTTGAATTTATTCCATTTTGAAATAATTAAAGAATTTGATTTTGCAAATAAAATTTTGTTGGAAATATTTTATTTGAGTCCAAAATGATCCAAAGTATTTTCCGTAATTTTTCGAATTTTTCGAGTCATTTGCTATTTTTAATGAATTAAATGAATTATCGGGAATTATTTTAAATATTAAATCGCTGGAAAATCAACTCGGGTCAAGTATCGTTCATCCGATCGAGCCCGAGTCGACTTCGAGTTCGAGTCCGACCCGAGCCACGTGACTCGACCGAACCCACTCTAAACCTAATCAATCCCAACCGTTGGATCAAGATCCAACGGTGAGATCCGCCAGACTGCGGTTCGAGCCGTGATCCGGCCCGGATCCGATCGCGCCCGGCGATCGTGGCGTTGATCGTGCCACGTGGACGGTGGCGTCGTCGTCTTCGCCGAGACCGAGCCGACTCACGCCGCCGCGCCGCCGTGTAAAACTAGGTTTCCGTCTCTACGCAGACGCCGAGGCTATTTAAAGCGTGAGACGTCCCGAGGTTGCCCTCATCTTTGCGCACCCGCTTCCTCGAGCCATCTCGCTCGAGCCGCCGCCAAGAGGCCCGTGGCGAGCTCGCCAGAAGTTGGAGGAAGTGACCGCCGCGGTCTTTGCTTGATTCCGCCGCCGCCCGCCGCCTTCCGCCGAGAAGGAGCCCAGATTCTGGAACCACCGCGACGACGCACCAAGAGACCCTTCACTTTCGCCGAGAAGCCTCAAGCGCCGCTTGGACTCGCTGTCGTCGTCTTCATCTCCGGTGGCCTTCGCTTCCGCCAGCTGTCGCCATTGCCGGCCCGCGAAGCTACGCTTAGCCGTCCGATCATAATCCAAGGGCTCGAATCGCGCCACGCCACACCGCGGTGAGATCTCACGTGCAACCTTCTGGATCTATTTTCAACCGCTCGGATCTAGATCCAACGGCTTAGATTGTGCCACGTAGCTAGAACTGCACCAGGTTAGATTGGATCTTGACCGTCCGATCAAGATCGAACGGTCTGGATCAGCGGAGTTGTTTTTCTAAAGCACTACGCTAGATTTAATCCGCGCCGTTGATTTTCAAACCAACGGTCGTAATTGCGCCACGTGTCGGGAAGTTGGACCGACGCGGCGTGCGGCCCACGCCGCTGGAAGGGTAGGGACGCCGACACGCGCCCGCGTGTCGAGGGCCCAAGATGTCAGCGGCTGTCCCAGCCGAGCGCTGACGTCAGCAATGACGTCACAGCGGGTCCCACCTGTCAGCACCGTGGGCTGAGTCCCCGCTGACGTCAGCAATGACGTCACCCGAGTGGGTCCCACATGTCAGTCTCACGTAGAGTCGTGGACCGAGTCCACGGTGGACCCAAGCCGAGCGTGGACCAAGTCCATGGACCGGCTGACGTCAGCCAACCAATCAGAGGCTGCCACGTGTCCATGCTGACGCAATAATTAATTTCCGAAAAAGAAAATGATTTATTAATTCGAATAATGATTTCAAATTTAGATTCAAACTTCAAACGCTTATAACTTTTGCGTTTCAACTCCGATTTGAGTGATTCAAATTTCTAAATTTGTATAAAATTGAGATCTACCTAAATATGAATTTTATTTAATTTTTGGACTAAAGTTTTTCTCTGTAATATTATTTAATTGATTATTTAAACTTTAAATAATCATAACTTTTGCGTTTTAACTCCAAATTTGATTTATTCCAGTTTCTAAAAATCCAGAAAATTATGTTCTCTCTGTTTATGGATTTTATTTGGAGTTTTGGGATGTTTTTGCCTATTGTTTATTTGTGTATTTGCTATGTGCACGCTTTACGAGTAGACGTTGAAGTGCCGGAAGGATTCGAAGGAGAAGTATTGACTCAGGATCCAACTCAAGACCAAGAGCAAGTACTTTTTGAAGGCAAGTTGTGCTTTGACCATGTTGATCCTATTTCGAAGTCTATTTTGATTTAAACTATTGCATGCTAGTTCAGTTAGAAAGATACTTTGTTTAAACATGGGGGTTAGATAAATACCAATTTGCTGTATGACACCTTGATTACTTAAGTATGTGCCATGACCCTTTGTCACCCTAGTTGTGGATTACTAGTTGGACATTATTAAATTGCCAACATGGGTTTAGACCGTTGTAGTATCTTTGCTTAGACTCGCTTACGTGCTCATGACATGATTTTGGACAATCAAATGTTAATATTGACTTAATGATATATTGAACCTGTTTTGGAAAAGTATCATGTGATGTTGATGGCACGTGGTGCATGGTAATCAAGCTGGGTTTGATAAACGGTTTTCGGCCGGCATGTGGCAAGAGTAATCGTGTGGGCCATTAATGGCATTGGGGATGTTGATTTGGTTCTTCGGGTAGTCTTGCCTGGTCACTCTAAGGACTTAACCTTGCAAGCCTTTGAACTGGGTCATACTTGCAACCACATGGCTGGAATGGGACGGCCCTAGTTGACTAAGTCGCTAAGGACTCACTTGTGGAGCCTCAGGGTGTCGATTACACCGCTTGTGTGATTGTGCGGGGAGCGTATCGTGGTCGTGGCCAGATACCCATCTAACGGTGTGTTGGTCCCATACTTCGCCTTGGCTAAGGGAAGGGATGGTGTAGAGCACGAACCGGAGAGGACCACCTGTGTTGTTTGAGGCTTCCGAAAGGCTTTGTTACGGGAACTCGCCTTTGTGGTGTTTGACTGTATCTTGTGGGTAAAGTGCATAACCTCTGCAGAGTGTAGAATCTATTTAAATAGCCGAGTCCACGGTACTGGACAATGCTCGGGAATTACAGTCAAGGGTTAGACTTTCTGAAAATAACTCGGATTTGAAAAGTTGGGTTGGTTTAATAATGAGGATGATGGAAATGTGGTTTAGGATGGGGAAGAATGTTTGTTAAACTTCTTGAAAAGTTATTTATGCTTTACTTATTTCTACTGCTTTCGAATCTACTTTTACTACTTGTCAAAAGCTGTTTACTGCAAATATACCTTGAGCTATTCCTTTGTACCAAGCCATGCATATAGTATATTAGCTTGCATTCTGTGCATGACTTGCTGAGTACCAAGTACTCACCCTTGCCTCAACACAACACCAGTTGAAGAGGAGACTACGCCAGCTTCGGAGGAGGATTTCCAAGAGGACCCGTCTACTTAGGGATGCGAGCCCAGTCAGTTGCCTGTGGTATACTGGATGGCGCCACGAAGTTTATTTGATTTTCCGCTGCTATTATTTTTCTCTGAATAAGTTTCGCCTTGCAAGGCATATATTTGTACCTTGGCCATAAGGTCAAGTAACCTTTGGTTATTTAAATAAAGTACTTTGGTAATATCGATTGGTATGATTGTGATATTTACCGATGTTAAGACTGTGTGCACTAGCGCGTTCCTGGACTAGTGCTGAATACACAGAGGGTCCGGATTTGCAAATTCGGGGTCCCGACAGGGTGGTTCCTAGATTGAAGCGAACTGGGGTCACTCCTGATGTCTTCTTTGGACAACTGTTGGCAAAGTGTCCTGGCTCGTTGCAGTTGTAGCAGCGTCTCACTGTTCCTTGCTGGCTGCCTGGAGTAGCGTTTCTAGCAGGGGCTGGGGTCTGGTAGTTCTGATTGGCAGGTCTTGGTGCTGGGGATGGTGTCCTTGTTGCATTCTGCGCTTCCTGTTCTCATCTAGTTCCTTGCGCTTGTCCTCAAGAATAAGCGCCTTATTTACCAACTCTTGGAAATCTGGAAAGGTGTGGGTGATCAATCCTACTTGCAATCCTGAGTTAAGTCCCTTCATAAAACGAGACTGTCTGGATTTATCCGTCGCTACATCCTCAAAGCGTAGCGTGCTAGCTGTGTGAACTTGTTCAGGTAGTCGGCCACTGGCTGATTACCTTGCTTCAGTGCTCTGAACTCCTCCTTCTTAAGGTCCATGATTCCTTCAGGCACGTGATACTGTCGGAATGCAGCTGTGAACTCTTCCCAAGTGATATCTTGAGGGTTCTCTTGCGTGGCACAGAAGTTCTCCCACCATTTGGCGGCTGTTCCTTCCAGCTGATGAGAAGCATAGAGTACCTTCTCATTTCCTATGCATTGGGCGATATGTAGCTTCCTCTCAATGGATCTTAACCAATCATCGGCCTCTAATGGATTGGCATTCCCAGAGAAAGTGGGTGGGTGAGTCCTCATGAACTCTGATAGTCTTGTATTCTGGCGTGGTCCCTGATTAACTTGATTAGCAGTGGCCTGAGCAAAGGACGTGCTGCATTTGTTGCATCATAGCATGCATCAACTGAGTCTGGGCAGCAAGAAAAGCTCAAATTCTGCACCTCCGATTGGCGGTCTTTGGTGCTCCATCATTGGGGTTTTTCTGGGGCGAGAACCACTCCCATTGCTTCCAAAGTTTCCACGGGTGTTCACCATCTCGCTCGGTTTGCTCTAGGTTTAGAGATGAGAGGGAAACAAGAATAGACAAGTAACATGGAACTTATGCGGGCAAAAGGGGTAACTTTAAGGTCCACTTTATTATTAATAACTTGGTATGGCTGCTTACAATGCCTAAGGGCCTTGCAACACATACGCACACTCAAAGAAACAAAGCAAATCCAAATCAAACTAACTCGAGTTTAATGCCTAAAGGGTGACTCTTTATCCTATGACGCGACTCGTGAAGGAGTCTCACTATAGAACCTATGCTCACTCATCGAGAAAACCTCCACGGCAGATGCACGGTGTCGTGGCATAGGCGCAAAACGATCGCCATGTCCAAATGATCGTGTCCTCTATGGTAGTCGAGGAAGCGGTGTCCTCATCGAGGTCTGACTCCTCCGGATCTCGCTCGTGTATCTCGAGTAATCGCTCGGGTCCTGGTCCGCATAAGGTCATCTCCAACTCGTCAATCCTTCGTAGAAGGTGTGCCACATACTCTTGAGCTTCCCGCCATCTCGTTCTTCTCTCGCCGTGATCTCCTTGCGGGCCTTCAGTAGCTCCTTGCTTGTATTATCTAGTACATCCTCTTGGGCGACGATAAATCGTGCTAACCTGTGTAACCGTGGCATCATCATCCCAATCGCCGTCAAGAAGGTTATCATTTGCGCGGACACCGTGCTCTCCAACTCTCTGGCGTAGATCGGTAATGTGCCGCATAGCTCGTCGTGATACTTCTTGGATACCCATCTGCATTGTAGATCTCCTGGCAAAGGTGCTGTATCGGGCGATTGCCTGGGCCCTTTTTCCTAGCAGGTACCTCAATCCTCACGTCACAAGCCTTGATCAATCCCGCTTGTCTGATCATTTCCACTTGGTATTGGGGCTTCTCAAAATCTCCGAGAGTCTGTAGCATATGCCAAAGTTCTGCGGCGTGACCAACTCCCAGATCAACATAGTTGAACTCTTCCTCCATCTGTCACAAGAGTGCTCTTCGTAAGAACTCGGAATTTTTAAATTGTGATAAGGTAAGGAAAATTTCAGCAAGAGACAAGATAAGAGAGAAGGGGATAAGTTGAGATGTCATTTCTTATCTTGACAAATTTTTAGCTTTTAGAAAATAGGTTTTATCCTCACTACGACCATTCTAGCTAGGGTTGAGCCTACAGTCAAGTATGGCTCTGATACCACCTCTGTCGGGACCCCGAATTTGCAAATCCGGACCCTCTGTGTATTCAGCACTAGTCCAGAACGCGCTTAGTGCACACAGTCTTAACATCGGTAAATATCACAATCATACCAATCGATATTATCAAAGTACTTTATTTAAATAACCAAACTGGTTACTCGACCTTATGGTCAAGTTACAAATATATGCCTCGCAAGGCAAAACTTATTAAAGAGAAATAATAGCAGCGGAAAATCAAATAAGGTAACATCGTGGCGCCATCCAGTATACCACAGGCAACTGACTGGGCTCGCTTCCCTAAGTAGACGGATCTTCTTGGAGTTCCTCCTCCAAAGCCGTGTAGTCTCCTCTTCAACTGGTGTTGTATTGAGGCAAGGGTGAGTACTTGGTACTCAGCAAGTCATGCACAGAATGCAAGCTAATATACTACATGCATGGCTTAGTGCAAAGGAATAGCTCAAGGTATATTTGCAGTAAACAGCATTTGACAAGTAATATAAGTAGATTCGAAAGCAGTAGAAATAAGTAAAGCATAAATAACCTTTCAAGAAGTTTAATAAACACTTTTCCCCATCCTAAACCACATTTCCATCATCTTCATTATTAAACCAACCCAACCTTTCAAACCAAAGTTATTTTTGAGAAAATCTAACCCTTGACTGTAATTCCCGAGCGATGTCCAATACCGCGGACACGGCTATTCGAATAGATTCTAAACTCTGCAGAGGTTATGCACTTTACCCACAAGATACAGTCAAACACCACAAAGGCGAGTTCCCGTAACAAAGTCTTTCGGAAACCTCTAACAATACAAGTGGTCCTCCCCGGTTATTGAGCACTAACCCTTCCCTTCGCTAAGGCGAAGTCTAGGCCAATCAACCGTTAGATGGGTACCTGGCCTCAGCCCCGGTACGCTCCCCCGTACAACTTACACAAAGGGTGTAGTTGACCTCCTGAGGCCCCACAGGTACGTTATTAGCAACTTAGTCAACTAGGTCCGTCCCATTACAGACATGTGGTTGCACGTTAGACCCAGTTCAAAGGCTTGCAAGGTTAAGTCCTTAGGGTGACCAGGGCAAGACTACCCGAAGAACCAAATCATCACTCCCAATGCCACAACTGGCCCACCTGATTACTCTTGCCACATGCCCCGGTCGAAAACTGTTTATCAAACACCAGTTGATTACCATGCACCACGTGCCATCAACATCACATGATACTTTTCCAAAACAGGTTCAATATATCATTAAGTCAATATTAACATTTGATTATCCAAAATCATGTCATGAGCACGTAGCGTGTCTAAGCAAAGATACTACAACTGGTCTAAACCCATGTTGGCAATGTAATAATGTCCAACTAGTAATCCACAACTAGGGTGACAAAGGGTCATGGCACATACTTAAGTAATCAAGGTGTCATACAAAGAAATTGGTATTTATCTAAACCCCATGATTAATCAAAGTATCTTTCTAATTGAACTAGAATTCAATAGTTTAAATCAAAATAGATTTCGAAATAGGATCAACATGGTCAAAGCACAACTTGCATTCAAAAATTACTTGCTCTTGGTCTTGATTTGGATCCTGAGTTAATACTTCTCCTTCGAATCCTTCCCAGACTTCAACGCCTACTCGTAAAGCGTGCAAATAGCAAATACACAAATAAACAATAGGCAAAAAGTGTCCAAACATCCAAATAAAATCCATAAACAGAAAGAACATAATTTTATGGATTTTTAGAAACCGGAATCGTCAAATTTGGAGTTAAGACGCACAAGTTATGATTATTTAAAGTTTAAATAATCATTTAAATAATTTTGCAGAGAAAAACTTTAGTCCAAAAAATTAAATAAAATTTATATTTTGGTAGATCTCAATTTTATACAAATTTAGAAATTTGAATCACTCAAATCGGAGTTGAAACGCAAAAGTTATAAGCGTTTGAAGTTTGAAAAAAAATCTGAAATCATTATTTCGAATTAATAAATCATTTTCTTTTTCGAAATTAATTATTGCGTCAGCATGGACACGTGGCAGCCTCTGATTGGCTGGCTGACGCCACCGGTCCATGGACTTGGTCCACGCCGCTCGGGTCTCACCGTGGACCCGGCCCACGGCTCCATGTGAGGCCCGACATGTGGGACCACTCGGATGACGCCATCGGCCGTCACGGGCTCGGCTCAGCCACTGTCGGCCGATGGGACCCACTGTGACGTCATGGGTGACGTCAGCGCTTGGCTGGGTTAGCCGCTGACATGCGGGCCCCCTGACACGCGGGCCCCGCGTGTCAGCGTCACACGCACGCGCGCGTGACGGCGCTGACCGCGTCGGTCCAACTTCCCGACACGTGGCGCAATCTCAACCGTTGATTTGAAATTCAACGGCCGCGATTAGATCCAGGGTTAACACGTTGAATCTACTTGATGATCGTGGGCCGTTCGATCTAGATCGGACGGTCCAGATCTAATCCTATAATAATCTCTACTACGGCACGTGGCAATTGTGAATCGTTGGATCTTGATCCAATGGTCCAGATCTAATCGGGTTTGGAACACGTGAACTCACCTCAACCGCACGATCAAGATCGGACGGCGCACAGAGTTCGCGAGGGCGATGGCGACGCGGCGGAGCTGCAGCCACCGGAGACGGAGACGACGACGAGCTCGACGGCGCTCCGGGGTCGTTCCGGCGAAGTGGATGGTCTCTTCGGGTGCGTCTCGAAGCGGGGACTCCGGATCTGGGCTCCTTCTCGGCGGAAGACGACGGACGGCGGCGAGACGGGGCAAAAACCGCGGCGGAGTGGCGCTCAACTTCGGCGAGCTCGCACGGGCAAACGGCGACGGCTCAGGCGAGATGGCTCGGGGGAACGGGTGCGCAAGGATGAGGGCAACCTCGGGGCGTGACCAGGGCTTTAAATAGCCTCGGCGTTCGTGCCCGAGACGGAAACCTAATTCTACACGGCGGCGGGCGCGGCGGAGTCGGCTCGGACTCGGCGGAGACGACGACGCCACCGCCCATTAGCACGATCAACGGCCACGATCGCGTGGCGCGATCGGATCCGGCCGGATGCTCGAACCGATGCGGGCGGATCTCGGCCGTTGGATCTTGATCCAACGGTTGGGATCGATTAGGGTTTTGAGCCGGTTTGATCGAGTCACGTGGCTCGGTCGGACTCGAGTCCGACTCGTTCGACTTCGATCGGATGAACAAGACTCGACCGAGTTGAATTTCCAGCGATTTAATATTAAAAATAATTTCGATGAATTCATTTAATTCATTAAAATAGCAAAAGACTCGAGAAAAATTCCAGAAAAATTCGAAAATACTTTGGATCATTTTGGACTCAAATAAAATATTTCCAACAAAATTTTATTTGCAAAATTAAATTCTTTAATTATTTCAAAATGGAATAAATTCAAATAAATTCCAAATAAATCCAAATAAATTCCAGAAAATTCCAAAATTCACCAAAGTGCCAAATCACACATGAATTTAAGAAAAGCAAAATTTTGGGGTGTTACAGTCGAGCAGCCCAAATGGACTTCATCTGTTTACTAGCTCCTATTAGCATCAACTTTGGGTCCATCCGATCGCTATAGACTCTGCACAATAAATGGTATCTGTAAGCTTCAAGCGCGTTTTAATGGTGCACGGATCGAACATCGGTGCCAAGCAACTGTAATCGACTTCCTATGCGCCCTAGCTCATTTCGGCATGCATTTCGATTCCACCCGAGTCTGAGTCATGCCCTCCACCGCGACGGGTCCCAACCGTTACTTTGAGCTGCATGCGTATGAAGACGATGCACGAATGGGAACTCTCTCCCGAACCGCACGAATGGACTTTATATGCATTTTAGCCCATCCAAAATTCATTTTTGATCTGTCTGGGTTAGTGTGAAACATTCCTGCACGACGGGTCGCAATGGGTGCTGCATGCTTATGTGTTTACAAAAACGACGCTCGATACGAAACTGAGTGTCCAACGCGCCGAATGGACTTCACACGTGCCCTAACTCATTTCGGCAAGCATTTCGTTTACGCTCGAGTCTGCGTTAAACATTCATCCAAGTGGGACCCAAAATGGTACCGTTAGCTACATACGTAACAGGCGTATGCGCCTAAATGAACTTTCTTCCAAACATGCCGAATGGGCCGTACATAGCCGTAGCACATTCGCCGCGGCATTACGAATCCGTCTCGATTAATGCGTGAAACATTCCTTCACGCCGTGCAACGAATTTAGCATCGTAGGGAGCGTCCCGCACGAAAACGATGCAGAAATGAAACCGAGCGGCAAGCACGCCCAAGGACTTCGTGATGTGTCGTAACTCATTTCGCAGGCATTTCGAACTGCCTGAGTCGGGCGCCAAGTATTCCACCAAGACGGGTTCCACGTTATCGCACGCGCGTGCAAACGAAACCGATGCGCTGAAAGAAACTGAGTGCCCAAACACCCGAATGAACTTACGATGTTCGCAGTGCTTTCCAAATTTTAGTTCTGTTCGACCCACCGGTGTGACACATTGCACTCCGGTTGGTCCCAACGGGCAATGCATCTGCACCAGCACGCAAACGAGTGATAGAAGGAAATTGAGTCCCAAACACACCGAATGATCTTCTTGCTCGCCGTAGTCACTTTGGAGCGCCTTTCAAAACCGTCCGAGTCGTTGTGGAACTTTCCCCCACGGCGGGTCCCTACGGGTTCTGTAAGCTGCTTGCGTATGAAACTGACAAACAGAAGAAAACTACATGCGAAGCACCGCGAATGGACTTTGTATGCCTCGTAACTCTGTTCGGCATGCATTTCGGATCTCTTCGAGTCTGTGTGGAACTTTCCCACGCAACGTGTACAGTAAGCAGAATGCGTTAGAAAATGACGCAAGAAATGAAACTGAGTGTCGAGCACCCCAAATGGACTTCATCTGTTCACTAGCTCCTATTAGCATCAACTTTGGGTCCATCCGAATCGTTGCGAGACCTACACAATAAATGGTACTGTAAGCTTCAAGCGTGCCGGAATGGTGCACGGATCGAACACTGGTGCCAAGCAACCAGAATCGACTTCCTATGCGCCCTAGCTCATTTCGGCATGCATTTCGATTCCACCCGAGTCTGAGTCATGCCCTCCACCGCGACGGGTCCCAACCGTTACTTTGAGCTGCATGCGTATGAAGACGATGCACGAATGGGAACTCTCTCCCGAACCGCACGAATGGACTTTATATGCATTTTAGCCCATCCAAAATTCATTTTTGATCTGTCTGGGTTAGTGTGAAACATTCCTGCACGACGGGTCGCAATGGGTGCTGCATGCTTATGTGTTTACAAAAACGACGCCCGAAACGAAACTGAGTGTCCAACGCGCCGAATGGACTTCACACGTGCCCTAACTCATTTCGGCTAGTATTTCGATTACACTCGAGTCTGCGCAAAACATTCATCCAAGTGGGACCCAAAATGGTACCGTTAGCTACATACGTAACAGGGCGTTGCACGAAATGAACTTTCTTCCAAACATGCCGAATGGGCCGTACATAGCCGTAGCACATTCGCCGTGCATTACGAATCCGTCTCAGTGTCTGTGAAACATTCCTTCACGCCGTGCACGAACGAGTATCAGAGGGAGCGCCCGCATCGAAACGATGCAGAAATGAAACCGAGCGGCAAGCACGCCCGATGGACTTTCGTGATGTGTCGTAACTCATTTCGGGCAGTATTCGAATCCGTCCGAGTCGGCGCGAAATATTCCACCAAGACGGGTTCCACGTTACCGTACGCTGCGTACAAACGAAAGCGATGCGCGAAAGAAACTGAGTGCCCAAACACCCCGAATGAACTTACGATGTTCGCTTGTGCTTTCCAGCTTTAGTTCCGGTTCTGACCCAGCCGGTGTGACACATTGCACTACGGCTGGTCCCCACGGGCACTGCATCTGCACCAACACGCAAACGAGTGATAGAAGGAAACTGAGTGCCAAACACACCGAATGATCTTCTTGCTCGCCGTAGTCACTTTGGAGTGCATTTCAAAACCGTCCGAGTAGTTGTGGAACATTCCTCCACGGCGGGTCCCTACGGGTTCTGTAAGTCGCTATGATGAAACCGATAAATGTAAGAAAGCAACATGCGAAGCACCGCGAATGGACTTTGTATGCCTCGTAACTCTGTTCGGCATGCATTTCGGATCTCTTCGAGTCGGTGTGGAACTTTCCCAGGCAACGTGTACAGTAAGCAGAATGCGTTAGAAAATGACGCAAGAAATGAAACTGAGTGTCGAGCACCCCAAATGGACTTCATCTGTTTACTAGCTCCTATTAGCATCAACTTTGGGTCCATCCGAATCGTTGCGAGACCTGCACGATAAATGGTACTGTAAGCTTCAAGCATGCCGGAATGGTGCACGGATCGAACACTGGTGCCAAGAAACCAGAATCAACTTCCTATGCGCCCTAGCTCATTTCGGCATGCATTTCGATTCCACCCGAGTCTGAGTCATGCCCTCCACCGCGACGGGTCCCAACCGTTACTTTGAGCTGCATGCGTATGAAGACGATGCACGAATGGGAACTCTCTCGCGAACCGCACGAATGGACTTTATATGCATTTTAGCCCATCCAAAATTCATTTTTGATCTGTCTGGGTTAGTGTGAAACATTCCTCCACGACGGGTCGCAATGGGTGCTGCATGCTTATGTGTTTAAAAAAACGACGCCCGAAACGAAACTGACTGTCCAACGCGCCGAATGGACTTCACACGTGCCCTAACTCATTTCGGCAAGCATTTCGAGTACGCTCGAGTCTGCGTTAAACATTCATCCAAGTGGGACCCAAAATGGTACCGTTAGCTACATACGTAACAGGGCGTTGCACGAAATGAACTTTCTTCCAAACATGCCGAATGGGCCATACATAGCCGTAGCACATTCGGCATGCATTACGAATCCGTATGAGTGTCTGTGAACATTCCTTCACACCGTGCACGAATGAGTACTGTAGGGAGCGTCCGCACGAAAACGATGCAAAAATGAAACCAAGCGGCATGCACGCCCAGTGGACTTCGCATGTGTCGTAACTAATGTCGGCAGGCATTTCGAATCCGTCTGAGTCGGCGCGAAATATTCCACCAAGACGGGTTCCACGTTACTGTACGCTGCGTGCAAACGAAAGCGATGTGCAAAAGAAACTGAGTGCCCAAACACCCCGAATGAACTTACGATGTTCGCTTGTGCTTTCGGCTTTAGTTCGGTTCGACCCGGTAGGTGTGACACATTCCACTACGGCTGGTCCCAACGGGCACTGCATCTGCACCAGCACGCAAATGAGTGACAGAAGGAAACTGAGTCCCAAACACCCCGAATGATCTTCTTGCTCGCCGTAGTCACTTTGGAGCGCATTTCAAAACCGTTCGAGTAGTTGTGGAACATTCCTCCACGGCGGGTCCCTACGGGTTCTGTAAGCTGCTTGGGTATGAAACTGATAAACTGAAGAAAACTACATGCGGCAATCGCTGAATGGACTTTGTATGCCTCGTAACTCGTCGTTCTAAGCATGCTTTTCTTACCTCTTCGATTCGGTGTGGAACTTTCCCATGCAACGCGTACAACAGTAAGCAGCATACGTTAGAAAATGACGCAAGAAATGAAACTGAGTGTCGAGCACCCCAAATGGACTTCATCTGTTTACTAGCTCCTATTAGCATCAACTTTGGGTCCCTCCAATCGCTAAGTAGACCTGGCACGATAAATGGTATCAGAAGCTTCGAAGGCAGCCTTAATGGTGCACGGATCGAACGCCGTGCCAAGCAACCGTAATCGACTTCCTATGCGCCCTAGCTCATTTCGGCATGCATTTCGACTCCACCCGAGTCTGAGTCATGCCCTCCACCGCGACGGGTCCCAACCGTTACTTTGAGCTGCATGCGTATGAGGACGATGCACGAATGGGAACTCTCTGCCGAACCGCACGAATGGACTTTATATGCAGTTTAGCCCATCCAAAATTCATTTCTGATCTGTCTGGGTTAGTGTCAAACATTCCTCCACGACTGGTCGCAATGGGTGCTGCATGCTTATGTGCTTACAAAACGACGCCGAAACGAAATCGAGTGTCCAACGCTACCGAATGGACTTCACACGTGCCTAACTCATTTCGCAAGCATTTCGAGTACGCTCGAGTCTGCGTTAAACATTCATCCAAGTGGGACCCAAAATGGTACCGTTAGCTACATACGTAATATGCGTTGCCGCGAAATGAACTTTCTTCCAAACATGCCGAATGGGCCGTGACATAGCCGTAGCACATTCGGCATGCATTACTTAATCCGTCGAGTGTTCAGAACATTCGTTCACGCTGTGCATGAACGAGTACTGTAGGGAGCGTCCGCACGAAAACGATGCAGAAATGAAACCGAGCGGCAAGCACGCCCAGTGGACTTCGCATGTGTCATAACTAATTTCGGCAGGCATTTCGAATCCGTCCGAGTCGGCGCGAAATATTCCACCAAGACGGGTTCCACGTTACTGTACGCTGCGTGCAAACGAAAGCGATGCGCGAAAGAAACTGAGTGCCCAAACAACCCGAATGAACTTACGATGTTCGCTTGTGCTTTCCAGCTTTAGTTCCGGTTCTGACCCAGCCGGTGTGACACATTCCACTACGGCTGGTCCCAACGGGCACTGCATCTGCACCAGCACGCAAACGAGTGACAGAAGGAAACTGAGTGCCAAACACCCCGAATGATCTTCTTGCTCGCCGTAGTCACTTTGGCACGCCTTTCAAAACTGTTTGAGTCGTTGTGGAACATTCCTCCACGGCGGGTCCCAACGGGTTCTGTAAGCTGCTTGCGTATGAAACTGATAAACGGAAGAAAACTACATGCGAAGCACCGCGAATGGACTTTGTATGCCTCGTAACTCTGTTCGGCATGCATTTCGGATCTCTTCGAGTTGGTGCGGAACTTTCCCCACATAGCGATGTCTACGATGGCGACATCGTTAGAAAATGACGCAAGAAATGAAACCGAAGTGTCAAGCACCCCAAATGGACTTCATCTGTTTACTAGCTCCTATTAGCATCAACTTTGGGTCCCTCCGAATCGCTGCGAGACACCTTACGATAAATGGTACTGTAAGCTTCGAGCGTGCCGGAATGGTGCACGGATCGAACACTTGTGCCAAGCAACCAGAATCGACTTCCTATGCGCCATAGCTCATTTCGACATGCATTTCGTTTCCACCCGAGTCTGAGTCATGCCCTCCACCGCGACGGGTCCCAACCGTTACTTTGAGCTGCATGCATATGAAGACGATGCACGAATGGGAACTCTCTGCCGAACCGCACGAATGGACTTTATATGCATTTTAGCCCATCCAAAATTTATTTTTGATCTGTCTGGGTTAGTGTGAAACATTCCTCCACGACGGGTCGCAATGGGTGCTGCATGCTTATGTGCTTACAAAAACGACGCTCGAAACGAAACTGAGTGTCCAACGCGCCGAATGGACTTCACACGTGACCTAACTCATTTCGGCAAGCATTTCGAGTACGTTCGAGTCTGCGTTAAACATTCATCCAAGTGGGACCCAAAATGGTACCGTTAGCTACATACGTAACAGGGCGTTGCACGAAATGAACTTTCTTCCAAACATGCCGAATGGGCCGTACATAGCCGTAGCACATTCGGCATGCATTACGAATCCGTCTGAGTGTCTGTGAACATTCATTCACGCCGTGCATGAACGAGTACTATAGGGACCGTCCGCACGAAAACGATGCAGAAATGAAACCGAGCGGCAAGCACGCCCAGTGGACTTCGCATGTGTCATAACTAATTTCGGCAGGCATTTCGAATCCGTCCGAGTCGGCGCGAAATATTCCACCAAGACGGGTTCCACGTTATCAGCACGCGTGCAAACGAAAGCGATGCGCGCGAAAAGAAACCGAGTGCCCAAACAACCCGAATGAACTTACGATGTTCGCTTGTGCTTTCAAATTTAGTTCCGGTTCGACCTAGCCAGGTGTGACACATCCCACTACGGCTGGTCCGAACGGCACCGTGATCTGCACCAAAGACGCAAACGAAAGTGATGTAAGGAAACTGAGTGCCAAACACCCCGAATGATCTTCTTGCTCGCCGTAGTCACTTTGGCACGCCTTTCAAAACTGTTTGAGTCGTTGTGGAACATTCCTCCACGGCGGGTCCCAACGGGTTCTGTAAGCTGCTTGCGTATGAAACTGATAAACGGAAGAAAACTACATGCGAAGCACCGCGAATGGACTTTGTATGCCTCGTAACTCTGTTCGACATGCATTTCGGATCTCTTCGAGTCGGTGCGGAACTATCCCACGCAACGTGTACAGTAAGCAGCATGCGTTAGAAAATGACGCAAGAAATGAAACTGAGTGTCAAGCACCCCAAATGGACTTCATCTGTTTACTAGCTCCTATTAGCATCAACTTTGGGTCCCTCCGAATCGTTGCGAGACCTGCACGATAAATGGTACTGTAAGCTTCGAGCGTGCCGGAATGGTGCACGGATCGAACACTTGTGCCAAGCAACCAGAATCGTCTTCCTATGCGCCATAGCTCATTTCGGCATGCATTTCGTTTCCACCCGAGTCTGAGTCATGCCCTCCACCGCGACGGGTCCCAACCGTTACTTTGAGCTGCATGCGTATGAAGACGATGCACGAATGGGAACTCTCTGCCGAACCGCACGAATGGACTTTATATGCATTTTAGCCCATCCAAAATTCATTTCTGATCTGTCTGGGTCAGTGTGAACCATTCCTCCACGACGTGTCACAATGGGTGCTGCAAGCTTATTTGCTTACAAAATGATGCCCGAAACGAAACTGAGTGTCCAACACGCCGAATAGACTTCACACGTGCCCTAGCTCATTTCGGCAAGCATTTCGAGTACGCTCGAGTCTGCGTTAAACATTCATCCACGTGGGACCCAAAATGGTGCCGTTAGCTACATACGTAACTGGGCGTTGCACGAAACGAAACATTCTTCCAAACATGCCGAATGGGCCGTACATAGCCGTAGCACATTCGGCATGCATTACGAATTCGTCTGAGTGTCTGTGAACATTTGTTCACGCCGTGGACGAACGAGTACTGTAGGGAGCGTCCGCACGAAAACGATGCAGAAATGAAACCAAGCGGCAAGCACGCCCAGTGGACTTCGCATGTGTCGTAACTAATTTCGGCAGGCATTTCGAATCCGTCCGAGTCGGCGCGAAATATTCCACCAAGACGGGTTCCACGTTACTGTACGCTGCGTGCAAACGAAAGCGATGCGCGAAACAAACTGAGTGCCCAAACACCCCGAATGAACTTACGATGTTCACTTGTGCTTTCCAGCTTTAGTTCCGGTTCTGACCCAGCCGGTGTGACACATTCCACTATGGCTGGTCCCAATGGGCATTGCATCTGCACCAACACGCAAACGAGTGACAGAAGGAAACTGAGTCTCAAACACCCCGAATGATCTTGCTCGCCGTAGTCACTTTGGAGCGCATTTCAAAACCGTCCGAGTCGTTGTGGAACATTCCTCCACGGCGGGTCGCTACGGATTCTCGTAAGTCGCTATGATGAAATCGATAAACGTAAGAAAACTACATGCGAAGCACCGCTAATGGACTTTGTATGTCTCGTAACAATGTTCGGCATGCATTTCGTACCTCTTCGATTCGGTGTGGAACTTTCCCACGCAACGCGTACAGTAAGCAGCATGCGTTAGAAAATGACGCAAGAAATGAAACTGAGTGTCGAGCACCCCAAATGGACTTCATCTGTTTACTAGCTCCTATTAGCATCAACTTTGGGTCCCTCCGAATCGTTCGAGACCTGCACGATAAATGGTACTGTAAGCTTCGAGCTTGCCGGAATGGTGCACGGATCGAACACTGGTGCCAAGCAACCAGAATCGACTACCTATGCGCCCTAGCTCATTTCGGCATGCATTTTGATTCCACCCGAGTCTGAGTCATGCCCTCCACCGCGACGGGTCCCAACCGTTACTTTGAGCTGCATGTGTATGAAGACGATGCTCGAATGGGAACTCTCTGCCGAACCGCACGAATAGACTTTATATGCATTTTAGCCCATCCAAAATTCATTTCTGATCTGTCTGGGTTATTGTGAAACATTCCTCCACGACGGGTCGCAATGGGTGTTGCATGCTTATGTGCTTACAAAAATGACGCCAGAAACGAAACTGAGTGTCCAACGCGCCGAATGGACTTCACACGTGCCCTAGCTCATTTCGGCAAGCATTTCGAGTACGCTCGAGTCTGCGTTAAACATTCATCCAAGTGGGACCCAAAATGGTACCGTTAGCAACATACGAATGTATGCTGTACCTAAATGAACTTTCTTCCAAACATGCCGAATGGGCCGTACATTGCTGTAGCACAATCGCCGTGCATTACAAATCCGTCTGAGTGTCTGTGAAACATTCCTTCACGCCGTGCACGAACGAGTACTGTAGGGAGCGTCCGCACGAAAACGATGCAGAAATGAAACCGAGCGGCAAGCACGCCAAGTGGACTTCGCATGTGTCGTAACTCATTTCGGCAGGCATTTCGAATCCGTCCGAGTCAGTGTGAAATATTCCACCAAGACGGGTTCCACGTTACTGTACGCTGTGTACAAACGAAAGCGACGCGCGAAAGAAACTGAGTGCCCAAACACTCCGAATGAACTTACTATGTTCGCTTGTGCTTTCCAGCTTTAGTTCCGATTCTGACCCAGCCGGTGTGACACATTCCACTACGACTGGTCCCTACGGGCAATGCATCTGCATCAGCACGCAAACGAGTGATAGAAGGAAACTGAGTGCCAAACACACCGAATGATCTTCTTGCTCGCCGTAGTCACTTTAGAGCGCCTTTCAAAAACGTCCGAGTCACTGTGGAACATTCCTCCACGGCGGGTCCCTACGGGTTCTGTAAGATGCTTGCGTATGAAACTGACAAACAGAAGAAAACTACATGCGAAGCACCGCGAATGGACTTTGTATGCCTCGTAACTCTGTTTGGCATGCATTTCGGATCTCTTCGAGTCGGTGTGGAACTTTCCCACTAACGGTACAAGAAGCGACATGCTAAAAAATGAAGCAAGAAATGAAACCGAGTGTCAAGCACCCCAAATGGACTTCATCTGCTTACTAGCTCCTATTAGCATCAACTTTGGGTCCCTCCGAATCGCTATGCGAGGCCTGCACGATAAATGGTAATCGTAAGCTTCGAGCGCGTTTTAATGGTGCACGGATCGAACACTGGTGCCAAGCAACGAGAATCGACTTCCTATGCGCCCTAGCTCATTTCGGCATGCATTTCGATTCCACCCGAGTCTGAGTCATGCCCATTAGCGCGACGGGTCCCAACCGTTACTTTGAGCTGCATGCGTATGAAGACGATGAACAAAAGGGAACTCTCTGCCGAACCGCACGAATGGACTTTATATGCATTTTAGCCCATCCAAAATTCATTTCTGATCTGTTTGGGTCAGTGTGAAACATTCCTCCACGACGGGTCACAATGGGTGCTGCATGCTTATTTCCTTACAAAAACGACGCCCGAAACGAAACTGAGTGTCCAACACGCCGAATGGACTTCACACGTGCCCTAGCTCATTTCGGCAAGCATTTCGAGTACGCTCGAGTCTGCGTTAAACATTCATCCATGTGGGACGCAAAATGGTGCCGTTAGCTTCATACATAACAGTTGGCAAAGTGTCCTGGCTCGTTCTGCGGCAACTCCTTCTGCGGTCATTACATGTCCGAGGAATTCTACCTTATCCTTCCAAAAATCACACTTGCTGAACTTGGCGAAAAGTTGCTGTTCCCTCAGCTTTTCTAAAACTCGCCTTAAGTGTTCGGCATGTTCATCCTCCGTCTTGGAGTAGATTAGGATGTCATCTATGAACACGACGACAAACTTGTCCAAATACTCCATGAACACCTTATTCATCATATTCATGAAATATGCTGGCGCATTCGTCAGTCCAAAGGACATAACTGTAAACTCGTAATGTCCATATCTTGACGAGAATGCAGTCTTCGGAATATCTTCTGATCGGATCTTCAACTGATGGTATCCCGATCTTAGATCAATCTTGGAGAAAACTCCGGCTCCTCTCAGCTGATCAAACAAATCATCAATCCTGGGTAGCGGATACTTATTCTTCACGGTGACTTCATTGAGTGCACGGTAGTCAATGCACATCCTGAAACTCCCGTCCTTTTTCTTGACAAACAAAACTGGTGCTCCCCATGGCGACGAACTCGGTCTGATAAATCCTTTCTCCATTAACTCCTCTAGTCAGCTTCTTCATCTCTACCAACTCCTCGGTGGACATCCGATAGGGTCTCTTTGCTATCGGTCTTTGTACAGTACAAGCTCTATCACAAACTCTCGGTCCCTGTCTGGCGGCATACTGTAGATCTTCAGAAAACATCCGGGTACTCATTCACTACGGAGACATCCTCTATGCTGATTGCCTTGGTGTCGTTAACCATCAATCGCTCTTCTCTAACGGCAAAGTGGTTTGAAATTCCACCTTCCTTCCACACGGGCTCTCAATCGAGATAGTCCTTCATCCACAATCCAATACGGCCTTGTGCTTGGATAACCAATCCATTCCCAAAATAACGCCTAAGGTCCGGGTCTCCAAAATAATAAGGTTCGCTTAGGAACTCTATTCCATCTATTAATATTCTCACCCTGAACATCCTACTTTCGCTCGAGTTCGAACCAGGGTTTGAACTAAAAGCATGCACTTAAGTCTTGAAATCCCCAAATCATTTCTAGCAGCAAAGCCTTGCGAAACAAACGAATCTGAAGCTCGAGTCAAACAAAATCAAGCAGGTGTACCGAGTTAACAAGTAACTTACCCAAGAAGACGACGTCCGTAGCATTCTGCAGTGCATCTCATGGTGACATGGTTGACTCGGCCTCTCACCACGGTTTGGGATGTGGCTCCTGGTGTCGGGCGCCCTAGCGGGGTGGTTCCTAGATTGAAGCGAATCGGGTCACTCCTGCTGTCTTCTTCTGACAACTGCTTGCAAAGTGTCCTGGCTCGTTGCGCTTGTAGCGGCGTCTCACTGCTCCTTGCTAACTACTTGAGCGGCGTTTCTAGCGGGGCTGGGTCCGTAGTTCTGATTCTACGGGTCTTGGTGCTGGTGACGGTGTCCTTGTAGCATTCGTGGTGGAATCAAAAACTGATTTGGTGCAACTCTCGACGCCGCTGCGTTCCTGGCGTGATCCCTCGTTGCATCCTGCGCTCTCGTTCTCATCCGGTTCCTTGCGCTTGTCCTCAAGAATAAGCGCCTTATTCACCAACTCTTGGAAATCCGGAAGGTGTGGGTGATCAATCCTACTTGCAACCCTGAGTTAAGTCCCTTCATAAAACGAGACTGCCTGCTTTATCTCGTCGCTACATCCTCAAAAAGCGTAGCGTGCTAGCTGTGTGAACTTGTTCGTAGTCGCCACCGGGTGATTACCTTGCTTCTGCTCGAACTCCTCTTTCTTAAGGTCCATGATTCCTTCAGCACGTGATAATGATTTAAACGCACTGTGAACTCTTCCCAAGTGATATCTTGAGGGTTCTTCTTGCGTGGCACGTAAGTTCTCCCACCATTCGGGCGGTCGTTCTTCCAACCGATGAGAAGCGTAAAGTACCTTCTCATTTCCTATGCATTGAGCTATGTGTAGCTTCCTCTCAATTGACCTTAACCAATCATCGGCCTCCAATGGATTGGCATTCCTGCAGAAAGTGGGTGGGTGAGTCCTCATGAACTCGACAGTCTTGTATTCTCCGTGGTCCCTGATTAACTTGATTAGTAGTGGCCTGAGCAAAGGACGTGTTGCATTTGTTGCATCATAGCATGCATCAACTGAGTCTGAGCAGCAAGAAATGCTCCAAAATTCTGCATATCAATCATGGCGGTGCTGGTGCTCCATCATTGGGGTTTTCTCACGGGCGAGAACCACTTCATGCTTCCAAGGTTCCGCGGGTATTCACCATCTGTCGATTTGCTCTAGGTTTTAGAGATGAGAGGGAAACAAGAATAGACAAGTAATATGGAACTTATGCGGGGGTGAAAGGTGTACTTTAAGGTCCAACTTTATTATTGATATTAATAACTTGGTATGGTTGCTTACAATGCCTAAGGGCCTTGCAACACATACTGCACACTCAGCAAACAATGAAAATTCAAATCGAACTAACACGGGAGTCTAACGCCTAAAGGGTGACTCTTTATTCTATGACGCGACTCGGTGAAGGAGTCTCACTATAGAACCTACGCTCACTCATCGAGAAAACCTCCACGGCCTGGGTACGGATGCTGCGGCATAGGCGCGAAACGATTGCCATGTCCAAAGAATCGTGTCATCTGTGGTAGTCGAAGAAGCGTTGTCCTCATCGAGATCTCGACTCCTCCGGATCTCGCTCGTAGCTCGAGCATCGCTCGTTCTGGTCCGCATAATGCCGTCTCTAACTCTCCAATCCTTTGCGTATGTGGGACACGTACTCTTGAGCTTCCCGCCATCTCGTTTCTTTTCGTCATGATCTCCTTGCGGGCCTTCGTAGCTCCTTGCTTGTATCATCAAGTACATCCTCCTGGCGACAACAAATCGTGCTAACTGTGTAACCATGGCATCCTCATCCCGAATCGCCCGGGTCGTGAAGGTTATCGCTGCGCGGATGATAACGGAACACCGTGCTCTCCAACTCTCTAGCGTAGATACGGGTAATGTGCCGCATTGCTCGTCGTGATACTTCTTGGATACCCATCTGCATTGTTGACCTCCTGGCAGTGCAGTGTATCGGGCGATTGCCTGGGCCCTTCTTCCTAGCAGGTACCTCAATCTTCACGTCACAAGCCTTGATCAATCCTGCTTGTCTGATCACTTCCACTTGGTATTGCGGCTTTTCAAAATCTCCGAGAGTCCAAGCATATGCCAAAGTTCCGGCGTGACTAACTCCCTGTGATCAACGTAGTTGAACTCTTCCTCCATCTCGCCACAAGAGTGCTTACGTAAGAACTCGAATGTTAACTTGTGACAAGGTAAGGAGAAATTCAGCACGAGACAAGAAAAGAAAGAATGGGATAAGTCGAGAAGTCATTTCTTATCTTGACAAATTTTTAGCTTTAGAAAATAGGTTTTATCCTCACTACGAACATTCTAGCTTATGGTTGAGCCTACGGTCAACCTGGCTCTGATACCACCTCTGTCTGGAACCCGAATTTGCAAATCCGACCCTCAGGTATTCAAGCACTAGTCCAGAACGCGCTTAGTGCACACAAGTCTTAACATCGGTAAATATCACAATCATACCACTCGATACTAATAAAGTAATTTTATTTAAATAACCAAACCAAGTTACTCAACCTTATGGTCAAGTTACAATATACGCCTCACAGGGCGAATCTTATTAAGAGAGAAATAGTAGCAGCGGAAAATCAAATAACTTCGTGGCGCCATCCAGTATACCACAGGCAACTGACTGGGCTCGCTTCCCTAAGTAGACGGATCCTCTTGGAGTTCCTCCTCCAAAGCTGGTGTAGTCTCCTCTTCAACTGTGTTATATTGTGGCAAGGGTGAGTACTTGGTACTCAAAGCAAGTCATGCACGTAATGCAAGCTAATATACTACATGCATGGCTTGGTACAAAGGAATAGCTCAAGGTATATTTGCAAGAAACAAGATTTGACAAGTAATATAAGTAGATTCAAAGCAGTAGAAACAAGTAAAGCATAAATAACTTTCAAGAAGTTTAACAACCATCTTCCCATCCTAAACCACATTTCCATCAACATCATTATTAATCCAACCCAACTTTTCAAACCAAGTTATTTTTGAGAAAATCTAACCCTTGACTGTAATTCCCGAGCGATGTCCAATACCGCAGACACGGCTATTCGAATAGATTCTACACTCTGCAGAGGTTATGCACTTTACCCACAAGATACAAATAAACACCACAAAGGCGAAGTTCCGTGAATAAAGTCTTTCTAAACCTCTAACAATACAAGTGGTCCTCCTGCTATTGCGCACTAACCCTTCCTTAGCTAAGGCGAAGTCTAGGCCAATCAACCGTTAGATGGGTACTGCCTCACTCAGACGCTCCCCGTACAACTTACACAAAGGGTGTAGTTGACCTCCGAGGTCCCACAGTACGTTATTAGCAACTTAGTCAACTAGGTCCGTCCCATTACGTGACATGTGGTTGCACGTTAGACCCAGTTCAAAGGCTTGCAAGGTTAAGTCCTTAGGGTGACCAGGGCAAGACTACCCAAGAACCAAATCAACATCCCCAATGCCACAACTGCCCACTGATTACTCTTGCCACATGCCCCTGGCCGAAAATCGTTTATCAAACCCGCTTGATTACCATGCACCACGTGCCATCAACATCACATGATACTTTTCCAAAACAGGTTCAATATATCATTAAGTCAATATTAACATTTGTTTGTACAAAATCATGTCGAGAGCACGTGTGTGCTAAGCGCTTTACTACAACGGCCTAAAACCCATGTTGGCAAGTTAATAATGTCCAACTAGTAAACCACAACTAGGTGACAAGGGTCATGGCACATATTTAAATAATCAAGGTGTCATACAAAGAAATTGGTGTTTATCTAATCCCCATATTTAAATAAAGTATTTTCTACTTGAACTAGCATGCAATAGGTTAAATCAAAATAGATTTCAAAATAGGATCAACATGGTCAAAGCACAACTTGCCTTCAAAAAGTACTTGCTCTTGGTCTTGAGTTGGATCCTGAGTCAATACTTCTCATTTGAATCCTTCCAAAGACTTCAACGCTCTACTGTAAGCGTGCAAATAGCAAATACACAAATAAACAATAGGCAAAAAGTGTCCAAACATCCAAATAAAATCCATAAATAGAGAGAACATAATTTTATGAATTTTTAGAAACATGAATCGTCAAATTTGGAGTTAAAACGCAAAAGTTATGATTATTTAAAGTTTAAATAATCAATTAAATAATTTTACAGAGAAAAACTTTAGTCCAAAAATTAATTAAAATTCATATTTAGGTAGGCCTCAATTTTATACAAATTTAGAAATTTGAATCACTCAAATCGGAGTTGAAACGCAAAAATTATAAGCGTTTGAAGTTTGAATCAAAATCTGAAATCATTATTTCGAATTAATAAATCATTTTCTTTTCGAAACTAATTATTGCGCTATCAAGGACACGTGGCAGCTTCTGATTGGCCTGCTAACGCCACCGTCCATGGACGTGGTTCACGCTGGCTCGGTCCACCGTGGACACGGCCCACTAATCCACGTCGGTCGACATGTTGGTCCACCTCGTGACGCCATCGCCGACGCCGGGCTCACCACTGCGTCGACAGTGGGTCCCATGGGTGACGCCATTGCTGACGCCAGCGCTTGGCTGGGACAAGCCCGACATGCCGGACTCCGCCATGACGCCACCGTGACGCCATGGTGCGCTTTGGTCACGCTCGACACGCTGCCCGCGGTCGGGCCGCCTACACGCGACGGGATGACCGCGGCCAGGCTTCCTAACACGTGGCGCAATCTTGGCCGTTGATTTGAAATTCAACGGCCACGATTAGATCCAAGGTTAACACGCTGAAAACTACTCGATGATCGTGGCCGCTCGATCTAGATCGGACGGTCCAGATCTAATCCTACATTAACACTACTACGACGCGTGGTGATCGTGGGCCATTGGATCTTGATCCAAATGTCCAGATCTAATCGGGTTTGGAAACACGTGAACTCACCTCAACCGCACGATCAAGATCGGACGGCGCACAGAGCTCGCGGACGGTGACGGCAACACGGCGGAGCAGGGCCACCGGAGACGAAAACGACGACGAGCCTGACGGCGTTTCGGGGTCTCTCCGGCGGAGTGAGAGGTACCACGGTGCGCTTTGGCTTGAGGGCTCGAATCTGGCTCCAACTCGGCTGGAAGACGGCGACGCGGCGGGATGAAGCAAAACCGTGAGCGGGCGGCGCCAACTACGGCGAGCTATCGCGGCTAAACGGCGGCGGCTCGCCTTGGTGAGTAGGGGCTACAGTGCGCAAGGTCAAGGCCGACTCGGTGTGACTCGGCCTTAAATAGCCTCGGCGTTCGTGCCCGAGCCGGAACCCTAGATCTACGCGGCGGCGGAGTCCGGCTCGGTCTCGGCGGAGACGACGACGCACAACCGTCCACGTGGCACGATCGACGGTCACGATCGCGTGAGCGCGATCGGATCCGACCCAGACTCAGCTCGAACCGGTGCGGTCCAATCTGGACCGTTGGATCTCGATCCAACGGGATCGAATGGGGTTCGGTCAAGTCACGTGGCTCGGGTCGGACTCGAGTCGGACTCGACTCGGTCCTGGCCTGATGAACAAGATTTGACCCGACTTGATTTTCCAACGATTTAATATTTAAAAATAATTCCCAGAAAATCATTTAATTCATTAAAAATAGCAAATGACTCAGAAAAATTCCAGAAAAATTCTTGAAAATATTTTGGATCATTTTGGACTCAAATAAAATATTTCCAACAAAATTTTATTTGCAAAATTAAATTCTTTAATTATTTCAAAATGGAATAAATTCAAATAAATTCCAAATAAATCCAAATAAATTCCAGAAAATTCCAAAAATTCACCAAAGTGCCAAATCACACATGAATTTAAGAAAAGCAAAATTTTGGGGTGTTACACATTACTCCACGACGGGTCGCAATGGGTGCTGCATGCTTATTTGCTTACAAAAACGACGTCCGAAAAGAAACTGAGTGTCCAACACGCGGAATGGACTTCACACGTGCCCTAGCTCATTTCGGCAAGCATTTCGAGTACGCTCGAGTCTGCGTTAAACATTCATCCACGTGGGACCCAAAATGGTGCCGTTAGCTACATACGTAACAGTGCATTGCACGAAATGAAACTTTCTTCCAAACATGCCGAATGGGCCGTACATAGCCGTAGCACATATCTGCATGCATTACTTAATCCGTCGAAAGTGTCTGTGAAACATTCATTCACGCCCGTACCTAACGAGCATCAGAGGGAGCGCTCGCACGAAAACGATGCGTAAATGAAACCGAGCGGCAAGCACGCCAAAAGGACTTTGCATGTGTCGTGAATTCACTTCGGCAGCATTTCGAATCCGTCCGAAGCCGGCGAAATATTCCACCAAGATGGGTTCCACGTTATCGCACGCTATGCGGTAAACGAAAGCGATGCGCGAAAGAAACCGAGTGCCCAAACACCCGAATGAACTTACGATGTTCGCTTGTGCTTTCCACTTTAGTTCCAGCTTCGACCACCGTGTGACACATTCCACTACGGCTTGTCCTAACGCGCATCAGATTCTGCACTCAAAGACGCAAACGAGTGATGTAAGGAAACTGAGTGCCAAACACCCCGAATGATCTTCTTGCTCGCCGTAGTCACTTTGGCACGCCTTTCAAAACCATCCGAGTCGTTGTTGAACATTCCTCCACGGCGGGTCCCAACGAGTTTTGTAAGCTGCTTGCATATGAAACTGATAAACGGAAGAAAACTACAAGCGAAGCACCGCGAATGGACGTTGTATGCCTCGTAACTCTGTTCGGCATGCATTTCGTACCTATTCGAGTCGGTGTGGAACTTTCCCACGCAACGTGTACAGTAAGCAGCATGCGTTAGAAAATGACGCAAGAAATGAAACAGAGTGTCAAGCACCCCAAATGGTGATGTAACACTGAGTGTCCCGATCTTTCGATGAGAATGATAACCTTCGATTTGGGAGGAGACGACTTTGATGATCCAACTACAACGTACAACGACGATGCGCCTTAGCAATCGCTAAACCAACTCCAGAGGGTTATTGACCTTGCCGTGGGCACGATCAACCTGATCACGAAGATCAATTCCTGCAAGCAATCGAAGAACAAGCAAGAACAAGGCAAAAGCAATCTAAAATTGCAAATATAGATGAAGTATTGAAAAGTTGGGGTTCCGATACAAGGAGCTTGTTAGGCGGCTGTTGAGCACGTCTAAAAGACTCAAATAGTAGCAAAAGGCTAAACTATCAAATAACCAAAACCCAAGTTATTTTGGGGACTCCTAGCTATTTATAGGAGAAATAGGAGGCCAAAACCAGGATTGGGGCGTCCAAAACACCCCCATGGCCGAGTAGGACTCCTATTCCTAGTTTGACTCGGATTTGGAAAGATAGCCGAACTTGTTTTGCAGATTTCCAAGCTGACTCGTAGGAATTTGGAGGTGGGGCCGATCCGTTGGAAAGAGGACGACGAGACCTTTCAAACCAGTACTCATAGACCTCAAACACCCTTGTGGATCAAAAGTTATGGTCGCTTGAAGTTGGTGCTGTCCCGAGGCCGAATCCGAGTTGAAGTTGTTTTGCATATTCCCGCTGACTCGTAAGGAATTTAGAGGTGGGGCCGGATCCGCTGGAAAGAGGACGTCGAAACCTTTCAAACTAGTACTCATAGACCTCAAACACCCTTGTGGATTGAAAGTTATGGTCGTTTGAAGTTGGTGCTGTCCCGAGGCCGAATCCGAGTTGAACTTGTGCACGGAAGAATTGGCTTCATGCTTGACGCTTGGGAGTCCTTCTCCTTGGTTCCTAAGGACAATAAAATCATCACAAGGATTAAATAGCATTCCATTCATTAAATTATTTGTATGCAACCCAAGAACGCATTCACCTGGTAATTGAATTGACGTCGCGAGCTCGAGTAATTGGCCCTTGTATTACATTGTTGGCTTCAATTGGGTTTGTAGGCATGGCCGTGATGCATGGTAGTGATGTCCTCATCATCCTCCCTTCTTGCATTTGAGTCGCCTCGACTCAAGTTCATCATCTTCTCCCAAGTTTGTCTTTAGATCTCGATAATTCATTTGACGGGCTCGAGCTCGAGTCAATGGTCCTTGAACCGACGAAGATGTAGAAGGATGGCCAAGGTGGGGGCCGATAAAGCCATGTAGATGGAGCCATCGTAGTAGTTGTATACGGCGTAGAGGATGCTGTGAAGTGTCGCCAACTTAATGGTCCTGGCCAAGGTGGGGGTCGATGAAACCATGCATTGATATAATCAGAAAGCAATACTTGGTGATGACCATATGTATGCAAAGTGTTAGTTCTGGTCCATGATGAGCATGGTCTCATCATCCTCCCTTTCTTGAAGTGGAGTCGTCCTCGACTCCATCATATTGTCCTGTGAAATGTTAGTAATGACAGGAAACAAAGCAATATGCACATTTGCAATGAAATCAATGGATCGAGAATTTCTATCAACCGCATCCTCCCTTTCTTGAAAACTATCATGTGACTTGTGAATGGAACCAAATGTACTTGGTCTGACATGATTAGTGATATGGCAATTATTAAATTGATGACATTGTTGCATTGCAAACGGAGGTTTAAAATCTGAACAAATGTAAACTCGATGTGCTTTATATTCTCCTTTCTCACTATTTTTGCCAATAACATAAAAGATATTTCGCAATAACCATGACAAATCAGAATGTACAAAAAGGCTCTCCTCTAAATAATTCAGATCACAAGGAACATCAAATTCAATGTAGCCTAATGCATATAAAGAAGACATCAATTGCAACTCATCATTTTCGCTTGTGATGTGAATGACATTTTTATTTTCAGCATAAGTTTCTAGTGTGTTAACAAAGGTGACATGTCCATTTGCTAGTTGTGTCATTAATATAAGTGAAGTATTATCACACAACTCTTCTTTATCACAAGAAATAGCAAGCAAATCATCTTGTAACAAAGCAAAATCAGCAATTGGTTCCACTATTAGTTGCTCTACGATAGCATGATTTGTGGATAGGTTTTGCTCTTCAAAATTATCTTCTCCATGTGTAAAGTCCATACATTGCTACATTACCTTGTAAGTTCTCATCACCGTTGTAGGTGTTTCTTCAACTATTATCTCTTCACATATACATGGGGTAGTACTGATCGTTTCTTTCTCCATATGCTCTTCTACATCATTCTCTCGATGGTGCTCACTTTTCTGCAAAATATTAGCTACAAAAGACGGTGCAACAATGGGCGCCTCAAATGAAGCTAATGATTCTTTCAAGGATTCAGCAAGCATATTTTCAACTCTATAAGGACATACAAACCAATTCTGAAAGAGAACTATATGTTTCATCAATAAGAGCATCTTGAATTTCTTGATTAAGTCCACGTATGAACCTAAGCTCATGGTTTCTTCACCTTCATCTAAACCACAACGCAATAAATGATTTTGCAATCGCTCATAGTATTCCTTAACGCACTTATTTCCTTGTTTCAAGCATTGGAGTCTAGTATATAAAAATTCAGTGATGATATTCGTGAACATAATCAATTCTCATAAGTCTTTTCATGGCCTTCCAATTTTTAGGTTTTCTCTCTTTCTACAAATATGTTTCCACCATGTTAATGCATATTCATTTAGCACACTAGCAGAATCCTAATCTTTTCATTTTCGCACAAATCATTCTCGCCAAATTCTATGCCTACCGCTATCTCCCAATTAATATAGGCATCAGATCATAATGACCATTAAAAGGTGGAATGGCGAATTTAACCTTATCTAGGGAATCATCATCAACATGTACCCGAGCATGTAGTATACCATTTTTGTTACTTAGAAGATGAGGTAGAGGATTGGAAGTTCCGGGGCAATACCGCAAGCCGTATCAAGTCTAGACAAAATAGTAGCAAGATTAGTGTTAGCAACTCTCTGAAAGTGGTCTCGATAGACCGAGGCGGTCTTCTTGCAAAGGACATTCTAGCAACAATTCCCTTTATGCTGCGGAGAGTGATGCATCGAATCCTCATCACCTAACATGGTTAGTAGAAGACAAGAAAACAATATAACAAGTATAATGTTCCTATCAACTACAAGGAGGTGGTGGCAATTCTCTCAACATTCAAGCCTATAACCAAAGCTCTTACAAGTTCTTACATGCAAGCAGTGTTGACGGCCGTTGGCGTGGTCAAAAGTTCTCCTAAGCTTGGATAAAGCGATTGCCAAGGGACCTAACAAATGTACGAGGTTGGATGTGGAGCTTGGATAGGCAATATTTATTTCCTATGCAATCTGATAATTCTAGTTATTGTAATGATAAGTAATGATCCAAACTAGAATTCACAAGCCCTAGTTGCCGATCTCAAAGATATAAGTGAATTTGAAGGCAACACACACGCAAAGATAATGGCACTTATGCAATCAAGGAATGAGCTATAAAATATAAGTGATGCACCAAAAGCTCTATTGCATAAGTCGTAGAGAGACGCTTAACTTATTGCTTTGAGAAAGTAAAAGGGCACAAGATTGCTCACTAATTAATAAATTGCACAATATAAAAAGTAACAAACACAAATTAGGGTTTTGCTCAATGTAGTGTGACCGCCACAATTTTCTTTTTCTTTTCCTTTTTTAGCCTTTTGGCTCTTTCTCTTTTCTTTCTTTTGGTGACTTTCGCCAACACTAATATGAACAAAGTTTTGAAATCCCTAAATTGATATCACAATATAGAAAGATAATATGATATGATAACTCGAAGATTGTGCAATGTATCAAGTAGAGCAGCCCTAAGCAATATCAACAAGCTAGTCTCAAATAGGATCAAAGTGTTAACAAAGGATGAATTGATTCACAAAGGTAGGTGTAGTGTTGTATTTCTAGGTCATCAAAATTGTCGCCTAGATTAATGTTTGAAGATCACAGAATTTGTTTTGTTTACTATGGAAGGAATTGAAGCTACGCGAAGGAAAGGAAAGATCAGCAACTAAAACATGGACTCTAATGGATCAAAACCTAACAAAACTCACTAAAATAACAGATTGAAACTAAAGGTTGAATTTTTGTGGAGTAGTTTTCAATTTAGGACAGAAATCAAAAACTAACCTAAGGCACTGATATTCTCACCGATCAACTGAAGCTCTGATACCACTTGATGTAACACTGAGTGTCCCGATCTTTCGATGAGAATGATAACCTTCGATTTGGGAGGAGACGACTTTGACGATCCGACTACAACGTACAACGACGATGCGCCTTAGCAATCGCTAAACCAACTCCAGAGGGTTATTGACCTTGCCGTGGCACGATCAACCTGATCACGAAGATCAATTCCTGCAAGCAATCGAAGAACAAGCAAGAACAAGGCAAAAGCAATCTAAAATTGCAAATATAGATGAAGTATTGAAAAGTTGGGGTTCCGATACAAGGAGCTTGTTAGGCGGCTGTTGAGCACGTCTAAAAGACTCAAATAGTAGCAAAAGACTAAACTATCAAATAACCAAAACCCAAGTTATTTTGGGGGACTCCCTAGCTATTTATAGGAGAAATAGGAGGCCAAAACCAGGCTTGGGGCGTCCAAAACACCCCCATGGCCGAGTAGGACTCCTATTCCTAGTTTGACTCGGATTTGGAAAGATGGCCGAACTTGTTTTGCAGATTCCCGTTGACTCGTAAGGAATTTGGAGGTGGGGCCGGATCCGTTGGAAAGAGGATGACGAGACCTTTCAAACCAGTACTCATAGACCTCAAACACCCTTGTGGATCAAAAGTTATGGTCATTTGAAGTTTGTGCTGTCCCGGAGGCCGAATCCGAGTTGAAGTTGTTTTGCAGATTCCCGTTGACTCGTAAGGAATTTAGAGGTGGGGCCGGATCTGTTGGAAAGAGGACGTCGAAAACTTTCAAACTAGTACTCATAGACCTCAAACACACTTGTGGATTGAAAGTTATGGTCATTTGAAGTTGGTGCTGTCCCGGAGGCCGAATCCGAGTTGAACTTGTGCACCGGAAGAATTGGCTTCATGCTTGACGTTTGGGAGTCCTTCTCCTTGGTTCCTAAGGACAATAAAATCATCACAAGGATTAAATAGCATTCCATTCATTAAATTATTTGTATGCAACCCGAAGAACGCATTCACCTGGTAATTGAATTGACGTGCGCGAGCTCGAGTAATTGGCCCGTGTATTACATTGTTGGCTTCAATTGGGTTTGTAGGCATGGCCGTATGCATGGTAGTGATGTCCTCATCAAATGGACTTCATCAGTTTACTAGCTCCTATTAGCATCAACTTTGGGTCCCTTCGAATCGTTGCGAGACCTGCACGATAAATGGTACTGTAAGCTTCGAGCGTGCCGGAATGGTGCACGGATCGAACACTGGTGCCAAGCAATCTGAATCGACTTCCTATGCGCCCTAGCTCATTTCGGCATGCATTTCGATTCCACCCGAGTCTGAGTCATGCTCTCCAGCACGACGGGTCCCAACCGTTACTTTGAGCTGCATGCGTATGAAGACGATGCACGAATGGGAACTCTCTGCCGAACCGCACGAATGGACTTTATATGCATTTTAGCCCATCCAAAATTCATTTCTGATCTATCTGGATCAGTGTGAAACATTCCTCCACGACGGGTCACAATGGGTGCTGCATGCTTATTTCCTTACAAAAACGACGCCCAAAACGAAACTGAGTGTCCAACACGCCGAATGGACTTCACACGTGCCCTAGCTCATTTTGGCAAGCATTTCGAAAGTACCTCGAAGTCAAGGCGTTAAACATTCATCCACGTGGGACCCAAAATGGTGCCGTTAGCTACATACGTAATGTATGCTGCACGAAATGAAACTTTCTTCCAAACATGCCGAATGGGCCGTGACATAGCCATAGCACATTCGGCATGCATTACTTAATCCGTCTGAGTGTTCAGGAACATTCGCTCACGCCGTACGAACGTAGCATCAGGGAGCGCCCGCACTAAAATGATGCAGAAATGAAACCAAGCGGCAAGCACGCCAAAGGACTTCGTGATGTGTCGTGAATTCACTTTCAAGGGCATTTCGAATCCGTCTGAGCTCTGCCGCGAAATATTCCACCAAGACGGGTTCCACGTTATCAGACGCTGCGACAAACGAAAGCGATGCGCTAAACAAACCGAAAGTGCCCAAACACCCGAATGAACTTACGATGTTCGCTTGTGCTTTCAAATTTAGTTCCAGCTGACCAGTAGGTGTGACACATTCCACTACGGCCGTCCTAACGGGCATCGTGACCGCACCGCACAGAAACGAGTGACAGAAGGAAACTGAGTGCCAAACACCCCGAATGATCTTCTTGCTCGCCGTAGTCACTTTGGAGCGCATTTCAAAACCGTCTGAGTCGTTGTGGAACATTCCTCCACGGCGGGTTCCTACGGGTTCTATAAGCTGCTTGCGTATGAAACTGATATACAGAAGAAAACTACATGCGAAGCACCGCGAATGGACTTTGTATGCCTCGTAACTCTGTTCGGCATTCATTTCGGATGTCTTCGATTCGGTGTGGAACTTTCCCACGCAACGCATACAGTAAGCAGCATGCGTTAGAAAATGACGCAAGTAATGAAACTGATTGTCAAGCACCCCATATGGACTTGATCTGTTTACTAGCTCCTATTAGCATCAACTTTGGGTCCCTCCGAATCGTTGCGAGACCTGCACGATAAATGGTACTGTAAGCTTCGAGCGTGCCGAATGGTGCATGATATGTCTGGATTGCCCGATCTTTCGGTGGGGTGATAACTATCGATTGGTATTGGAGAAGACTCTCACGATCTGACTACGCACGAACAAGTCGATGGCGCCTTAGCAATCGCTGAACCTACTCCGCGTGGTTATTGATCCTGCTAGGTAGCCGAGATCAACCTGAACACGAAGTTCAATTCTTGTTGGTAATCGAAGAACAAACAAGAACAAGTAAAACAATCTGAAGTATGAGAGATGGTGGAAACGAATTGAGATTCTATTAATGTCTTCACAAGGTGGCTATCTAGCACAACTTGAAGAAGAAAGTTTGCACACGGCTAAACTTAATCAACAAAATCTGAGTTCTAAGGGAGGGACGGCAGGGGTATATAAAGGGGAGAAGTGGAGGGTTGAGGGGAGGCGCCCATATGGCAGCCAAGGGAGAGGGCGCAGATGCAGCCCAAAACAGGAGGAAAATCCACCCCTCCTTTCCTTCTTAACAAAGCTTCCTAAAATACAAAAGGAAAGAAATAAACGAGATTTGTCATGGCGCCTTGATCTGATTTCGGGCTTCCAAAAAGAAAGGAAACTCCTTCCTTCCTTCCTTCTTGCTAGTGTTTCTCATGTGCTCGTTTTCCTCTTTGATTTTGTCTTCTGGATCCTGCGCATATGATGACCGAGCTTGATCTTCTCCTTCGTTCCTAAGAACAACGAAGTCATCACAAGAATTAAATAGCAATCCATTCTGTGAATTAATCGTATATAAACTTAGAAACGAGTTGACCTGATAATTGAGCTGACGTGCTTTGGCACGAGTAATTGGTCCTTGCACAGATCGCTTATTTGTGTTCATGGAAGAGATGTCCTCATCAGTGCACGAATCGAACACTAGTGCCAAGCAACCAGAATCGACTTCCAACGCGCCCTAGCTCATTTTGGCATGCATTTCGACTCCACCCGAGTCTGAGTCATGCCCTCCACCGCGACGGGTCCCAACCGTTACTGTGAGCTGCATGCGTACGAAGACGATGCACGAATGGGAACTCTCTGCCGAACCGCACGAATGGACTTTATATGCATTTTACCCCATCCAAAATTCATTTCTGATCTGCCTGGGTTAGTGTGAAACATTCCTCCACGACGGGTCGCAATGGGTGCTGCATGCTTATGTGCTTACAAAAACGACGCCCGAAACGAAACTGAGTGTCCAACGCGCCGAATGGACTTCACACGTGCCCTAGCTCATTTCGGCAAGCATTTCGAGTACGCTCGAGTCTGCGTTAAACATTTATCCAAGTGGGACCCAAAATGGTACCGTTAGCTACATACGTAATGTATGCTGTACTAAATGAACTTTCTTCCAAACATGCCGAATGGGCCGTATATAGCCGTGAGCACATTCGGCATGCATTACGAATCCGCCTGAGTGTTCAGGAACATTCGCTCACGCCGTGCATGAACGAGCATCAGGGAGCGCCCGCACGAAAACGATGCAGAAATGAAACCAAGCGGCAAGCACGCCCAAAGGACTTTCGTGACGTGTCGTGAATCCACTTCGCAGCATTTCGAAGTCGGTCCGAGTCGGGCGCGAAATATTCCACCAAGACGGGTTCCACGTTATCAGACGCCGTGCAAACGAAAAGCGATGCGCCGAAAGAAACTGAGTGCCCAAACAACCCGAATGAACTTACGATGTTCGCTTGTGCTTTCCAAATTTTAGTTCCGGTTCTAACCCACCCGTGTGACACATTCCACTACGGCCGGTCCCAATGGGCATCGTGATCTCGCACTCAAAGACGCAAACGAAAGTGATGTATGAAACCGAGTGCCAAACACCCGAATGATCTTCTTGCTCATTGTACTCACTTTGGCACGCCTTTCAAAATCGCCTCGAGTCGTTGTGGAACATTCCTCCACGGCGGGTCCCAACGGGTTCTCGTAAGTCGCTTGCGTATGAAATCGATAAACGGAAGAAAACTACATGCGGCTAATCGCGAATGGACTTTGTATGCCTCGTAACTCGTTTCGGCATGCATTTTGGATCTCTTCGAGTCGGTGTGGAACTTTCCCACGCAACGCGTACAAAGAAGCGAGATGCTAGAAAATGACGCAAGAAATGAAACTGAGTGTCAAGCACCCCAAATGGACTTCATCTGTTTACTAGCTCCTATTAGCATCAACTTTGGGTCCCTCCGAATCGTTGTGAGACCTGCACGATAAATGGTACTGTAAGCTTCGAGCGTGCCGGAATGGTGCATGGATCGAACACTTGTGCCAAGCAACCAGAATCGACTTCCTATGCGCCATAGCTCATTTCGGCATGCATTTCGTTTCCACCCGAGTCTGAGTCATGCCCTCCACCGCGACGGGTCCCAACCGTTACTTTGAGCTGCATGCGTATGAAGACGATGCACGAATGGGAACTCTCTGCCGAACCGCACGAATGGACTTTATATGCATTTTAGCCCATCCAAAATTCATTTCTGATCTGTCTGCGTTGGTGTGAACCATTCCTCCACGACGGGTCACAATGGGTGCTGCATGCTTATTTGCTTACAAAATGACGCCCGAAACGAAACTGAGTGTCCAACACGCCGAATAGACTTCACACGTTCCCTAGCTCATTTCGGCAAGCATTTCGAGTACGCTCGAGTCTGTGTTAAACATTCATCCACATGGGACCCAAAATGGTGCCGTTAGCTACATACGTAATAGTATGCTGTACCTAAACGAAACTTTCTTCCAAACAAGCCGAATGGGCCGCACATAGCCGTGAGTACATTCGGCATGCATTACGAATCCGTCTGAGTGTTCAGAAACATCTGCTCACGCCGTGGACGAACGAGCATCAGAGGGAGCGCCCGCACGTAAAACGATGCAGAATGAAACCGAGCGCAAGCACGCCCAAGGACTTCGTGATGTGTCGTAACTCATTTCGCACGCATTTCGAATTAGTCCGAGTCGGGCGAAATATTCCACCAAGACGGGTTTCACGTTATCAGACGCCATGCATAAACGAAGAGATGCGCGAAAGAAACTGAGTGCCCAAACACCCTGAATGAACTTACGATATTCGCTTGTGCTTTCCAGCTTTAGTTCCGGTTCTGACCCAGCCGGTGTGACACATTCCACTACGACTGGTCCCAACGGGCACTACATCTGCATCAGCACGCAAACGAGTGATAGAAGGAAACTTAGTGCCAAACACACCGAATGATCTTCTTGCTCGCCGTAGTCACTTTGGAGCGCCTTTCCAAACCGTCCGAGTCGTTGTGGAACATTCCTCCACGGTGGGTCCCTACGTGTTCTGTAAGTCGCTTATGCGTATGAAATCGACAAACGTAAGAAAACTACATGCGAAGCACCGCGAATGGACTTTGTATGCCTCGTCGTAACTCGCTCGCATGCATTTCGGATCTCTTCGAGTCGGTGTGGAACTTTCCCACGCAACGTGTACAGTAAGCAGCATGCGTTAGAAAATGACGCAAGAAATGAAACTGAGTGTCAAGCACCCCAAATGGACTTCATCTGTTTATTAGCTCCTATTAACATCAACTTTGGGTCCCTCCGAATCGTTGCGAGACCTGCACGATAAATGATACTGTAAGCATCGAGCGTGCCGGAATGGTGGACGGATCGAACACTGGTGCCAAGCAACCAGAATCGACTTCCTATACGCCCTAGCTCATTTCGGCATGCATTTCGATTCCACCCGAGTCTGAGTCATGCCCTCCAGCGCGACGGGTCCCAACCGTTACTTTGAGCTGCATGCGTATGAAGACGATGCACGAATGGCAACTCTCTGCCGAACCGCACGAATGGACTTTATATGCATTTTAGCCCATCCAAAATTCATTTCTGATCTGTCTGGGTCAGTGTGAAACATTCCTCCACGACGGGTCACAATGGGTGCTGCTGCATGCTTCTTTCCTTATAAAAACGATGCCCGAAACGAAACTTAGTGTCCAACACGCCGAATGGACTTCACACGTGCCCTAGCTTATTTCGGTAAGCATTTCGAGTACGCTCGAGTCTGCGTTAAACATTCATCCACGTGGGACCCAAAATGGTGCTATTAGCTAAATACGTAATGTATGCTGCGAAACGAAACTTTCTTCCAAACATGCCGAATGGGCCGCATATAGTCAGAAAGCACATTCGCATGCATTACGAATCCGCCTGAGTGTCTCAGGAACATTCCTTCACGCCAGCGTACCTAACGAGCATCAGTAGGGAGCGCCCGCACGAAAACGATGCGTAAATGAAACCAAGCGCAAGCACACCGCGTGACTTCGCATGTGTCGTGAATTAATTTTGGCAGGCATTTCAATCCGTCCGAAGTCGGGCGCGAATATTCCACCAAGACAGTTCGCGTTCTTATCAGACGCGTGCAAACGAAAGCGATGCGCTAAACAAACTGAGTGCCCAAACTCCCGAATGAACTTACGATGTTCGCTTCGCTTCCAGCTTTAGTTCCGGCTTCGACTCAGTAGGTGTGACACATTCCACTACGGCCGTCCTAACGGGCATCAGATCTCGCACCAAAGACGCAAACGGGTGACAGAAGGAAACTGAGTCCCAAACACCCCGAATGATCTTCTTGCTCGCCATAGTCACTTTGGAGCGCATTTCAAAACCGTCCGAGTCGTTGTGGAACATTCCTCGACGACGGATCCCTACGGTTACGTAAGCTGCTTGCGTATGAAACTGATAAACAGAAGAAAACTACATGCGAAGCACCACGAATGGACTTTGTATGCCTCGTAACTCTGTTCGGCATGCATTTCGTACCTCTTCGATTCGGTGTGGAACATTCCCACGCAACGCGTACAGTAAGCAGCATGCGTTAGAAAATGACGCAAGAAATGAAACTGATGAGGACATCACTACCATGCATATGGCCATGCCTACAAACCCAATTGAAGCTAACAATATAATACAAGGGCCAATTACTCGAGCTCGCGCACGTCAATTCAATTACCAGGTGAATGCGTTCCTCGGGTTGCATACAAATAATTTAATGAATGGAATGCTATTTAATCCTTGTGATGATTTTATTGTCCTTAGGAACCAAGGAGAAGGACTCCCAAACGTCAAGCATGAAGCCAATTCTTCCGGTGCACAAGTTCAACTCGGATTCGGCCTCCGGGATAGCACCAACTTCAAACGACCATAACTTTTGATCCACAAGGGTGTTTGAGGTCTATGAGTACTGGTTTGAAAGGTTTCGATATCCTCTTTCCAACAGATCCGGCCCCATCTCCAAATTCCTTACGAGTCAACGGGAATCTGCAAAACAAGTTCGGTCATCTTTCCAAATCCGAGTCAAACTAGGAATAGGAGTCCTATTCGGCCATGGAAGTGTTTTGGACGCCCCAAGCCTGGTTTTGGCCTCCTATTTCTCCTATAAATAGCTAGGGAGTCCCCCAAAATAACTTGGGTTTTGGTTATTTGATAGTTTAGCCTTTTGCTACTATTTTGTGTCTTTTAGACGTGCTCAACTACACGAACAAGCTCCTTGTATCTAACCCCAACTTTTCAATACTTCATCTATATTTGCAATTTTAGATTGCTTTTGCCTTGTTCTTGCTTGTTCTTCGATTGCTTGCAGGAATTGATCTTCGTGATCAAAGTTGATCGTGCCCACGGCAAGGTCAATAACCACCTGGAGTTGGTTTAGCGATTGCTAAGGCGCATCGTCGTTGTATCGTTGTAGTCGGATCGCCAAAGTCGTCTCCACCCATTTCAAGGTTATCATTCTCATCGAAGATCGACACCCAAAGGTCACATCGTAAACCGAAAGTGCCGAGCACCCCAAATGGACTTCATCTGTTTACTAGATCCTATTAGCATCAACTTTGGGTCCCTCCGAATCGCTATGAGACCTCGCACGATAAATGGTAATCGTAAGCTTTGAGCGCGTCTTAATGGTGCACGGATCGAACATCGTGCCAAGCAACCAGAATTGACTTCCTATGCGCCTAGCTCATTTCGGGCATGCATTTCGATTCCCCGAGTTCGAGTCATGCCATCCACCGCGACGGTCCCAACTGCTACTTTGAGCCGCAAGCGTATGAAGATGATGCACGAATGGGAACTCTCTGCCGAACCGCATTTAATGGACTTTATATGCGCTTTAGCCCATCCAAAATTCATTTCTGATCTGCAGGTTAGTGTGAAACATTCCTCCACGACGGGTCGCAATGGGTGCTGCATGCTTATGTGCTTACAAAAACGATGACCGAAACGAATCTGAGTGTCCAACGTGCCGAATGGACTTCACACGTGCCCTAGCTCATTTCGGCAAGCATTTCGAGTACGCTCGAGTCTGCGTTAAACATTCATCCAAGTGGGACCCAAAATGGTACCGTTAGCTACATACGTAGCAGGCGTATGCCAGACCTAAATGAACATTCTTCCAAACATGCCGAATGTGCCGTGAATAGCCGTGAGTGCATTCGCTGTGCATTACGAATCCGCTCTAAGTGTTCAGTGAAACATTCCTTCACGCCGCACGAACGAGCATCAGGGGAGCGTCCGCACGAAAACGATGCAGAAATGAAACCAAGCGGCAAGCACGCCCCCAGTGGACTTCGCATGTGTCGTAACTAATGTCGGCAGGCATTTTGAATCCGTCCAAGTCGGCGCGAAATATTCCACCAAGACGGATTCCACGTTATTATACGCTGCGTGCAAACGAAAGCGATGCGCGAAAGAAACTGAGTGCCCAAACACCCTGTAACACCCCAAAATTTTGCTTTTCATAAATTCATGTGTGATTTGGCACTTTGGTGAATTTTTGGAATTTTCTGGAATTTATTTGGATTTATTTGGAATTTATTTGAATTTATTCCATTTTGAAATAATTAAAGAATTAAACTTTGCAAATAAAATTTTGTTGGAAATATTTTATTTGAGTCCAAAATTATCCAAAGTATTTTCCAGAATTTTTCTGGAATTTTTCTGAGTCTTTTGCTATTTTTAATGAATTAAATGAATTACTGCGAATTATTTTAATTATTAAATCGCTGGAAAATGCGAGTGGGTTTGCATCGCTCATCCGATCGAGCCCGAAGTCGACTCGAGTTCGAGTCCGACCGAGCCACCGACTCGACCAAACCACGCTCGAACCCAAACCCACAGGACCGTTGGATCGAGATCCAACGGCCATGATCGACCGACTCGACCGAGCCGTGTTCGACCGGACCGGCCGCGCCCGCATTTATCGTGGGCCGCTGATCGCGCCACGTGGGACGGTTCACCGTCATCGCCCTCGTCCGAATCGCGCCGATTCCTCCGCCGCGCCGCCGCCGCATTCGATTAGGTTTCCGCCCCGGCGCGAACGCCGAGGCTATTTAAAGCCCGGGTCACGCCCCGAGGTTGGCCGTTCCTGTGCGCACCCATGGCCCTAGCCGCCGCCCCTCGTAGCTCACCGACGCGCTCGCAATAGCTCGCCATAGTTGGGCTTGCGGCGTTCCGGTTTTGTGCACGCCCGCCGCTGAGCCGCCTCGCCGCCACCGAAAACGCAGATCTAGAACCCCAGACGAGACGCACCAACCGGAACCACCCACGCCACCGGAGGAGCCCCAAACGCCGTGATCAAGTGTCGCTGCCCTCGATTCCGCCGCCGCCGCCAAGACGCTATCGCCGCCAAGGAAGCTGGGCATACCGTCCGATCAAGATCGCACGGCTAGGATCTCGCCACGCCACCCCACCGGTGAGATCTCGCTGAACTCCAGATTCAATCCCGACCGCTGGATCTAGATCCAACGGTCCGAAATCAATGCGTTAACCCAAACGCGCCAACACTAGATCCAATCCGCGTCGTTGAATTTCAAATCAATGGCTGAGATCGAGCCACGCTGCCTGGAAGTTGGACCGACGCGGCCGGGCCGTTCGCTACGCGACGCCGACACGCCGCCCGCGTGTCGGCCGGCTTGGTCAAATCGCACCATGATGTCACGCCGACGCCATGGCGGGCCCAAGATGTCACGGGCTGTCCAGCCAAGCGCCGACGCCAAGAATGACGCCACCCATGGGACCCACCACGCCGACCGTGGCCGAGCCCCGCCGACGCCAAGAATGACATCACCCGAGGGGGACCACATGTCGCTGACACGTGGAGCCGTGGACCGAGTCCACTGTGAGACCCAAACCGAGCGTGGACCGAGTCCATGGACCTACCGACGCCGCCAGACCAATCCCGTGTTGCCACGCTTTCCAGGTCGACGCAATAATTAATTTCCGAAAAAGAAAATGATTTATTAATTCGAAATAATGATTTCGTGATTTTGTTTCAAACTTCAAACGCTTATAACTTTTGCGTTTCAACTCCGATTTGAGTGATTCAAATTTCTAAATTTGTATAAAATTGAGACCTACCTAAATATGAATTTTATTTAATTTTTGGACTAAAGTTTTTCTCTGTAAAATTATTTAATTGATTATATAAACTTTAAATAATCATAACTTTTGCATTTTAACTCCAAATTTGACGATTCCAGTTTCTAAAAATTCATAAAATTATGTTCTCTCTGTTTATGGATTTTATTTGGATGTTTGGACACTTTTTGCCTATTGTTTATTCGTGTATTTGCTATTTGCACGCTTTACGAGTAGACGTTGAAGTGCCTAAGGATTCAAGGAGAAGTATTGACTCAGGATCCAACTCAAGACCAAGAGCAAGTACTTTTTGAAGGCAAGTTGTGCTTTGACCATGTTGATCCTATTTCGAAATCTATTTTGATTTAAACTATTGCATGCTAGTTCAATTAGAAAATACTTTATTTAAATATGGGGTTAGATAAATACCAATTTGCTGTATGACACCTTGATTACTTAAGTATGTGCCATGACCCCTTGTCACCCTAGTTGTGGTTTACTAGTTGGACATTATTAACTTGCCAACATGGGTTTTAGACCGTTGTAGTAAATCGCTTAGACTCGCTACGTGCTCATGACATGATTTTGGACAAACAAATGTTAATGTTGACTTAATGATATATTGAACCTGTTTTGGAAAGGTATCATGTGATGTTGATGGCACGTGGTGCATGGTAATCAACTAGGTTTGATAAATAGTTTTTCGACCGGGCATGTGGCAAGAATAATCAGGTGGGCCGGTTGTGGCATTGGGGATGTTGATTTGGTTCTTCGGTAGTCTTGCCCTGGTCACCCTAAGGACTTAACCTTGCAAGCCTTTGAACTGGTCTAACGTGCAAACCACATGTCTCTGTAATGGGACGGACCTAGTTGACTAAGTTGCTAATAACGCACTGTGGGACCTCGTGAGGTCAAGTACACCCTTTGTGTAAGTTGTACGGGGAGCGTCACTGGCCGAGGCCAGTACCCATCTAACGGTTGATTGGCCTAGACTTCGCCTTAGCTAAGGGAAGGGTTAGAGCGCAATAACCTGGAGGACCACTTGTATTGTTAGAAGTTTCCAAAGACTTTGTTACTGAACTCGCCTTTGTGGTGTTTGACTCGTATCTTGTGGGTAAAGTGCATAACCTCTGCAGAGTGTAGAATCTATTCGAATAGCCGTGTCCGCTGTATTGACATCGCCGAATTACAAATAAGGGTTAGATTTTCTCAAAGATAACTTGGGTTTGAAAGGTTGGGCTGGATTAATAATGATGTTGATGGAAATGTGGATTAGGATGGGAAAGATGTTTATTAAACTCCTTGAAAAGTTACCTATGCTATACTTGTTTCTACTGCTTTGAATCTACTTATGTTACTTGTCAAATGTCAAGCATCGCGAATATACCTTGAGCTATTCCTTTGTACTAAGCCATGCATATAGTATATTAGCCTCACATTCTGCAGATGACTTGCTGAGTACCAAGTACTCACCCTTGCCACAATACAACACCAGTTGAAGAGGAGACTACACCAGCTTTGGAGGACGAACTCCAAGAGGAATCGTCTACTTAGGGAAGCGAGCCCAATTGCCTGTGGTATCTTGGATGGCGCCACGGTTATTTGATTTTTCGCTGCTACTATTTCTCTCTTAATAAGTATCGCTCACGAGGCGCACATTTGTGACTTGGCTATAAGGTCAAGTAACCAGCTTGCTTAATTAAATAAAGGTACTTTATTAGTATCGAGTGGTATGATTGTGTTATTACCGATGTTAAGACTGTGTGCACTAGCTGCTCCTCGACTAGTGTTGAATACACAGAGGGTCCGGATTTGTAAATTCGGGTCCCGACAGAGGTGGTATCGAGCCATGCCGACCGTAGGCTCAACCCTAAGCTAGAATGGTCGTGAGTGAGGATAAAACCTATTTTCTAAAGCTAAAAGTTTGTCAAGACAAGAAATGACATCTCGACTTATCCCCTTCTCTCTTTTCTTGTCTCTTGCTGAATTTTTCCTTACCTTGTCACGATTTGAAAATTTCGAAGTTCTTACGTGAGCACTCCTCGTGATGTATGGAGGGAGAGTTCAACCACGCTGATCTCGGGGTTGGTCACGCCGCTAACTTTGGCTTATGCTTGCACTCTCGGGATTTTGAAAACCCGCAATACCAAGTGGAAGTGATCGGACAAGCAGTGATTGATCAAGGCTTGTGACGTGAAGATTGAGGTACCGCTAGGAAAAAGGGCCTGTGCAATCGCTCGATACATCGCGACCGCCAGGAGGTCTACAATGCGATGGGTATCCAAGAAGTATCACGACGAGCAATGCGGCACATTACCCGTATCTACGCCAGAGAGTTGAGAGCACGGTGTTCCGTTATCACCACAGCAATAACCTTCTTGACCCAAGGCGATTCATGATGAGGATGCCATGGTTGCACAAATGGGCACGACTTGTTGTCGCCAGGAGGATGTACTGATGATACAAGCAAGGAGCTGCTGAAGGCCCGCAAGGAGATCACGACAGAGAAGAACAGATGGCGGGAAGCTCAAGAGTATGTGTCCCACCTTCGCAAAGGATTGGAGAGTTAGAGACGGCATTGTACGGACCGTAACTGTGCAGCTGCACTGAAAGCTACACGAGCCGATCCGAGGAGTCGGATCTTGATGAGGACATCGCTTCTTCGACTACCACAGATGACACAGCTTGTCGGACATGGCAACCGCTTTCGCGCCTATGCCGCAAAGATCCGCATCCAGGCCGTGGAGGTTTTCGATGAGTGAGCGTGAGGTTCTATAGTGAGACTCCTTCGCCGAGTCACACATAGAGTAAAGAGTCACCCTTTAGGCGTTAGGACTCAAAGTGTTAGTTCGACGGATTTTCATTGTTTGTTGAGTGTGCAGATGTGTTGCAAGGCCCTTAGGCATTGTAAGCAACCATACCAAGTTATTAATATCAATAATAAAGTTGACCTTAAAGTTACACCTTTCGCCCGCATAAGTTCCATATTACTTGTCTATTCTTGTTTCCTCTCATCTCTAAAACCTAGAGCGAATCGACAGATGGTGAATACCGCGAAACTTTGGAAACAATGGAAGTGGTTCTCGCCACAGCGTAAAACCCCAATGATGGAGCACCAAAGACCGCCAGCTGATATGCAGAATTTTGGGGCATTTCTTGCTGCTCAGACTCGATTGATGCATGCTATGATGCAACAAATGCAACACGCCACCGCCGTGCCACACTAATCAAGTCAATCAGTGACAACGCCAGGATACAAGACTGCCGAGTTCATGAGGACTCACCCACCCACTTTCTTCGGGAATGCCAATCCATTGGAGGCCGATGATTGGTTAAGGTCATTGTAGAGGAAGCTACACATAGCTCAATGCATAGGAATTTAGAAGGTACTCTACGCTTCTCATCGCTTGAAGGAACAATACCGAATGGTGGGAGAATTTCATGCCACACAAGAGAACCCTCAAGATATCACTTGGGAAGAGTTCACAATGCATTCCGCCAAGATCACGTGCCTCAAGGAATCATGGACCTTAAGAAGGAGGAGTTCAGAGCATCAAGCAAGGTAATCAGCCTGGCCGACTACCTGAACAAGTTCACACAGCCTAGCACGCTACGCACTGAGGATGTAGCGACAGATAAAGCCGCATACCTCGTTTTATGAAGGGACTTAACTCAGATTGCAAGTAGGACTGATCACCCACACCTTTCGCATTTCCAAGAATTAGTGAATAAGGCACTTATTCTTGAAGACAAGCGCCAGGAACTGGATGAGAACAGAAGCGCAGAATGCAACAAACAGGATCACGCCAGTGAACGCAACAAATGGGCCTCGAGAGTTGCACCAAATCAATTTTTCGTATTCCAGCCACGTATCGCTACAAGGACACCGCCACCAAAGACTCAAGACTGTCAATCGTAACTACTGCACTCCCCGCTTAAAAACGCCGCTCCAGCATAAGAAGGAACAAGTGAGACGCCGCTACAATCGCAACGAGCCAGACACTTTGCCAACAGCTTGTCCGAAGAAGACAGCAGGAGTGACCCCGCTTCGCTTCAATCTAGGAACCACCCAGCTAGGACGCCAAAGACCAGAGCCACATCCTGCATCCGTGGTGAGAGGCCGAGTCAACCATGTCACCGCAGATGCACCGCAGAATGCTACTGACGTCGTATTGGGTAAGTTACTTGTTAACTCACGCACTGCTTTGTTTGACTCGAGCTTCGATTCGCTTGTTTCGCAAGGCTTTGCTGCTAGAAATGATTTGGGGATTTCAAGACTTAGATGCATGCTTTTAGTTCAAACCCTGGTTCCGAATTCGAACGAAAGTAGGATGTTCCGGGTGAGAATACTAATAGATGGAATAGAGTTCCTAGCAAACCTTATTATTTTGGAAACCTGCATCTTAGACGTTATTTTGGGAATGGATCAAGTTATCCAAGCACAAGGCCGTATTGGATTGTGGACGAAGGACTATCTCGATTGAGAGCCCGTGTGGAAAGAAAGTGGAATTTCAAGCTACCGCCGTTAGAGAAGGACAGCTTGATGGTTAACAAAGACCAAGGCAATCAGCATAGAGGATGTCTCAAAGAGTGAATGAGTACCTGATGTTTTTCCCGAAGATCTACCTGGTATGCCGCCGACAGTGACATAGAGTTTGTGATAGAGCTTGTACCGATACAATACGATAGCAAAGAGACCTTATCTGATGTCCACCGAGGAGTTGGTAGAGATGAAGAAACAGCTAGAAGAGTTAATGGAGAAAGGATTTATCGACCGGCTCGCCGTGGGGAGCACCGCCTGCTTCACAAGAAGAAGGACGGGAGTTTTAGGATGTGCATCGACTACCGTGCACTCAATGAAGTCACCGTGGAAGAATAAGTATCCGCTACCAAGGATTGATGATTTGTTTGATCAGCCGAGAGGAGCCGGAGTTTTCTCCAAGATTGATCTCGAGATCGGGATACCATCGCTTGAAGATCCGATCGAAGATATCCCGAAGACTGCATTCTCGCCAAGATATGGACATTACGAGTTTACGCTATGTCTTTTGGATCGATTTAATGTGCCAAAGATATTTCATGAATATGATGAATAAGGTGTTCATGGAATATTTGGACAAGTTTGTCGTCGTGTTCATAGACGATATCCTAATCTACTCCAAAACGGAGGATGAACATGCCGAACACTTAAGGCGAAGTTTTGGAAAAGCCGAGGGAACAAAGAACTCTTCGCCAAGTTCAGTAAGTGTGATTTTTGGAAGGACAAGGTGGAGTTTCTTTGACATGTAATGACCGCAGAAGGAGTCGCCGAGATCCAAGCAAGGTAGAAGCTGTGTTACATTGGGAGCAAACAAGATCGTGACCCAGATTCGGAGTTTCCTTGGAATGGCAGGATACTACCGCCATTTCATTGAAGGCTTTTCGACAATTGCGAAACCTCTTACGCAATTGCTGAAAAAGGAAAAGAAGTTTGCATGGACGCCAGAATGTGAGAAAGGATTTCAGAGTCAAGAAGCGATTGACATCAAGACCGGTGTTAGTTCTACCTGATGTTAATCAAAGCTTCGATATTTATTGTGACGACGCGCCAAGGACTTGGATGTGTGCCGATGCGTAATGGAAAGGTCGCCGCTATGCATCAAGGCGCTTGAGGCCGCATGAGGAAAATTATCCGACACATGACCTAGAGTTAGCCGCCGTAGTGCATGCCTTGAAGATATGGCGTCACTATCTCGACGGGAACAGATGTGAAGTGTATACGGATCATAAGAGCCTTAAGTACATATTCACCCAGTCGGATCTGAATATGAGGCAAAGGAGATGGTTAGAGTTGATCAAGGACTACAATGTTGGAATCCATTACCATCCCGGAAAGGCCAACGTAGTTGCCGATGCCTTGAGTCGAAAAAGCCATACTGTGAGCATGTTGCTAGCCACAAGTCAGGATGAGCTATGCCAGGAATTTCATAGGGTGAAGATTGAGGTAGTACCTAGCGGATTCTTGGCCGCATTAGAAGTAAAGCCTACCCTAGAGGATCAGATCCGGGAAGGACAGAAGGATGATGACAAGATCCGCAGGATTAAGTCCATCAAGGAGGAAGGCAAGGCAGAGGACTTCAAGTTGGATAAGCAAGGCACGTTGTGGATGAAGGATTGCATTTGTGTGCCTAACGAGAAGGAGTTAAGGCAACTGATTTTGGAAGAAGCCCATGACTCCAAGTACTCAATTCATCCTGGAAGCGCCAAGATGTATCAGATCTCAAGGAGAGATTCGTGGCCGAGTATGAAGCGTGAAGTTGCCGAGTATGTCGCATTGTGCGATGTATGCCGGAAGAGTCAAGGCAATGCATCGAGACCAAATAGATTGCTACTGACCATTGAAAATACCTGAGTGGAAGTGGGAGGAAATCGGAATGGATTTCATTACCGGTTTGCCTAAGACCCAAGGAGGTTATGACTCCATATGAGTTATAGTGGATCGCTTGACCAAGGTAGCCCATTTTATCCCCGTGAAGACCACTTACTCTGGGGATAAATTGGCGAGTTGTACATGATCAGATCGTCTGTTTGCACGGTGTGCCAAAGAGGATTGTATCGGACAGGTACCCAATTTACCTCAAGGTTTTGGAATAAGTTGCATGAAGCCATGGGAACCCGCTTAAACTTCAAGATGTACCTTATCATCCACAGACGGATGGACAGACCGAAAGAGTCAACCAGATTCGAGGATATGTTAAGAGCTTGTGCATTGGCTTATGCTACCTCTTGGGATAAGAGTTTGCCGTATGCCGAGTTTAGTTACAACAATAGTTACCAAGCTAGTTTACAGATGTCACCTTTTGAGGCATCAGATGGTCGACTCGCCGAACACCATTGAATTGGAATGAGACCGTGGCGAGCCGTGTCTTCGGCCTCGATATTCTTCAGGAGGCTGAGGAGCAGATTGCCATGATCAGGGAGAGATTAAAGATAGCCCAATCACGACAGAAGAGTTATGCTGACAACCATCGCCGAGACTTGAGTTTTGAACTAGAAGATTTTGTATACCTCAGAGTTACGCCGCTTAGGGGAGTTAAGAGGTTCCATGCCAAAGGGAAACTCGCACCCCGTTATGTTGGACCATTTAAGATTTTGAGTCGCAGAGGCGAAGTTGCTTATCACCGAGTTGCCACAAATAAGTTAGCAGGAGTACATGATGTATTCCATGTGTCTCAATTGAAGAAGTGTCTCCGAGTACCTAAGGAACAGACACCGCTAGAGTCAATCGAGTTGCAAGAAGATTTGACTTACAAGGAGCATCCCGTAAAGATTTTGGACACTATGGATCGAGAGACCAGAAATAAGTCAACCCGTTTCTGTAGAGTTCAGTGGAGCAACCACACGGAGAGCGAAGCGACTTGGGAGCGCGAAGAGGATTTGAGGAAAGAGTTTCCGAACCTATTCCTTTAGTAAGCCCTGAATCTCGGGGACGAGATTCTGTTAAGGGGGGAGGTTTGTAACACCCCAAAATTTTGCTTTTCATAAATTCATGTGTGATTTGGCACTTTGGTGAATTTTTGGAATTTTCTGGAATTTATTTGGATTTATTTGGAATTTATTTGAATTTATTCCATTTTGAAATAATTAAAGAATTAAACTTTGCAAATAAAATTTTGTTGGAAATATTTTATTTGAATCCAAAATGATCCAAAGTATTTTCCAGAATTTTTCTGGAATTTTTCTGAGTCTTTTGCTATTTTTAATGAATTAAATGAATTACTGGGAATTATTTTAATTATTAAATCGCTGGAAAATGCGAGTGGGTTTGCACTGTTCATCCGACCGAGCCCGAGTCAGACTCGAGTTCGAGTCCGACCCGAGCCAGCCGACTCGACCAAACCACGTTCGAACCCAAACTGGGGACCGTTGGATCGAGATCCAACGGCCATGATCGACCGACCCCGACCCGAAAGCCGCGGTTGACCGACCGGTCGCGCGCGGCGATCGTGGGCGTTGATCGCGCCATGTGGACGGGTCCACCGCCATCGCCCTCGTCCGATCCGCCGGATTCCTCCGTCGCGCCGCCGCCGTACCCGATTAGGTTTCCGTCCCGGGCGCGAACGCCGAGGCTATTTAAAGCCCGGGTCACGCCCCGAGGTTGGCCATTCCCGTGCGCACCCATTGCTCCAGCCGCCGCCGCTCGTAGCTCACCGACACGCTCGCAATAGCTCGCCGTAGTTGGGCTTGCGCGCTGCTTTTGTGCATCGCTCGCCGCCGAGCCGCTCGCCGCCACCGAGCACAGATCTAGAACCCCAGACGAGACGCACTAACCGGAACCACCCACGCCGCCGAGGAGCCCCCAAACGCCGCATCAAGTGTCGCTGCCTCGATTCCGCCGCCGCCAAGACGCTATCGCCGCCAAGGAAGCTCGCGCCACCGTCCGATCAAGATCGCACGGCTAGGATCTCACCACGCCACCCCACCGGTGAGATCTCGCTTTGAACTCCAGATTCATCCCGACCGCTGGATCTAGATCCAACGGTCCGAAATCAACGCGTTAACCCAAACGCGTCAACACTAGATCCAATCCGCGTCGTTGAATTTCAAATCAACGGCCGAGATCGAGCCACGCGTCGGGAAGTTGGACCGACGCGGTCGGCGCCAAGCCAGCGCATGACGCCGACACGCCGCCCGCGTGTCGGGCCGCTTGGTCAAATCGCACCATGACGCCACGCCGACGCCATGGCGGGCTCAAGATGTCACGGCCGTTCCAGCCAAGCGCCGACGCCAAGAATGACGCTACCCATGGGACTCCACCACAAGACTGCGGCCGAGCCCTCGGCCGACGCCAAAGAATGACGTCACCCGAGGGGGGACCCACATGTCAGTGAGACGTGGAGCCGTGGACCGAGTCCACGGTAGACCCAAACCGAGCGTGGACCGAGTCCATGGACCGGCTGACGTCAGCAGACCAATCCCGTGTTGCCACGTGTCCAGACTGACGCAATAATTAATTTCCGAAAAAGAAAATGATTTATTAATTCGAAATAATGATTTCAGATTTTGTTTCAAACTTCAAATGCTTATAACTTTTGCGTTTCAACTCCGATTTGAGTGATTCAAATTTCTAAATTTGTATAAAATTGAGACCTACCTAAATATGAATTTTATTTAATTTTTGGACTAAAGTTTTTCTCTGTAAAATTATTTAATTGATTATATAAACTTTAAATAATCATAACTTTTGCATTTTAACTCCAAATTTGACGATTCCAGTTTCTAAAAATTCATAAAATTATGTTCTCTCTGTTTATGGATTTTATTTGGATGTTTGGACACTTTTTGCCTATTGTTTATTCGTGTATTTGCTATTTGCACGCTTTACGAGTAGACGTTGAAGTGCCGGAAGGATTCGAAGGAGAAGTATTGACTCATGATCCAACTCAAGACCAAGAGCAAGTACTTTTTGAAGGCAAGTTGTGCTTTGACCATGTTGATCCAATTTCGAAATCTATTTTGATTTAAACTATTGCATGCTAGTTCAATTAGAAAATACTTTATTTAAATATGGGGGTTAGATAAATACCAATTTGCTGTATGACACCTTGATTACTTAAGTATGTGCCATGACCCCTTGTCACCCTAGTTGTGGTTTACTAGTTGGACATTATTAACTTGCCAACATGGGTTTTAGACCGTTGTAGTAAACTGCTTAGACCTGCTACGTGCTCATGACATGATTTTTGACAAACAAATGGTAATGTTGACTTAATGATATATTGAACCTGTTTTGGAAAGGTATCATGTGATGTTGATGGCACGTGGTGCATGGTAATCAACTGGGGTTTGATAAATAGTTTTTCGACCGGGGCATGTGGCAAGAATAATCAGGTGGGCCAGTTGTGGCATTGGGGATGTTGATTTGGTTCTTCGGGTAGTCTTGCCCTGGTCACCCTAAGGACTTAACCTTGCAAGCCTTTGAACTGGGTCTAACGTGCAACCACATGTCTCAGAATGGGACGGACCTAGTTGACTAAGTTGCTAATAACGCACTGCGGGACCTCGTGAGGTCAACTACACCCTTTGTGTAAGTTGTACGGGGAACGCATCGGGCCGAGGCCAGGTACCCATCTAACGTTGATTGGCCTAGACTTCGCCTTAGCTAAGGGAAGGGTTAGTGCGCAATAACCAGGAGGACCACTTGTATTGTTAGAAGTTTCCGAAAGACTTTATTACGGGAACTTCGCCTTTGTGGTGTTTGACTGTATCTTGTGGGTAAAGTGCATAACCACTGCAGAGTGTAGAATCTATTCGAATAGCCGTGTCCGCGGTATTGGACATCGCTCGGGAATTACAGTCAAGGGTTAGATTTTCTCAAAGATAACTTGGGTTTGAAAGGTTGGGCTGGATTAATAATGATGTTGATGGAAATGTGGATTAGGATGGGAAAGATGTTTATTAAACTCCTTGAAAAGTTACCTATGCTATACTTGTTTCTACTGCTTTCGAATCTACTTATGTTACTTGTCAAATGCTGTTTACTGCGAATATACCTTGAGCTATTCCTTTGTACTAAGCCATGCATATAGTATATTAGCCTGCATTCTCATGCATGACTTGGCCGAGTACCAAGTACTCACCCTTGCCACAATACAACACCAGTTGAAGAGGAGACTACACCAGCCTTGGAGGAGGAACTCCAAGAGGAACCGTCTACTTAGGGAAGCGAGCCCACTGGCTGCCTGTGGTATACTGGATGGCGCCACGAAGTTATTTGATTTTCCGCTGCTACTATTTCTCTCTTAATAAGTATCGCCCTGCGAGGCGTACATTTGTGACTTGGCTATAAGGTCAAGTAACCAGTTTGCTTAATTAAATAAAGGTACTTTATTAGTATCGAGTGGTATGATTGTGTTATTACCGATGTTAAGACTGTGTGCACTAGCGCGTTCCTGGACTAGTGTTGAATACACAGAGGGTCCGGATTTGTAAATTCGGGGTGGAACTTTCCCACGCAACGCGTACAGTAAGCAGCATGCGTTAGAAAATGATGCAAGAAATGAAACTGAGTGTCGAGCACCCCAAATGGACTTCATCTGTTTACTAGCTCCTATTAGCATCAACTTTGGGTCCCTCCGAATCGTTGCGAGACCGGCACGATAAATGGTATTGTAAGCTTCGAGCGTGCCGGAATGGTGCACGGATCGAACACTGGTGCCAAGCAACCAGAACGACATCCTATGCGCCCTAGCTCATTTCGGCATGCATTTCGATTCCACCCGAGTCTGAGTCATGCCCTCCACCGCGACGGGTCCCAACTGTTACTTTGAGCTGCATGCGTATGAAGACGACGCACGAATTGGAACTCTCTGCCGAACCGCACGAATGGACTTTACATGCATTTTAGCCCATCCAAAATTCATTTCTGATATGTCTGGGTTAGTGTGAAACATTCCTCCATGACGGGTCGCAATGGTTGCTGCATGCTTATGTGCTTACAAAAACGACGACCGAAACAAAACTGAGTGTCCAACGCGCTGAATGGACTTCACACGTGCCCTAGCTCATTTCGGCAAGCATTTCGAGTACGCTCGAGTCTGCGTTAAACATTCATCCAAGTGGGACCCAAAATGGTACCGTTAGCTACATACGTAACAGGATGTTGCACGAAATGAACTTTCTTCCAAACATGCCGAATGGGCCGTACATAGCCATAGCACATTCGCCGTGCATTACGAATCCGTCTAAGTGTCTGTGAAACATTCCTTCACGCCGTGCACGAACGAGTACTGTAGGGAGCGTCCGCACGAAAACGATGCAGAAATGAAACCGAGCGGCAAGCACGCCCAGTGGACTTCGCATGTGTCGTAACTCATTTCGGCACGCATTTCGAATTAGTCCGAGTCGGCGCGAAATATTCCACCAAGACGGGTTTCACGTTACTGTACGCTGCGTACAAACGAAAGAGATGCGCGAAAGAAACTGAGTGCCCAAACACCCTGAATGAACTTACGATATTCGCTTGTGCTTTCCAACTTTAGTTCCGGTTCTGACCCAGCCGGTGTGACACATTCCACTACGACTGGTCCCAACGGGCACTACATCTGCATCAGCACGCAAACGAGTGATAGAAGGAAACTGAGTGCCAAACACACCGAATGATCTTCTTGCTCGCCGCAGTCACTTTGGAGCGTAACTCTGTTCGGCATGCATTTCGGATCTCTTCGAGTCGGTGTGGAACTTTCCCACGCAACGTGTACAGTAAGCAGCATGCGTTAGAAAATGAAGCAAGAAATGAAACTGAGTGTCAAGCACCCCAAATGGACTTCATCTGTTTACTAGCTCCTATTAGCATCAACTTTGGGTGCCTCCGAATCGTTGCGAGACCTGCACGATAAATGGTACTGTAAGCGTCGAGCGTGCCGGAATGGTGCACGGATCGAACACTGGTGCCAAGCAACCAGAATCGAATCCCTATACGCCCTAGCTCATTTCGGCATGCATTTTGATTCCACCCGAGTCTGAGTCATGCCCTCCAGCGCGACGGGTCCCAACCGTTACTTTGAGCTGCATGCGTATGAAGACGATGAACGAATGGGAACTCTCTGCCGAACCGCACAAATGGACTTTATATGCATTTTAGCCCATCCAAAATTCATTTCTGATCTGTCTGGGTCAGTGTGAAACATTCCTCCACGATGGGTCACAATGGGTGCTGCATGCTTCTTTCCTTACAAAAACGACGCCCGAAACGAAACTGGGTGTCCAACACGCCGAATGGACTTCACACGTGCCCTAGCTTATTTCGGCAAGCATTTCGAGTACGCTCGAGTCTGCGTTAAACATTCATCCACGTGGGACCTAAAATTGTGCCGTTAGCTACATACGTAACAGGGCGTTGCCCGAAACGAAACTTTCTTCCAAACATGCCGAATGGGTCGTACATAGCTGTAGCACATTCGGCATGCATTACGAATCCGTCTGAGTGTCTGTGAACATGCCTTCATGCCGTGCACGAATGAGTACTGTAGGGAGCGTCCGCACGAAAACGATGCAGAAATGAAACCAAGCGGCAAGCACGCCCAGTGGACTTCGCATGTGTCGAAACTAATTTCGGCAGGCATTTCGAATCCGTCCGAGTCGGCACGAAATATTCCACCAAGACGGGTTCTGCGTTACTGTACACTGCGTGCAAACGAAAGCGATGCGCGAAACAAACTGAGTGCCTAAAGACCCCGAATGAACTTACGATGTTCGCTTTCCAAATTTTAGTTCCGGTTCGACTCCAGTAGGTGTGACACATTCCACTACTACTGTCCCAACGGCATCAGATTCGCACCAAAGACGCAAACGAAAGTGACGAGGAAACCGAGTCCCAAACACCCTGAATGATTTTCTTGCTCGCCGTAGTCACTTTGGAGCGCATTTCAAAACCGTCCCGAGTCGTTGTGGAACATTCCTCCACGGCGGTCCCTACGGCTTCGTAAGTCGCTTGCGTATGAAACTGATAAACGTAAGAAAACGACATGCGGCACCGCGAATGGACTTTGTATGCCTCGTAACTCTGCTCGGGCATGCATTTCGCACCTCTTCGATTCGGTGTGGAACATTCCCACGCAACGCCGCATGAAGCGCGATGCTAGAAAATGACGCAAGAAATGAAACTGAGTGTCGAGCACCCCAAATGGACTTCATCTGTTTACTAGCTCCTATTAGCATCAACTTTGGGTCCCTCCGAATCGTTGCGAGACCTGCACGATAAATGGTACTGTAAGCTTCGAGCGTGCCGGAATGGTGCACGGATCGAACACTGGTGCCAAGCAACCAGAATTGACTTCCTATGCGCCATAGCTCATTTCGGCATGCATTTCGATTCCACCCGAGTCTGAGTCATGCCATCCACCGCGACGGGTCCCAACCGTTACTTTGAGCTGCATGCGTTTGAAGACGATGCACGAATGGGAACTCTCTGCCGAACCGCACGAATGGACTTTATATGCTGTTTAGCCCATCAGAAATTCATTTCTGATCTGTCTGGGTTAGTGTGAAACATTCCTCCACGACGGGTCGCAATGGGTGCTGCATGCTTATGTGCTTACAAAAACGACGACCGAAACGAAACTGAGTGTGCAACGCGCCGAATGGACTTCACACGTGCCCTAGCTCATTTCGGCAAGCATTTCGAGTACGCTCGAGTCTGCGTTAAACATTCATCCAAGTGGGACCCAAAATGGTACCGTTAGCTACATACGTAACAGGGCGTTGCACGAAATGAACTTTCTTCCAAACATGCCGAATGGGCCGTAAATAGCCGTAGCACATTCGCCGTGCATTACGAATCCGTCGAAAGTGTTCTGGTGGAAACATTCCTTCACGCCGTACTAACGACATCGAGGGAGCGTCCGCGACGAAAACGATGCAGAAATGAAACCGAGCGGCAAGCACGCCAGTGGACTTTCGTGATGTGTCGTAACTAATGTCGGCAGGCATTTCGAATCCGTCCGAGTCGGCGCGAAATATTCCACCAAGACGGGTTCCACGTTACTGTACGCTGCGTACAAACGAAAGCGATGCGCGAAAGAAACTGAGTGCCCAAACACCCCGAATAAACTTACGATGTTCACTTGTGCTTTCCAGCTTTAGTTCCGGTTCTAACCCTGCCGGTGTGACACATTCCACTACGACTGGTCCCAACGGCATCAGATTCGCATCAAGACGCAAACGAGTGATAGAAGGAAACTGAGTGCCAAACACACCGTATGATCTTCTTGCTCGCCGTAGTCACTTTGGAGCGCCTTTCAAAACCGTCCGAGTCGTTGTGGAACATTCCTCCACGGCGGGTCCCTACGGTTCTGGTAAGTCGCTGCGTATGAAACTGACAAACAGAAGAAAACTACATGCGAAGCACCGCGAATGGACTTTGTATGCCTCGTAACTCTGTTCGGCATGCATTTCGGATCTCTTCGAGTCGGTGTGGAACTTTCCCACGCAACGTGTACAGTAAGCAGCATGCGTTAGAAAATGATGCAAGAAATGAAACTGAGTGTCAAGCACCCCAATTCGACTTCATCATTTTACTAGCTCTTATTAGCATCAACTTTGGGTCTCTCCGAATCGTTGCGAGACCTGCACGATAAATGGTACTGTAAGCTTCGAGCGTGCCGGAATGGTGCATGGATGGAACACTGGTGCCAAGCAACCAGAATCGACTTCCTATGCGCCCTAGCTCATTTCAGCATGCATTTCGATTCCACCTGAGTCTTAGTCATGCCCTCCACCGCGACGGGTCCCAACCGTTACTTTGAGCTGCATGCGTATGAAGACGATGCACGAATGGGAACTCTCTGCCGAACCGCACGAATAGACTTTATATGCATTTTAGCCCATCCAAAATTCATTTTTGATCTGTCTGGGTTAGTGTGAAACATTCCTCTACGACGGGTCGCAATGGGTGCTGCATGCTTATGTGCTTACAAAAACGACGCCCGAAACGAAATTGAGTGTCCAACGCGCCGAATGGACTTCACACGTGCCCTAACTCATTTCGGCAAGCATTTCGAGTACGCTCGAGTCTGCGTTAAACATTCATCCAAGTGGGACCCAAAATGGTGCCATTAGGTACATACGTAACAGGGCGTTGCACGAAATGAACTTTCTTCCAAACATGCCGAATGGGCCGTACATAGCCGTAGCACATTCGGCATGCATTACGAATCCGTCTGAGTGTCTGTGAACATCCGTTCACGCCGTGCACGAACGAGTAATGTAGGGAGTGTCCGCACGAAAACGATGCAGAAATGAAACCAAGCAGCAAGCACGCCCAGTGGACTTCGCATGTGTCGTAACTAATGTCGGCAGGCATTTCGAATCCGTCCGAGTCGGCGCGAAATATTCCACCAAGACGGGTTCCACGTTACTGTACGCTGCTTGCAAACGAAAGCGATGCGCGAAACAAACTGAGTGCCCAAACACCCCAAATGAACTTACGATGTTCGCGAATGGACTTTGTATGCCTCGTAACTCTGTTCGGCATGCATTTCGGATCTCTTCGAGTCGGTGTGGAACTTTCCCACGCAACGCGGTAAGATGCGACATGCGTTAGAAAATGACGCAAGAAATGAAATCGAGTGTCAAGCACCCCAAATGGACTTCATCACGTTTACTAGCTCCTATTAGCATCAACTTTGGGTCCCTCCGAATCGCTGCGTGACTGCACGATAAATGGTACCGTAAGCTTCGAGCGCGTTTAATGGTGCACGGATCGAACATCGGTGCCAAGCAACCAGAATCGACTTCCTATGCTCCCTATCTCAATTCTGCATGCATTTCGATTCCACCGAAGTCTGAGTCATGCCCTCCATTGACGGGTCCCAACCGTTACTTTGAGCTGCATGCGTATGAAGACGATGCACGAATGGGAACTCTCTGCCGAACCGCACGAATGGACTTTATATGCATTTTAGCCCATCCAAAATTCATTTCTGATCTGTCTGGGTCAGTGTGAAACATTCCTGCACGACGGGTCACAATTGGTGCTGCATGCTTATTTCCTTACAAAGACGACGCCCGAAACGAAACTGAGTGTCCAACACGCTGAATGGACTTCACACGTGCCCTAGATTATTTCGGCAAGCATTTCGAGTACGCTCGAGTCTGCGTTAAACATTCATCCACGTGGGACCCAAAATGGTGCCGTTAGCTACATACGTAACAGGGCATTACACGAAACGAAACTTTCTTCCAAACATGCCGAATGGGCCGTACATAGCTGTAGCACATTCGGCCTGCATTACGAATCCGTCTGAGTGTCTGTGAACATTCCTTCACGCCGTGCACGAACGAGCATCAGGGAGCGTCCCGCATCGAACGATGCAGAAATGAAACCAAGCGGCAAGCACGCCCAGTGGACTTCGCATGTGTCGTAACTAATTTCGGCAGGCATTTCGAATCCGTCCGAGTCGGCGCGAAATATTCCACCAAGACGGGTTCCGCGTTACTGTACGCTGCGTGCAAACGAAACAGAGTGCCCACACACCCCAAATGAACTTACGATGTTCGCTTGTGCTTTCCATCTTTAGTTCCGGTTCTGACCCAGCCGGTGTGACACATTCCATCATACGGTGGTCCTAACGGAACTACATCTCGCACCAAAGACGCAAACGAAAGTGATGTAAGGAAACCGAGTCCCAAACAACCCGAATGATCTTCTTGCTCGCCGTAGTCACTTTGGAGCGCATTTCAAAACCGTCCGAGTCGCTAGGAACATTCCTCCACGGCGGGTCCCTACGTTCTATAACCTCGCTTGGCGTATGAAATCGATAAACGTAAGAAAACTACATGCGAAGCACCGCGAATGGACTTTGTATGCCTCGTAACTCTGTTCGGCATGCATTTCGCACCTCTTCGATTCTGTGGAACTTTCCGCCGCAGCGTCTGATAGCGTAATCGTTAGAAAACGACGCAAGAAATGAAACCGAGTGTCGAGCACCCCAAATGGACTTCATCTGCTTACTAGCTCCTATTAGCATCAACTTTGGGTCCCTCCTAATCGCTAAGTAGACCTGGCACGATAAATGGTACCGTAAGCTTCGAGCGTGCCGTATCGGTGCACGGATCGAACACCGTGCCAAGCAACCAGAATCGACTTCCTATGCGCCCTAGCTCATTTCGGCATGCATTTCGATTCCACCCGAAGTCTGAGTCATGCCCTCCACAAATGACGGTCCCAACCGTTACTTTGAGCCGCATGCGTATGAAGACGATGCACGAATGGGAACTCTCTCATTAACAAAGACGAATGGACTTTATATGCATTTTAGCCCATCCAAAATTCATTTCTGATCTTTCTGGGTTAGTGTGAAAGATTCCTCCACGACGGGTCGCAATGGGTGCTGCATGCTTATGTGCTTACAAAAACGACGACCGAAACGAAACTGAGTGTCCAACGCGCCGAATGGACTTCACACGTGCCCTAGCTCATTTCGGCAAGCATTTCGAGTACGCTCGAGTCTGCGTTAAACGTTCATCCAAGTGGGACCCAAAATGGTACCGTTAGCTACATACGTAACAAGGCGTTGCACGAAAACGATGCAGAAATGAAACCGAGCGGCAAGCACGCCCAGTGGACTTCGCATGTGTCGTAACTCATTTCGGCAGGCATTTCGAATCCGTCCGAGTCGGCGCAAAATATTCCACCAAGACGGGTTCCACGTTACTGTACGCTGCGTACAAACGAAAGAGAAGCGCGAAAGAAACTGAGTGCCCAAACACCCCGAATGAACTTACGATATTCGCTTGTGCTTTCCAGCTTTAGTTCCGGTTCTGACCAAGCCGGTGTGACACATTCCACTACGACTGGTCCCAACGGGCACTGCATCTGCATCAGCACGCAAACGAGTGATAGAAGGAAACTGAGTGCCAAACACACCGAATGATCTTCTTGTTCGTTGTAGTCACTTTGGAGCGCCTTTCAAAACCGTCCGAGTCGTTGTGAACATTCCTCCACGGCGGGTCCCTACGGGTTTGTAAGCTGCTTGCGAATGAAACTAACAAACAGAAGAAAACTACATGCGAAGCACCGCGAATGGACTTTGTATGCCTCGTAACTCTGTTCGGCATGCATTTCGGATCTCTTCGAGTCGGTGTGGAACTTTCCCACGCAACGTGTACAGTAAGCAGCATGCGTTAGAAAATGACGCAAGAAATGAAACTGAGTGTCAAGCACCCCAAATGGACTTCATCTGTTTACTAGCTCCTATTAGCATCAACTTTGGGTCCCTCCGAATCGTTGCGAGACCTGCACGATAAATGGTACTGTAAGCTTCGAGCGTGCCGGAATGGTGCACGGATCGAACACCGGTGCCAAGCAACAAGAATCGACTTCCTATGCGCCCTAGCTCATTTGGGCATGCATTTCGATTCCACCCGAGTCTGAGTCATCCCCTCCAGCGCGACGGGTCCCAACCGTTACTTTGAGCTGCATGCTGTCGGGACCCCGAATTTGCAAATCCGGACCCTCTGTGTATTCAGCACTAGTCCAGGAACGCGCTAGTGCACACAGTCTTAACATCGGTAAATATCACAATCATACCAATCGATATTATCAAAGTACTTTATTTAAATAACCAAACTGGTTACTTGACCTTATGGTCAAGTTACAAATGTATGCCTCGTAAGGCGAAACTTATTCAGAGAGAAATAATAGCAGCGGAAAATCAAATAAACTTCGTGGCGCCATCCAAAGATACCACGTGCAACCGATCGGGCTCGCATCCCTAAGTAGACGGATCCTCTTGGAGTTCCTCCTCCGGTGGCGTAGTCTCCTCTTCAACCGGTGTTGTGTTGAGGCAAGGGTGAGTACTTGGTACTCAAAGAAGTCATGCATGTAATGCAAGCTAATATACTACATGCATGGCTTGGTACAAAGGAATAGCTCAAGGTATATTTGCGATGAAACAAGACTTGAAAAATAATATAAGTAGATTCAAAGCAGTAAAGCGTAAATAACTTTTCAAGAAGTTCAATAAACATTTTTCCCCATCCTAACCCTCATGTCCATCACCTTCAGTATTAACCTACCCCACTTTTCAAATCCAAGGGATTTTCAGAAAATCTAACCGTTGACTGTAAGTCCCGAGCATTGTCCAAGATCGTGGACTCGGCTATTCAAATAGATTCTACACTCTGCAGAGGTTATGCACTTTACCCACAAGATACAACAAACACCACAAAGGCGAGTTCCCGTAATAAAGCCTTCTAAGCCCTCAAACAACACAGTGGTCCTCTCCTGTTCGTGCTCTACACCATCCCTTCCCTTAGCCAAGGCGAAGTATGGGACCAACACACCGATTAGATGGGTATCTGGCCACGACCACGATACGCTCCCCGCACAATCACACAAACGGTGTAATCGACACCTGAGGCTCCACAAGCGAGTCCTTAGCAACTTAGTCAACTAGGGGCCGCCCCATTCCGACCATGTGGTTGCAAGTATGACCAGTTCAAAGGCTTGCAAGGTTAAGTCCTTAGATTGACCAGGGCAAGACTACCCAAAACCAAATCAACATTCCCAATGCCACAACTGGCCCACCCGATTACTCTTGCCACATGCCCCGGTCGAAATCTGTTTATCAAACCCCAGTTGATTACCATGCACCACGTGCCATCAACATCACATGATACTTTTCCAAAACAGGTTCAATATATCATTAAGTCAATATTAGCATTTGATTGTCCAAAATCATGTCATGAGCACGTAAGGTGTCTAAGCGATACTACAACGATCTAAACCCATGTTGGCAATTTAATAATGTCCAACTAGTAATCCACAACTAGGGTGACAAGGGATCATGGCACATACTTAGATAATCAAGGTGTCATACAAAGAATTTGGTACTTATCTAACCCCATGTTTAAAACCAAGTATTTTTCTAATTGAACTAGCATGCAATAGTTTAAATCAAAATAGATTTCGAAATAGGATCAACATGGTCAAAGCACAACTTGCCTTCAAAAAGTACTTGCTCTTGGTCTTGAGTTGGATCCTGAGTCAACACTTCTCCTTCGAATCCTTCCGGCACTTCAACGTCTACTCGTAAAGCGTGCAAATAGCAAAACACAAATAAACAATAGGCAAAAACATCCCAAAACTCCAAATAAAATCCATAAACAGAGAGAACATAATTTTCTGGATTTTTAGAAACTGGAATCGTCAAATTTGGAGTTAAAACGCAAAAGTTATGATTATTTAAAGTTTAAATAATCAATTAAATAATATTACAGAGAAAAACTTTAGTCCAAAAATTAAATAAAATTCATATTTGAGTAGATCTCAATTTTATACAAATTTAGAAATTTGAATCACTCAAATCGGAGTTGAAATGCAAAAGTTATAAGCGTTTGAAGTTTGAATCTAAATTTAAATCATTATTCGAATTAATAAATCATTTTCTTTTTTCGGAAATTAATTATTGCGTCAGCATGGACACGTGGCAGCCTCTGATTGGTCGGCTGACGTCAGCCGGTCCATGGACTCGGTCCACGCTCGGCTTGGGTCCACCGTGGACTCGGTCCACGACTCTACGTGAGATCGACATGTGGGCCCACTCGGGTAGCGTCATCGGCGTCGGCGCTCGGTGGAACAGCGGCCGACATGCGGGCCCTCGACACGCGGGCCCGGCGTGTCGGCGTCTGCCTGCCAGCGTCGCGTGGGCCAGCGGCCCGGACAGCGTCGGTCCAACTTCCCGACACGTGGCGCAATCACGGCCGTTGGTTTGAAAATCAACGGCGGGGATTAGATCCAGGGTTAACACGTTGAAACTACTCGTTGATCGTGGGCCGTTCGATTTAGATCGGACGGTCCAGATCTAATCCTATAATAACACTACTCCCAAGACGCGTGGCGATTGTGAACCGTTGGATCTTGATCCAACGGTCCAGATCTAATCGGGTTGGGGACACGTGAACTCACCTCAACCGTCCGATCTGGATCTGACGGTTCACCGAGCTCGCGAAGTCGATGGCGACGCGGCGGCGCTGCAGCCACCGGAGACGGAGACGACGACGAGCCCGACGGCGTTTCGGGGTTGCTCGCTGGCGGAAGGGTCCTTCGGTGCGTCTCGTCACGGTGGTTCCGGATCTGGCTCCTTCTGGCGGAAGACGACGGACGGCCGGCGGACCGAGCAAAGACCGCGGCGGTCACTTCCTCCAACTACGGCGAGCTCGCACGGGCAACTGGCGGCGGCTCAGGCGAGATGGCTCGGGGGAACGGGTGCGCAAGGATGAGGGCAACCTCGGGGAACGTCTCACGCTTTAAATAGCCTCGGCGTTCGCGCGGAACACGGAAACCTAGTTTCCCACGGCGGCGGACGCGGCGGCGGAGTCCGGCTCGGTCTCGGCGGAGACGACGACGCACAGCCGTCCACGTGGCACGATCAACGGCCACGATCGCACGGGCGCGATCGGATCCGGCCGATACGGCTCGAACCGCACGGGCGGATCTCACCGTTGGATCTTGATCCAACGGTTGGGATTGATTAGGGTTTTGAGCCGGTTTGATCGAAGTCACGTGGCTCGCCTGACTCGAGTCCGACTCGGGTTCCGACTCTGGCCGGATGAACAAGATTTGACCCGAGTTGAATTTCCAAGCGATTTAATATTTAAAATAATTCCCGATAATTCATTTAATTCATTAAAAATAGCAAATGACTCGAGAAAAATTCGAAAAATTCCAAAAATATTTTAGGGTATTTGGGACTCAAATAAAATATTTCAACAAAATTTTATTTGCAAAATTAAATTCTTTAATTATTTCAAAATGGAATAAATTCAAATAAATTCCAAATAAATCCAAATAAATTCCAGAAAATTCCAAAATTCACCAAAGTGCCAAATCACACATGAATTTAAGAAAAGCAAAATTTTGGGGTGTTACAAACCTCCCTTAATAGAATCTCGTCCCCGAGATTCAGTGGCTTACTAAAGGAATAGGTTTGGAAACTCCTTCTTCAAATCCTCTTCGCTCCCAAGTCGCTTCACTTTCTTCATGGTTGCTCCAATCGAACTCTACAGAAATGGGTTGACTTGTTTCTAGTTTCTCGATCCATTGTGTTTAGAATCCTCACTGATGCTCCTTATAAGTCAAGTCCTCTTGCAACTCAATTGACTCTAGCGGTGTCTGCTCTCAGAACTCTGAGACACTTCTTTAAGCTAGGACACATGGAATACATCATGTACCCTCGCTAACGACTGTGGGCAACTCCGGTGATAAGCAACTTAAGCCTCTGCTGCTCAAAATCTTAAATGGTCCAACATAACGGGTGCAAGTTTCCCTTTGGCATGGAACCTCTTAACTCCCCGAGAGGCGTAACTCGAGGTATACAAAGTCTTCTCGTTCAAAACTCAAATCTCGGCGACGATTGTCAAGATAACTCTTCCTGGTCGAGATTGGGCTATCTTCAACCTTTCCCTAATCATAGCGATCTGCTTCTTCAAACCTCTTGAAGAATATCAGGCCCAAAGACACGGCTGCCACGGCCTCATTCCAATTCAATGGCGTCCGACAGTGGTCGACCATACAAGGCCTCAAAAGGTGACATCTGTAAACTAGCCTCGATAACTATTGTTGTAATCGAACTCGGCATACGGCAAACTCTTATCCCAAGAGGTAGCATAAGCTAATGCACAAGCTCTCAACATATCCTCCTGGAATCTGGTTGACTCTTTGGTCTGTCCATCCGTCTGTGGATGATAAGTCAGATCTTGAAGTTCAAACGGGTTCCCATGGCTTCATGCAACTTATTCCGTAACCTTGAGGTAAATTGGGTACCTCGTCCGATACAATCCTCTTTGGCACTCCGTGCAAACAAACAATCCTCGATCATGTACAATTACGCTAATTTATCTCCCGAGTAAGTGGTCTTCACGGGGATAAAATGGGCTACTTTAGTCAAGCGATCCACTATAACCCATATGGAGTCATAACCTCCTTGAGTCTTCGGCAAGCCGGTAATGAAATCCATTCCGATTTCCTCCCACTTCCACTCAGGTATTTTCATGGTGTAGCAATCCTGCTGGTCTCGATGCATTGCCTTGACTCTCGGCATACGCCGCACAATGCAACATGCTCGGCAACTTCACGCTTCATACTCGGCCACCGTAATCTCTCCTTCAGATCCTCGATACATCTTGGCGCTTCCAGGATGAATTGAATACTTAGAGTCATGGGCTTCTTCCGTAATCGCTGCTTTAACTCCTTTTGTTAGGCACACAAATGCGATCCTTCATCCACAACGTGCCTCGCTCATCCAACTTGAAGTCCTCTGCCTTGCCTTCCTCCTTTTGGACTTAATCCTACGGATCTTGTCATCATCCTTCTGTCCTTCTCGGATCTGGTCCTCTAAGGTAGGCTTTACTTCCAATGCGCCAAGAATCCGCTTAGGTACAACCTCAATCTTCATCTTTTGAAAATCCTCACATAACTCATCCTCGACTTGTGGCTAGCCACGTACTCACGGTATGGCTTTTTCCGACTCAGAGCATCGGCTACTACGTTGGCCTTTCCGGATGGTAATGGATTCCGACATTGTAGTCCTTGATCAACTCTAGCCATCTCCTCGCCTCATATTCAGATCCGGTGGGTGAATATGTACTTAAGGCTCTTATGATCCGTATACACTTCACATCTGCTTCCAATCGATAGTGACGCCATATCTTCAAAGCATGCACTACGGCAGCCTAACTCTAGGTCATGTGTCGGATAATTTTCCTCATGCGGCCTCAATCGCCTTGATGCATAAGCGGCGACCTTTCCATTCTCGCAAAGACACATCCAAGTCCTTGGCGCGATGCGTCACAATAAGTATCGAAGCTTTGAGCAACATCCTAGAACTAACACCGGCAGTGATGTCAATCGCTTCTTCAGCTCCTCAAATCCTTTCTCACATTCTCAAGCGTCCATGCAAACTTCTTTTCCTTCTTCAGCAATTGCGTAAGAGTTTTCGCATTTGTCTATAAGCATTCAATGAAACGGCGGTAGTACCACTGCCATTCCAAGGAAACTCAATCTGGGTCACAGCCTTCTACCGCTCCCAATGTAACATAGCTTCTACTTTGCTTGGATCTACGGCGACTCCTTCATGCGGTCATTACATGTCCAAGAAACTCCACCTTGTCCTTCCAAAAATCACACTTGCTTTGAACTTGGCGAAAAGTTGTCGTTCCTCGCCTTTTCCAAAACTCGCCTTAAGTGTTCGGCATGTTCATCCTCCTGCCTTGGAGTAGATTAGGATATCGTCTATGAACACGACGACAAACTTGTCCAAATATTCCATGAACACCTTATTCATCATATTCATGAAATAAGTGGCGCATTCGGCCCAAAAGACATAATCAGTAAACTCAGAATGTCCATATCTTGACGAGAATGCGCCTTCTTGAATATCTTACGATCGGATCTTCAATCGATGGTATCCCGATCTCGAGATCAATCTTGGAGAAAACTCCGGCTCCTCTTAATCGATCAAACAAATCATCAATCCTGGGTAGCGGATACTTATTCTTCACGGTGACTTCATTGAGTGCACGGTAGTCAATGCACATCCTGAACTCCCGTCCTTTTTCTTGACAAACAAAACCGGTGCTCCCCACGGCGACTAACTTGGTCTCGATAAATCCTTTCTCCATTAACTCTTCCAAATGTTTCTTCATCTCTACCAACTCCTCGGTAGACATCCGATAGGGTCTCTTTGCTATCGGTCTTGTACAGATACAAGCTCTATCACAAACTCTATGTCCCTCGTTCAAGCGGCATACCTGTAGATCCTCGGGAAAAACATCGGGTACTCATTCACTCTTGAGACATCCTCTATGCCGATTGCCTTGGTATCGCTAACCATCAACTGTCCATCTCTAACTGCGGTGGCTTGAAATTCCACTTTCTTCCCACACGGGCTCTCAATCGAGATAGTCCTTCGCCCACAATCCAATACGGCCTTGTGCTTGGATAACCAATCCATTCCCAATATAACATCTAAGGTCCGGTCTCCAAAATTATAAGGTTTGCTAGGAACTCTATTCCATCTATTAGTATTCTCACCCCTAACATCCTACTTCCGCTCGGAGTTCGGAACCAGGGGTTTGAACTAAAAGCATGCACTTAAGTCTTGCAATCCTCAAATCATTTCTAGTAGCAAAGCCTTGCGAAACAAACGAATCGCGAAGCTCCGAGTCAAACAAAATCAAGGCAGTACTCGAGTTAACAAGTAACTTACCCAAAGACGACGTCCGTAGCATTCTGCGGTGCATCTGCGGTGACATGGTTGACTCGGCCTCTCACCACGGTGCAGGGTGTGGCTCCCGTGTCGGGCGTCCTAGCTGGGTGGTTCCTAGGTTGAAACGAATCGGGTCGCTTCCGCTGTCTTCTTTGGACAATGTTGGCAAAGTGTCTCGGCTCGTTGCGCTTGTAACAGCGTCTCATGTTCCTTGCCGATCGCTGGGTAGCGTTTCTAGCGGGGCTGGGTCCGTAGTTTTGGTTGATGTGTCTTGGTGCCGGGATGGTGTCCTTGTTGCATTCGTGGTTGGAATCAAGAATTGATTTGGTGCAACTCTCGGCGCTATTGCGTTCCTGGCGTGATCCTTGCTGTTGCATCCTGCGCTTCCTCGTTCTCATCCAGTTCCTTGCGCTTTGTCCTCAAGAATAAGCGCCTTATTCACCAACTCTTGGAAATCTGGAAAGGTGTGGGTGATCAATCCTACTTGCAATCCCGAAGTTGAGTCCCTTCATAAAACGAGACTGCCTGGATTTATCCGTCGCTACATCCTCAGTGCGTGAGCGTGCTAGCTGTGTGAACTTGTTCGTAGCTCGGCCACCGGCTGATTACCTTGCTTCAGCGCTCTGAACTCCTCCTTCTTAAGGTCCATGATTCCTTCAGTACGTGATAATCTTGTCGAATGCACTGCGAACTCTTCCTAAGTGATATCTTGAGGGTTCTCTGCGTGGCACGTAAGTTCTCCCACCATTCGGCCAATGTTCCTTCCAGCCGATGAGAAGCGTAGAGTACCTTCTCATTCCCTATGCATTGAGCTATGTGTAGCTTCCTCTCGATTGATCTTAACCAATCATCGGCTTCCAATGGATTGGCATTCCCGAGAGAAAAGTGGGTGGGTGAGTCCTCATGAACTCGACAGCCTTGTATTCTCAAGCGTGGCCCTGATTAACTTGATTAGCAAAGTGGCCTGAAAGCAAGGACGTGCTGCATTTGTTGCATCATAGCATGCATCAACCGAGTCTGAGCAGACAGAAAGGCTCCAAAATTCTGCATATCAACTGGTGGTGCGGTGCTCCATCATTGGGGTTTTCTGTTGGGCGAGAACCACTCCCATTGCCTCCAAAGTTTCCACGGTGTTCACCATCTGTCGATTTGCTCTAGGTTTAGAGATGAGAGGGAAACAAGAATAGACAAGTAATATGGAACTTATGCGGGGCGAAAGGTGTAGCCTTAAGGTCCAACTTTATTATTAATAACTTGGTATGGTCACTTACAATGCCTAAGGGCCTTGCAACACATACCGCACACTCAAAGAAACAAAGCAAATCCAAATCGAACTAACTCTCGAGTCTAACGCCTAAAGGGTGACTCTTTATTCTATGACTCGACTCGGCGAAGGAGTCTCACTATAGAACCTATGCTCACTCATCGAGAAAACCTCCATCTGTCCCAAGAGTGCTTTACGTAAGAACTCGGAATTTTTAAATTGTGACAAGGTAAGGGAAAATTTCAGCAAGAGACAAGAAAAGAGAGAAGGGGATAAGTCGAGATGTCATTTCTTATCTTGACAAACTTTTAGCTTTTAGAAAATAGGTTTTATCCTCACTACGACCATTCTAGCTTAGGGTTGAGCCTACAGTCAAGTATGGCTCTGATACCACCTCTGTCGGGACCCCGAATTTGCAAATCCGGACCCTCTGTGTATTCAGCACTAGTCCAGGAACGCGCTAGTGCACACAGTCTTAACATCGGTAAATATCACAATCATACCAATCGATATTATCAAAGTACTTTATTTAAATAACCAAACAGGTTACTTGACCTTATGGTCAAGTTACAAATGTATGCCTCGCAAGGCGAAACTTATTAAAAGAGAAATAATAGCAGCGGAAAATTAAATAAACTTCGTGGCGCCATCCAAAGTATACCACGAGGCAACCGACCGGCTCGCATCCCTAAGTAGACGGATCCTCTTGGAGTTCCTCCTCCGTCGGGCGTAGTCTCCTCTTCAACTGTGTTGTGTTGAGGCAAGGGTGAGTACTTGGTACTCAAGAAGTCATGCCTGTAATGCAAGCTAATATACTACATGCATGGCTTGGTACAAAGGAATAGCTCAAGGTATATTTGCAGTAAACAGCACTTGAAAAATAATATAAGTAGATTCGAAAGCAGTAAAGCGTAAATAACTTTTCAAGAAGTTCAATAAACATTTTTCCCCATCCTAAACCACATTTCCATCACCTTCATTATTAACCAACCCAACTTTTCAAATCCAAGTTATTTTCAGAAAATCTAACCCTTGACTGTAATTCCCGAGCATTGTCGATCCAAGATCGTGGACTCGGCTATTCAAATAGATTCTACACTCTGCAGAGGTTATGCACTTTACCCACAAGATACAATCAAACACCACAAAGGCGAGTTCCCGTAACAAAGCCTTTCTAAGCCTCAAACAACACAGTGGTCCTCTCCTGTTCGTGCTCTACACCATCCCTTCCCTTAGCCAAGGCGGCGTATGGGACCAACACACCGTTTAGATGGGTATCTCGGCCACGACCACGATCGCTCCCCCGTACAATCACACAAACGGTGTAACTGACACCCTGAGGCTCCACAAGCGAGTCCTTAGCAACTTAGTCAACTAGGGCCGTCCCATTCCAGCCATGTGGTTGCAAGTATGACCCAGTTCAAAGGCTTGCAAGGTTAAGTCCTTAGATTGACCAGGGCAAGACTACCCGAAAAACCAAATCAACATTCCCAATGCCACAACTGGCCCACCCGATTACTCTTGCCACATGCCCCAGTCGAAATCTGTTTATCAAACCCCAGTTGATTACCATGCACCACGTGCCATCAACATCACATGATACTTTTCCAAAACAGGTTCAATATATCATTAAGTCAATATTAGCATTTGATTGTCCAAAATCATGTCATGAGCACGAAAGCGAGTCTAAGCAAAGATACTACAACGATCTAAACCCATGTTGGCAATTTAATAATGTCCAACTAGTAATCCACAACTAGGGTGACAAGGGATCATGGCACATACTTAGATAATCAAGGTGTCATACAGCAATTTGGTACTTATCTAACCCCCATGTTTAAACCAAGTATTTTTCTAATTGAACTAGCATGCAATAGTTTAAATCAAAATAGATTTCGAAATAGGATCAACATGGTCAAAGCACAACTTGCCTTCAAAAAGTACTTGCTCTTGGTCTTGAGTTGGATCCTGAGTCAACACTTCTCCTTCGAATCCTTCCGGCACTTCAACGTCTACTCGTAAAGCGTGCAAATAGCAAAACACAAATAAACAATAGGCAAAAACATCCCAAAACTCCAAATAAAATCCATAAACAGAGAGAACATAATTTTCTGGATTTTTAGAAACTGAATCACTAAATTTGGAGTTAAAACGTAAAAGTTATGATTATTTAAAGTTTAAATAATCAATAAAATAATATTACAGAGAAAAAACTTTAGTCCAAAAATTAAATAAAATTCATATTTGAGTAGATCTCAATTTTACACAAATTTAGAAATTTGAATCACTCAAATCGGAGTTGAAATGCAAAAGTTATAAGCGTTTGAAGTTTGAATCTAAATTTAAATCATTATTCGAATTAATAAATCATTTTCTTTTTTCGGAAATTAATTATTGCGTCAGCATGGACACGTGGCAGCCTCTGATTGGTCGGCTGACGTCAGCCGGTCCATGGACTCGGTCCACGCTCGGCTTGGGTCCACCGTGGACTCGGTCCACGACTCTACGTGAGACTGACATGTGGGCCCACTCGGGTGACGTCATCGCTGACGTCAGCGCTCGGCTGGAAACGGCCGACATACGCCCCTCGACACGCGGGCCCACGTGTCGGCGTCCTGCCTGCCAGCGTGCGTGGGCCAGCGACCGCGTCGGTCCAACTTCCCGACACGTGGCGCAATCACGGCCGTTGGTTTGAAAATCAACGGCGGGGATTAGATCCAGGGTTAACACGTTGAAACTACTCGTTGATCGTGGGCCGTTCGATTTAGATCGGACGGTCCAGATCTAATCCTATAATAACACTACTCCGGCACGTGGCAATTGTGAACCGTTGGATCTTGATCCAACGGTCCAGATCCAATCGGGTTGGGGACACGTGAACTCACCTCAACCGTCCGATCTAGATCCGACGGTTCACCGAGCTCGCGAGGTCGATGGCGACGTGGCGGCGCTGCAGCCACCGGAGACGGAGACGACGACGAGCCCGACGGCGTTTCGGGGTTGCTCCGGCGAAGTGAAGGGTCCCTTCGGGTGCGTCTCGTCACGGTGGTTCCGGATCTGGGCTCCTTCTCGGCGGAAGACGACGGACGGCGCGGACCGAGCAAAGACCGCGGCGGTCACTTCCTCCAACTACGGCGAGCTCGCCGGCAATCAAGCTGGCGGCGCTCAGCGAGATGGCTCGAGAACGGGTGCGCAAGGATGAGGGCAACCTCGGGGAACGTCTCACGCTTTAAATAGCCTCGGCGTTCGCGCGGAACACGGAAACCTAGTTTCCCACGGCGGCGGACGCGGCGGCGGAGTCCGGCTCGGTCTCGGCGGAGACGACGACGCACAGCCGTCCACGTGGCACGATCAACGGCCACGATCGCACGGGCGCGGTCGGCTCGGGGCCGGAGACGGCTCGAACCGTCAGACGGCGGATCTCACCGTTGGATCTTGATCCAACGGTTGGGATTGATTAGGGTTTTGAGTCGGTTTGATCGAGTCACGTGGCTCGGTCGGACTCGAGTCCGACTTCGTTCGACTTCTGGTCGGATGAACAAGACTTGACCCGAGTTGAATTTCCAGCGATTTAATATTTAAAATAATTCCCGATAATTCATTTAATTCATTAAAAATAGCAAATGACTCGAGAAAAATTCGAGAAAAATTCGAAAATATTTTAGGGTATTTGGGACTCAAATAAAATATTTCCAACAAAATTTTATTTGCAAAATTAAATTCTTTAATTATTTCAAAATGGAATAAATTCAAATAAATTCCAAATAAATCCAAATAAATTCCAGAAAATTCCAAAAATTCACCAAAGTGCCAAATCACACATGAATTTAAGAAAAGCAAAATTTTGGCTTACCATGTTCGCAAACAAAAGCGATGCGCGAAACAAACTGAGTGCCCAAACACCCCGAATGAACTTACCATGTTCGCTTGTGCTTTCTAGCTTTAGTTCCTAATTCGACTCCGGTAGGTGTGACACATTCCACTACTACGGCCGTCCCAACGAACACTGCACTGCACCAAAGACGCAGACGAGTGATGTAGGAAACCGAGTGCCAAACAACCCGAATGATCTTCTTTCTCGCCAGTAGTCACTTTGGCCCGCATTTCAAAACCGTCCCGAGTCGTTGTGGAACATTCCTCCACGGCGGTCTCAACGGGTTCTCGTAAGTCTGCTTGCGTATGAAATCGATAAAAATGAAGAGAACTACATGCGGCACCGCGAATGGACTTTGTATGCCTCGTAACTCGTTTCGGCATGCATTTCGTACCTCTTGAGTCGGTGTGGAACTTTCCCACGCAACGCCGCATAAAGAAGCATCAGCGTTAGAAAATGACGCAAGAAATGAAACCGAGTGCCAAGCACCCCATATGGACTTCATCTGTTTACCACTCCTATTAGCATCAACTTTGGGTCTCCGAATCGCTGTGAGACACGCACGATAAATGGTAATCTTTGTCGGAAAGCGTGTTTAAATAGTGCACGGATCGAACACTGGTGCCAAGCAACCAGAATCGACTTCCTATGCGCCCTAGCTCATTTCGGCATTCATTTCGATTCCACCCGAGTCTGAGTCATGCCCTCCACCGCGACGGGTCCCAACCGTTACTTTGAGCTGTATGCGTATGAGGACGATGCACGAATGGGAACTCTCTGCCGAACCGCACGAATGGGTACTCTCTGCCGAACCCTACGAATGGACTTTATATGCATTTTAGCCCATCCAAAATTCATTTCTGATCTGTCTGGGTCCGTGTGAAACATTCCTCCACGACGGGTCGTAATGGGTGCTGCATGCTTATTTGCTTACAAAACGACGCCCAAACGAAACTAAGTGTCCAACACGCCGAATGGACTTCACACGTGCCTAGCTCATTTCGGCGAGCATTTCGAAGTGCGCCGAGTCTGCGTTAAACATTCATCCACGTGGGACCCAAAATGGTACCGTTAGCTACATACGCAATGTATGCTGTACCGAAACGAAACTTTTTCCGGACATGCCGAATGGGCCGCATAGCCGTAGCACATTCGGCATGCATTACGAATCCGTCTGAGTGTCTCGTGAAGCATTCCTTCACGCCGCACCGAACGAGTACTTTAGGGAGCGCCCGCACGAAACGATGCGTAAATGAAATCGAGCGGCAAGCATGCCCGATGGACTTCGCGTATGTGTCGTAATTCATTCCGGCAGCATTTCGAATCCGTCCCGAAGTCGGCGCGAAATATTCCACCAAGACGGGTTCCGCGTTATCAGACAAGTGCGTGCAAACGAAAGCGATCTGTGCGCTAAACAAACCGAGTGCCCAAACACCGAATGAACTTACCATGTTCGCTTGTGCTTTCCACTTTAGTTCCGTTCGATCCGGTAGGTGTGACACATTCCACTACGGCTGGTCCCAGCGGGCACCGCAATGCACCAAAGACGCAAACAAGTGACAGAAGGAAACTGAGTGCCAAACAACCCGAATGATCTTCTTTCTCGCCGTAGTCACTTTGGCCCGCATTTCAAAACCGTCCGAGTCGTTGTGGAACAGTCCTCCACGGCGGGTCCCAACACGCCGAATGGACTTCACACGTGCCCTAGCTTATTTCGGCAAGCATTTCGAGTACGCTCGAGTCTGTGTTAAACATTCATCCACGTGGGACCCAAAATGGTGCCGTTAGCTACATACGTAACAGGGCGTTGCCCGAAACGAAACTTTCTTCTAAACATGCCGAATGGGTCGTACAGAGCTGTAGCACATTCGGCATGCATTAGGAATCCGTCTGAGTGTCTGTGAACATTCCTTCACGCCGTGCACGAACGAGTACTGTAGGGAAAACGATGCAGAAATGAAACCAAGCGGCATGCACGCCAGTGGACTTCGCATGTGTCGTAACTAATTTCGGTAGGCATTTCGAATCCGTCCGAGTCGGCGCGAAATATTCCACCAAGACGGGTTCCACGTTACTATACGCTGCGTGCAAACGAAAGCGATGCGCGAAAGAAACTGAGTGCCCAAACACCCCGAATGAACTTACGATGTTCGCTTGTGCTTTCCAGCTTTAGTTCCGATTCTGACCCAACCGGTGTGACACATTCCACTACGGCTGGTCCCAACGGGCACTGCATCTGCACCAGCATGCAAACGAGTGACAGAAGGAAACTGAGTCCCAAATACCCCGAATGATCTTCTTGCTCGCCGTAGTCACTTTGGAGCGCATTTCAAAACCGTCCGAGTTGTTGTGGAACATTCCTCCACGGTGGGTCCCTACGGTTTCTGTAAGTCGCTATGCATGAAACCGATAAACGTAAGAAAACTACATGCTAAGCACCGCTGAATGGACTTTGTATGCCTCGTAACTCTGTTCGGCATGCATTTCGCACCTCTCTTATTCGGTGTGGAACTTTCCCACGCAACGCCGCATGCTAGCAAGATGCTAGAAAATGATGCAAGAAATGAAATCGAGTGTCGAGCAGCCCAAATGGACTTCATCTCTTAACTAGCTCCTATTAGCATCAACTTTGGGTCCCTCCGAATCGCTAGAGACCTGCACGATAAATGGTCTTTGTAAGCTTCGAGCGCGTCTTAGGAATGGTGCACGGATCGAACATCGGTGCCAAGCAACCAGAATCGACTTCCTATGAGACCTAGCTCATTTCAAAGATGCATTTCGATTCCACCCGAGTCCGAGTCATGCCCTCCACCGCGACGGGTCCCAACCGTTACTTTGAGCGACATGCGTATGAAGACGATGCACGAATGGGAACTCTCTCACGAACCGCATCGAATAGACTTTCTATGCATTTTAGCCCATCCAAAATTCATTTTTGATCACATGCAGGTTAGTGTGAAACATTCCTCTACGACGGGTCGCAATGGGTGTTGCATGCTTATGTGCTTACAAAAGCGACGCCCAAACGAAATCGAGTGTCCAACGCGCCAATGGACTTCACACGTGCCTAACTCATTTCGGCAAGCATTTGAGTACGCTCGAGTCTGCGTTAAACATTCATCCAAGTGGGACCCAAAATGGTACCGATTAGCTACATACATAACGAGTTGCTGTACGAAATGAACTTTCTTCCAAACATGCCGAATGGGCCGTACATAGCCGTAGCACATTCGGCATGCATTACGAGTCCGTCTGAGTGTCTGTGAACATTCGTTCACGCCGTGCACGAACGAGTACTGTAGGGAGCGTCGCCGCATCGAAACGATGAAATGAAACCAAGCGGCAAGCACGCCCAGTGGACTTCGCATGTGTCATAACTAATGTCGGCAGGCATTTCGAATCCGTCCGAGTCGGCGCGAAATATTCCACCAAACGGGTTCCACGTTACTGTACGCTGCATGCAAACGAAAGCAATGCGCGAAGAAATCGAGTGCCCAAACACCCGAATGAACTTACGATGTTCGCTTGTGCTTTCTAGCTTTAGTTCCGGTTCGACCCAGTAGGTGTGACACATTCCACTACTGGTGGTCCCAACGGGCACCGTGATTCGCATCTGCAAAGACGCAAACGTGTGATGAAGGAAACTGAGTCCCAAACACCCGAATGATCTTCTTGCTCGCCGTAGTCACTTTGGAGCGCATTTCAAAACCGTCCCGAGTCGTTGTGGAACATTCCTCCACGGCGGGTCCCTACGAGTTCTGTAAGTCGCTTATGCGTGAAAGCGATAAACAGAACAAAACTACATGCGAAGCACCGCGAATGGACTTTGTATGCCTCGTAACTCTGTCGGCATGCATTTCGTACCTCTTCGATTCGGTGTGGAACTTTCCCACGCAACGCAGCATGCTTGACATGCGTTAGAAAATGACGCAAGAAATGAACCGAGTGTCGAGCACCCCAAATGGACTTCATCTGCTTACTAGCTCCTATTAGCATCAACTTTGGGTCCCTCCGAATCGTTGCGAGACCTGCCACGATAAATGGTGCTGTAAGCTTAGCGTCGCGGAATGGTGCACGGATCGAACACTGGTGCCAAGCAACCAGAATCGACTTCCTATGCGCCCTAGCTCATTTCGGCATGCATTTCGATTCCACCCGAGTCTGAGTCATGCCCTCCACCGCGACGGGTCCCAACTGTTACTTTGAGCTGCATGCGTATGAAGACGATGCACGAATGGGAACTCTCTGCCGAACCGCATGAATGGACTTTATACGCATTTTAGCCCATCCAAAATTCATTTCTGATCTGCCTGGGTTAGTGTGAAACATTCCTCCACGACGGGTCGCAATGGGTGCTGCATGCTTATGTGCTTACAAAAACGACGCCTGAAACGAAACAGAGTGTCCAACGCGCCAAATGGACTTCACACGTACCCTAGCTAATTTCGGCAAGCATTTGATGCGGCTCGAGTCTGCGTTAAACATTCATCCACGTGTGACCCAAAATGGTACCGTTAGCTACATACGTAACAGGGTGTTGCACGAAATTAACTTTCTTCCAAACATGCCGAATGGGCCGTACATAGCCGTAGCACATTCGGCATGCATTACTGAATCCGTCGAGTGTCTCGTGAAACATTCCTTCACGCCGCAGTGCCTAACGAGCAGTCTTGTGGGAGCGTCCGCATCGCAACGATCTGAGGAAATGAACCGAGTGGCAAGCACGCCTGTGGACTTCGCATGTGTCGATACTAATTTCGGCAGCATTTCGAATCCGTCCGAAGTCGGCGCGAAATATTCCACCAAGGCGGGTTCCACGTTCTTGTGCAGCTGCGCGTACAAAGCGAAAGCGATGCGTGAAACAAAGCGAGTGCCCAAACACCCGAATGAACTTACGATGTTAAGCTTGTGCTTTCCATCTTTAGTTCCGGTTCGACTCACCCGGTGTGACACATTCCACTACACCGTCCCAGCGGCAATCATGATTCTGCACTAGCACGCAAACGAGTGATAGAAGGAAACTGAGTGCCAAACACCCCGAATGATCTTCTTGCTCGCCGTAGTCACTTTGGAGCACATTTCAAAACCGTCCGACTCGTTGTGGAACATTCCTCCACGGTGGGTCCCTACGGGTTCTGTAAGTCGCCATGTATGAAATCGATAAATGTAAGAAAACTACATGCGAAGCACCGCGAATGGACTTTGTATGCGTCGTAACACTGCTCGCTTGCATTTCGTACCTCTTCGAGTCGGTGTTGAACTTTCCCCCGCATAGCAGCGTCTGATGCGACATGCGTTAGAAAATGACGCAAGAAATGAAACTGAGTGTCAATCACCCCAAATGGACTTCATCTGTTTACTAGCTCCGATTAGCATCAACTTTGGGTCCCTCTTAATCGTTGCGAGACCTGCACGATAAATGGTACTGTAAGCTTCGAGCATGCCGGAATGGTGCACGGATCGAACACTGGTGCCAAGCAACCAGAATCGACTTCCTATGCGCCCTAGCTCATTTCGGCATTCATTTCGATTCCACCCGAGTCTGAGTCATGCCCTCCACCGCGACAGGTACCAACCGTTACTTTGAGCTGTATGCGTATGAAGACGATGCACGAATGGGAACTCTCTGCCGAACCGCACGAATGGGAACTCTCTGCCGAACCATACGAATGGACTTTATATGCATTTTAGCCCATCCAAAATTCATTTCTGATCTGTCTGGGTCAGTGTGAAACATTCCTCCACGACGGGTCGTAATGGGTGCTGCATGCTTATATGCTTACAAAAACGACGCCCGAAACGAAACTATGTGTCCAACACGCCGAATGGACTTCACACGTGCCCTAGCTCATTTCGGGAAGCATTTCGAGTGCGCTCGAGTCTGCGTTAAACATTCATCCACATGGGACCCAAAATGGTACCGTTAGCTACATACATAACAGTATGCTGTACCGAAACGAAACTTTCTTCCAAACATGCCGAATGGGCCGTACATAGCCGTAGCACATTCGGCATGCATTATGAATCCGTCTGAGTGTCTGTGAAGCATTCCTTAACGCCGTGAACGAACGAGTACTATTGGGAGCGTCCGCACGAAAACGATGCAGAAATGAAACCGAGCGGCAAGCACGCCCAGTGGACTTCGCATGTGTCATAATTCATTCCGGCCAGGCATTTCGAATCCGTGCAGTCGGCGCCGAAATATTCCACCAAGACGGGTTCCAAGTTATCAGACGTCGCGTACAAGCGAAAGCGCGATGCGCGAAACAAAGCGAGTGCCCAAACACCCGAATGAACTTACGATGTTCGCTTGTGCTTTCGACTTTAGTTCCAAAGTGTAGCTAACTCCAACAAAGACGTAGATTGCTAAGAATTTTATTGAAACGTGCAAAGAAGTCATCTACGATTCACTAGGTTTCATCTCAAAGCATGTATTCTTTTTGTAAATATCTTGGCGAACCTCTTTGACAATGTTAGAACCCTCATGGTAATCACAAAGAGATTTCCATACCTCATATGCGGATCGAAGATGAACCACCACGATCAAAGTCGCTGCGTCCCAAGCCTTGGATGATCAAGTTCGCCGCCTTGCTATTTGCTTCAACATGTGTGCGATTGGTGTCGTTGGCGTTGTCGTTTGCGAGGACTTCATATGGCTTGTAGACCTTCTCCCAAATTGTGAAGCCCTGTGCTTGGATGAACGCCTCCATCTTGGCCTTCCAAAACTGAAAATCAACACCATCGAACACACATGGTTTTGTCGAATAACGATCCATTGATCTAATCACCGGTTAAGATAGATTAGAGAAACCTTGCTCTGATACCACTTGTAGGATCGAAGTATACGAATATAGCAATCAGAGGGGGGGTGAATGATTGTGCGGAAGCTAAAACCAAATTCTTGACCTATTAAAAGTTCACCCCAAAACAGAACCAAATAATAGCCTCGTTTTCGACAAAAACAGAATGGTAGAGGTTTGGTAAAATGAGAATTCCCGGAGATCCAACCGTCGAAACGATCTGAAATTTGGACACAAGAAACTAGATTCCAATACGAATCGAACCCAAAAAGAATCAGCTCGATCAGACTTACGGATCAAAAGTTATGAGCTTCGCAAGCTTGCTATTCCAGAACTTGACGAAAACTAATCTAATCAAAACTTCAAGATTAAACAAGAACGACAAAAGATTGATCAACTAGACTTTGAGAAACACTAGATCAATACCCTAGAGAGGTTTTGATGGATCAAATCAAAGATAAAACTCAACGATCAAAAACCAATCTAGAATTAGAACAAGCATGCAAACAAGAACCAAAAGCAGAAAATCTTTTGTAGCGGCGTGGTTATCTGTAGCACGCCAAAAATCTTGGAAGAATTGATCTTTATTTCTTGTCTAAAATACTCTCATCAAAAGAGTACAAACCCTAAAACCAAGCTCAAAGCTTGATGCGCTCAGCTCTACTTGGTGCCTTTCAACAGGAGACCCCCCACCTATTTAAAGCACCAACCCACAAGGAGTTCTGAATACGATTCCTATTCCCTAGAAGGAATCCGTATCCAACACAACTCTACTTGGCCCAACCAGGCCGAGTACAACTCTTGCACGCGTATGGTAACCCTTCCATACTCACGTGACTAACACTTTGCACGCGTATGGCCACCTTCCATACTCACGTGACTAACACTTTGCACGCGAATGACCTCCTGCCATTCTCACGTGACTAACCATTCTTCATGTGCACCATTCTCTTAGCCCGAACGTCTGCATGACATCCTTGACCACCAAGACCTCGGTTCCTCCTGAACCTAGTCCCGAACCTCGGTTCCTCCATGAACCTAGTTTCGGTCCGTCATCGACCACGTTCGTCTTGAGCAATACCGCACATGAACAAACCACAAAACAATTCCGAGCACAAGTCCACGACTTGACTCACATCAATCCATGCAAATACTCACACGAGCATTGCATAAAGTCCACTTCAAAGAAGCATCATGAAATTCTCACAAATTTCATAATACCAAAATGAATCAAACACAATTCCAATTTTGCTCAAAACCCTAATCGAAAGCAAAACGCATTCACGACGGACCAACAAAATCGGTCCGGCGTACACATGAAAAAGTCACTCAAAAAACCATTCACGACGGACCAACAAAATCGGTCCGGTGTACAAGTGAAAGTCTCAGTTCCAAGAAGAAAACATTCCGGGGAAAACACGTTCACAACGGACCCAAAAACTTTGTCCGCTTGTACATGCTAAATCAATCCTCAAAAAGCCGTTCACAGCGGACCCAAAAACTTTGTCCAATCGTACATGCGAAACTTTCTTGGATTCTAGGACAATAGGGTTGGGCCCATGCGCGCAAAAACATGTTCACGACGGACACAAAAACTTTGTCCGTTGTACATAGGAGAAAGAGGTTGTCAAAAGGCATGTTTACAAAGGACCAAGAAAGTTTGTCCGTCGTAGATGGGAAACTTACTGTTTTCTTTAGGATTGGTCCGGCGCCAAGGCAAAACTTACTGTTTCTTGTCAATTGTCAAAACACATGAACAAACACATTTTGCAAATTCAAATCTAAGTTAATTTTTCAGTTCAAAGCCAATTTTTCAAAGACATGATTTCACAATCTCCCCCTTGATGAAAACATTGGCAACACCACTTAGAATTGAACATTTGGCATTCACTTTACAAAAGATTTTGAAATCCAAAGGATCAAAGACCAAAGTAAGAAAACACAGAAATCCCCCTTTGACCAAAATGCAAAACAAAATCTCCCCCTGAGAATGAAAATGTGTGTGAATGTGCAATGTGCCCAAAAATTTCAAAATTCTCCAAACTTCTTCCAAAATTCTCAAACAACTCCCCCTTTTTCTTCTCCCCCTTTTTCTTAAACTTTTCAACGATTCCCAAATTTCTCCCCCTTTGACAATGGATTCATCAAGAGTACAAAAGAGAGAATTTGTTCAAAATTTTCTTGTAGCAATGATTTCACAAGAAGAAACAAGGGAGTGCCAAGATAGGAAAAGATGAGCTCATTCGATCATATAACCTTATATATCACATAATATGCAAAATACATGATCTTGATGTGATTTTAGCATGTTAGGGAATGACATGTATCTCAACCTCAATTCAGTCAACTATAGCCAAGTACTAAGCAAAACCTTTAGTAGAAAAACAAAGGCTCAAAGTTGAAGCAAATAACAAATCAGGGCGAGCAAGTAATTTCAACTCCAATCTAGTGGACCAATTTAATCTTTAAACAATAAATCGCATGTGGCATGCTTGAAGCATACTTCTTTTATTTTCTAGGAGTGGCATGCTTGAAGCATACATCTTATCTTTGAGTGAATGGCATGCTTGAAGCATACATCTTAACCATTTTAAGGAAAGCATGCTTGAAGCAAATAACTTGAAGCTTTAGCCCTTTTTTATTCCCTTTTCTTTTCTTTTTTCTTTGATTGTAAAACATGCAAGAGTGATTAGGAGGTCTTATGAAAGAATAAAGTTGAAACCACACTTGCTTCATAGCCCAAATTTGTCAAGAGGATTCAATATCAAGCCTAGAAGAGTAAGATATCACAGAGTATTTAGCTATAGGTAATCAGTCCAGGGAATTCCACAATGTCATTTTTAGTTCAAGTGAGACAATTAGATTATCATATATTAGCTCAATTACATAACATATAAAGAAATATGATAAAGTGAGCTCATCAAGTGAAAGAACTTGGCAAAGAAACTCCCTCAAAACAATCCCATTGGATGAACAATTCCAAGTTCTCCCGAATAAAAGCAAAAGCGAGAAGAAGACAAAGGTTTTGTGAAAATGTCTGCCAATTGATGTTCAGTATCCACATGATGAAGCACAATGTTGCCTTTTTCAACATGATCTCTAAGAAAGTGAAATCGATGTCAATGTGTTTTGTTCTACGATGTTGCACGGGGTTCTTAGCAATGCAAATTGCACTAGTGTTATCACACAAAGAGGAACACTATCCAAATTAACCCCATAATCTTTAAGTGTAGCTACTATCCAAAGAATTTGAGAACAACAACTAGCAAGCAGACCACATATTCAGATTCAGTGATTGATTGTGCAACAGAAGATTGCTTTCTAGATGACCATGCAATGAGAGAATTTCCCAAGTGACATGAACCAGAAGTGCTCTTCCTATCAATTCTACATCCTCCAAAATCAGCATCAGAAAAAGATCTCAAACTAATGCATGAGGAAGCAGAAAGCCAAATGCCAAAATCTTGAGTTCCATGAAGATACCTGAAAATCCTTTTGTGACTTGTCGATGTGAAGCACGTGGGGAAGCTTGAAAACGAGCACACAAGCATACGACAAATTGTATATCCGGCCTTGATGCGTTGAGGTACAAAAGTGAACCTATCATACTTCTATATTCCTTTTGATCAACCGGCTCACCATCTTCATCGAGGTCAAGTCGCAAGTGCTCTCCATGGGTGTCATGATCGGCTTGCTGTTTTCCATCCCAAAACGATGTAGCAAGTCTCTTGTATATTTGCTTTGATGCACAAAAGTACCATCCTTTGTTTGCTTGATTTGAAATCCCAAAAGTATGTCAACTCACCCATCATACTCATCTCAAACTCCTTCCTCATTGTTTTAGAAAACTCGGACACTAAAACATGAGATGAACCACCAAAGATAATATCATCAACATAAATCTGAGCGAATAGTTGATCATTGCCTTGCTTGAGTAAAAGAGAGTTTTGTCAACCTTTCCCATTAAAAGCCCTTTTCAAGTAAAAGGTTTTTAGCCTATCATACCATGCTCTAGGAGCTTGTTTCAAACCATACAAAGCTTTTGATAGTTTGAACACATGATTTGGAAACTTTGGATTTTCAAAACCAGGTGGTTGCTTGACAAAAACCTCCTCATTTATGTAGCCATTCAGAAAAGCACTTTTCACATCCATTTGATACAATTTGAAACCTTTGGATGCAGCAAAAGCTAAAAGGATTCTAATGGCTTCAATTCTAGCAACAGAGCAAAGGTTTCATCAAAATCTAAGCCTTCAATTTGAGTGTAACCTTGAGCAACCAATCTAGCCTTGTTTCTAACAACAACACCATCCTCACTTTGTTTATTTTTGAAAACCCATCTAGTTCCAATAACATTAAAATCCGGAGGCGGTGAGACAAGTTTCCAAACTTTATTTCGTTCAAAATTCTCTAATTCTTCATGCATGGCATTGATCCAAGATTCGTCGGATAATGCATGAGATATATCTTTGGGTTCAAAGGAAGCAACTAAAGCGAGAATGAGCATAAGTGTCGTAATGAATAAACCTGGATCGAGTGACTCTCTCATTTAGGTCTCCAATCATTTGTTCGAGATGGATGCATTTTACGAATGTGCAAGGGAGCATTGGCTTTTGAGACTTCTCCTTCTTCTTCTTCATTTTCAGCATGTACAGATGATGTTGTAGCTTGAGGATGGTTAGCTGTAGGTGATGTAGTAGTAGGTGCCAGAGGTGCTACATCTTGTTGTGCATTCGGAAGAGTCAAGTCCTCCTCTTCAACATCATCATCATCTTCAAAGATTTTCTCCCCCTGAATGTATGCTTTGCACTGCATCACTTGGACTAGTGCCTGGACTAGCCTCATCAAAAGTAACTTCACAAGTTTCCACAATTTTGTTAGTCTCCAAAACAAGCACCACGATAGCCACGAGTATGAAGCAGGATATCCAAGGAAAAAGCCATCCATTGATCTAGCTTCAAATTTATCAAGATTTCAGATTTCAAGACAAAGCATTTGCATCCAAAAACCCTAAAGTGAGAAGCTTGATAGGCCTATGTCCAAACCGAAGCTCATATGGAGTCTTACCCAATTTTGATCTCAAAAACACACGGTTTGAAACATAACATGCAGATTGAAATCGCTTGACCCAAAAGTTTCTAGGAGTATGATGTTCATCTAACATGGTTCTAGCCATCTCAACCAAAGTTCTGTTTTTCCTTTCAACTACACCATTCTGTTGAGGCACTCTAGGTGATGAAAATTGATGATCAATTCCTTTTTCAGTACAAAAGAGATCAAAAGAAGCATTTTTGAATTCAGTTCCATTATCACTTCTAATAGCTTTGAGAGCTCCTGGATGATCAATAGAAAGCCTAAGAACAAGACTTCTAAAATGACTAAAGGCCTCATCCTTAGATGCCATAAAGTATACCCAAGAGTATCTAGAAAAATCATCAACAATCACAAGCACATACCATTTGCCTCCAAAGGATTGAACTCGAGATGGTCCAACTGTATCAAGATGTAGAAGCTGTCCTGGAGCGTTTGTCATCATCATGGTAAGAGGTGGATGTGAACCTGCAATCATCTTACCATGTCTACAAGAAGAACATACTAAATTGCTATCACCCTTAAGCTTAGGCAAGCCACGTATGAGATCTAAACTGCTTACACGAGTAAGATGATCAAAACCAACATGACCAAGTCTACGATGCCAAAAGAATAAATCTTTAGAAGCATTGGCAATTAGACACCTATGTTTAGAAGAAGGTGATGCATCAAAATCAGCTTTAAAAACTCTTCCAAAACGAGAAATCTTGAACACAAGATCACCTGAAGCATCTAGCACTTTGCATTCATTTTTCTTAAAGCTTATCTCAAGATCTTCATCAAGCATTTGAGAGACAGAAAGCAAGTTATATTTCAAATTTTCAACAAGAGCTACATCTTTGAACATAAACTTGTCACTTACCTTTATTGTACCTTTTGCCACAACAGAAGAGGAAGAAGCATCTCCAAAAGTAACACTTTCAGCACGAGATGCACGAGTGAGGAGGAGAACCAATTCTTATCACCGGACATGTGGCGTGAGCATCCGGAATCCACTAGCCATATGTTCTCCTTCCTCGCGAGAAGCCTACATAGCAAAACATGTCGAGGTCTCGATCTTGGGGTTAGGAATGAGATTTTTGGGAATCCGATCTTGAGACACCACGACGCACAACTTGATAGGTATAACACGATAATTTTTATGCACAAAATCAGATTTGCCTTTTCCCATGTTTCTAGGAACAGAAGGTGTTTTCATCACTCTAGGCGCATAAAAATGTGCTTTGCTGAAATTTGACCTAGCCTTAGTTCTTTCCTTCTTTTCTTTGTTTGGCTAGTCTAAAGCAAAAATCTACTAAGTGTCCATCTCTACCACAATGAGTGCAAGTGTACTTGACATGATGTTTAGCTTTAACAGTAAAAGCACATTTTGCATTCATCATAGTAGAAGATAAAAACCCAGATTGAAAAGCAATTTTCTTAGGCTCATTAGATAACTCAATTTTGCAAGGAGCACGAACAACAATGCGAGGTTTAGTTTCATATGTGGCATAAGGATCAAAACCTAAACCTCTCTTGTTTGTGCTAACCTTAGATTGATCCAAAATCATGTTCAACTTCTTCTTGCCATTAGTAGAAACGTTCCAAAGAATTTTGCAAGTAATCAACTTTCTTAGCAAGAGTTAAACAATTATTGCAGGAACATCTACTTTTCCTTTTGCTTATGCGACAAGTTGAGCATGAGAGAATTTCATGTGAAAGCAAATTATCAGTTAATTGAGAAACCCTAGCATTTGCATCTTTCAATTTTAATTCAAGAGTTGAGCATTTAGAACAAGAAGTTGAACTATGCAAATCATCAGTGGAACAGCTAGCATGTACAACATATTTCTCATTTTTCTCATTTAGATGCAACAAAAGAGCATGTTCTTTCCTAAGCAAGGTGAGCTCATTGTAAATTAAGTCACATGATTTGCAAGTATCATCACTAGGAATCAAAGTCTTAAGTCTAGCAATTTCAGCATTCAATGATTCAATAATGAAATCATGTTTCTTAATTTTCTTATCACGTTTGTCAAGCAATTTTCCAAGACGAGCAACAGCAATAGCTAATTCATCATAAGAGGGATCTACCTCATTGAAGTCATTTGTCGTGGTCGCCCTCGGTGAAGCTATCCTTGCTGCTTGCCATGAGACATAATCCTATCAAATCATGCTTGCTTGGAGTTGCATCATCTTCGCTGCTCTCCGAGTCCACATCGCTCAAATTGACTTGTTCAAGAGCGGAAAGAACTCGATGAACCACCTTGCGGTTGATGAAGCTCTTCTTCTTCCTATCATTTGACGAGAACCTTTTCTTCTCATTCCTTCATGCGTTGTCCTTCTCCTCCTTTGATGTTTTTCCTGCAAGCTTAGGACAATTTGTGCGAATATGGTTGAGGTCACCACACTCATAGCATCTTGGAGGACCACCTCTCTTTCTCATTCTCACATTCTCGCAAAGCTTTGTTAAAGCGAGAAGAGAGTAGTGCCAGATCTTCTTCAGAAACTCTTCAAGTTGCTCATCTGTTAAAGAAGACATGGAAGACAAGGCAAAGCTAGAAGAAGAATTTGCATTTGACATGTTAGGGTTAGAGATCAAAGCAATTGATTTAATGTTACCCTTCCTGGCAAGAACATCCAACTCATGAGTTTTCAACTTAGAGTAAAGAACATCTAATGTGAGTGTGCTCATGGTAGTAGATTCTTGTATAGATGTTACTTTCATCTCCCACACCGACATGTCCAAAGCACTAAGCAATTGTCGAGCATTTTCAGCATCGGTGTAGCTAACTCCAACAGCACGTAGATTGCTAAGAATTTTATTGAAACGTGCAAAGAAGTCATCTACTGATTCACTAGGTTTCATCTCAAAACGCATGTATTCTTTTTGTAAATATCTTGGCGAACCTCTTTGTGATGTTAGAACCCTCATGGTAATCACAAAGAGATTTCCATACCTCATATCTTGGATCGAAGATGAACCACCACGATCAAAGTCGCTGCGTCCCAAGCCTTGGATGATCAAGTTGCGCGCCTTGCTATTTGCTTCAACATGTGTGCGATTGGTGTCGTTGGCGTTATGCGTTTGCGGGGACTTCATATGGCTTGTAGACCTTCTCCCAAATTGTGAAGCCCTGTGTTTGGATGAACGCCTCCATCTTGGCCTTCCAAAACTGAAAATCAACACCATCGAACACACATGGTTTTGTCGAATAACGATCCATTGATCTAATCACCGGTTAAGATAGATTAGAGAAACCTTGCTCGATACCACTTGTAGGATCAAGTATACGAATATAGCAATCAGAGGGGGGGTGAATGATTGTGCGGAAGCTAAAACCAAATTCTTGACCTATTAAAAGTTCACCCCAAAACAGAACCAAATAATAGCCTCGTTTTCGACAAAAACAGAATGGTAGAGGTTTGGTAAAATGAGAATTCCGGAGATCCAACCGTCGAAACGATCTGAAATTTGGACACAAGAAACTAGATTCCAATACGAATCGAACCCAAAAAGAATCAGCTCGATCAGACTTACGGATCAAAAGTTATGAGCTTCGCAAGCTTGCTGTTCCAGAACTTGACGAAAACTAATCTAATCAAAACTTCAAGATTAAACAAGAACGACAAAAGATTGATCAACTAGACTTTGAGAAACACTAGATCAATACCCTAGAGAGGTTTTTGATGGATCAAATCAAGATAAAACTCAACGATCAAAAACCAATCTAGAATTAGAACAAGCATGCAAACAAGAACCAAAACAGAAAATACCAGAGCGACGTGGTTATCAGAGCACGCAAAAATCTTGGAAGAATTGATCTTTATTTCTTGTCTAAAATACTCTCATCAAAAGAGTACAAACCCTAAAACCAAGCTCAAAGCTTGATGCGCTCAGCTCTACTTGGTGCCTTTCAACAGGAGACCCCCCACCTATTTAAAGCACCAACCCACAAGGAGTTCTGAATACGATTCCTATTCCCTAGAAGGAATCCGTATCCAACACAACTCTACTTGGCCCAACCAGGCCGAGTACAACTCTTACGCCAGCGTAGGGTAACCCTTCCATACTCACGTGACTAACACTTTGCACGCGTATGGCCACCTTCCATACTCACGTGACTAACACTTTGCACGCGAATGACCTCCTGCCATTCTCACGTGACTAACCATTCTTCATGTGCACCATTCTCTTAGCCCGAACGTCTCGCATGACATCCTTGACCACCAAGACCTCAGTTCCTCCTGAACCTAGTCCCGAACCTCAGTTCCTCCATGAACCTAGTTTCGGTCCCGTCATCGACCACGTTCGTCTTGAGCAATACCGCACATGAACAAACCACAAAACAATTCCGAGCACAAGTCCACGACTTGACTCACATCAATCCATGCAAATACTCACACGAGCATTGCATAAAGTCCACTTCAAAGGAAGCATCATGAAATTCTCACAAATTTCATAATCCCAAAAATGAATCAAACACAATTCCAATTTTGCTCAAAACCCTAATCGAGCAAAAACGCATTCACGACGGACCAACAAAATCGGTCCGGCGTACACATGAAAAAGTCACTCAAAAAACCATTCACGACGGACCAACAAAATCGGTCCGGTGTACAAGTGAAAGTCTCAGTTCCAAGAAGAAAACATTCCGGTGAAAACACGTTCACAACGGACCCAAAAACTTTGTCCGTTGTACATGCGAAATCAATCCTCAAAAAGCCGTTCACGACAGACCCAAAAACTTTGTCCGTCGTACATGCGAAACTTACTGGATTCTTGGAAAATAGGGTTTGGCTCATGCGCTCAAAAACATGTTCACGACGGACACAAAAACTTTGTCCGTTGTACATAGGAGAAAGAGGTTGTCAAAAGGCATGTTTACAAAGGACCAAGAAAGTTTGTCCGTCGTAGATGGGAAACTTACTGTTTTCTTTAGGATTGGTCCGGCGCCAAGGCAAAACTTACTGTTTCTTGTCAATTGTCAAAACACATGAACAAACACATTTTGCAAATTCAAATCTAAGTTAATTTTTCAGTTCAAAGCCAATTTTTCAGCACATGATTTCACAATCTCCCCCTTGATGAAAACATTGGCAACACCACTTAGAATTGAACATTTGGCATTCACTTTACAAAAGATTTTGAAATCCAAAGGATCAAAGACCAAAGTAAGAAAACACAACTCCCCCTTTTACCAAAATGCAAAACAAAATCTCCCCCTGAGAATGAAAATGTGTGTGAATGTGCAATGTGCCCAAAAATTTCAAAATTCTCCAAACTTCTTCCAAAATTCTCAAACAACTCCCCCTTTTTCTTCTCCCCCTTTTTCTTAAACTTTTCAACGATTCCCAAATTTCTCCCCCTTTGACAATGGATTCATCAAGAGTACAAAATAGAGAATTTGTTCAAAATTTTCTTGTAGCAATGATTTCACAAGAAGAAACAAGGGAGTGCCAAGATAGGAAAAGATGAGCTCATTCGATCATATAACCTTATATATCACATAATATGCAAAATACATGATCTTGATGTGATTTTAGCATGTTAGGGAATGACATGTATCTCAACCTCAATTCAGTCAACTATAGCCAAGTACTAAGCAAAACCTTTAGTAGAAAAACAAAGGCTCAAAGTTGAAGCAAATAACAAATCGAGGCGAGCAAGTAGTTTCAACTCCAATCTAGTGGACCAATTTAATCTTTAAACAATAAATCGCATGTGGCATGCTTGAAGCATACTTCTTTTATTTTCTAGGAGTGGCATGCTTGAAGCATACATCTTATCTTTGAGGGAATGGCATGCTTGAAGCATACATCTTAACCATTTTAAGGAAAGCATGCTTGAAGCAAATAACTTGAAGCTTTAGCCCTTTTTTATTCCCTTTTCTTTTCTTTTTCTTTGATTGTAAAACATGCAAGAGTGATTAGGAGGTCTTATGAAAGAATAAAGTTGAAACCACACTTGCTTCATAGCCCAAATTTGTCAAGAGGATTCAATATCAAGCCTAGAAGAGTAAGATATCACAGAGTATTTAGCTATAGGTAATCACCCGAGGAATTCCACAATGTCATTTTTAGTTCAAGTGAGACAATTAGATTATCATATATTAGCTCAATTACATAACATATAAAGAAATATGATAAAGTGAGCTCATCAAGTGAAAGAACTTGGCAAAGAAACTCCCCCTCAAAACAATCCCATTGGATGAACAATTCCAAGTTCTCCCTGAATAAAAGCAAAACGAGAAGAAGACAAAGGTTTTGTGAAAATGTCTGCCAATTGATGTTCAGTATCCACATGATGAAGCACAATGTTGCCTTTTTCAACATGATCTCTAAGAAAGTGAAATCTGATGTCAATGTGTTTTGTTCTCTGAGTGTTGCACTGGGTTCTTAGCAATGCAAATTGCACTAGTGTTATCACACAAAAGAGGAACACTATCCAAATTAACCCCATAATCTTTAAGTGTAGCTACTATCCAAAGAATTTGAGAACAACAACTAGCAGCAGCCACATATTCAGATTCAGTAGTTGATTGTGCAACAGAAGATTGCTTTCTAGATGACCATGCAATGAGAGAATTTCCCAAGAAGTGACATGAACCAGAAGTGCTCTTCCTATCAATTCTACATCCTCCAAAATCAGCATCAGAAAAAGATCTCAAACTAATGCATGAGGAAGCAGAAAGCCAAATGCCAAAATCTTGAGTTCCATGAAGATACCTGAAAATCCTTTTGACAGCTTGTCGATGTGAAGCACGTGGGGAAGCTTGAAAACGAGCACACAAGCATACAGCAAATTGTATATCCGGCCTTGATGCAGTGAGGTACAAAAGTGAACCTATCATACTTCTATATTCCTTTTGATCAACCGGCTCACCATCTTCATCAGGGTCAAGTGCGCAAGTGCTCTCCATGGGTGTCATGATCGGCTTGCTGTTTTCCATCCCAAAACGATGTAGCAAGTCTCTTGTATATTTGCTTTGATGCACAAAAGTACCATCCTTTGTTTGCTTGATTTGAAATCCCAAAAAGTATGTCAACTCACCCATCATACTCATCTCAAACTCCTTCCTCATTGTTTCTGAAAACTCAGACACTAAAACATGAGATGAACCACCAAAGATAATATCATCAACATAAATCTGAACGAATAGTTGATCATTGCCTTGCTTGAGTAAAAAGAGAGTTTTGTCAACCTTTCCCATTAAAAAGCCCTTTTCAAGTAAAAAGGTTTTTAGCCTATCATACCATGCTCTAGGAGCTTGTTTCAAACCATACAAAGCTTTTGATAGTTTGAACACATGATTTGGAAACTTTGGATTTTCAAAACCAGGTGGTTGCTTGACAAAAACCTCCTCATTTATGTAGCCATTCAGAAAAGCACTTTTCACATCCATTTGATACAATTTGAAACCTTTGGATGCAGCAAAAGCTAAAAGGATTCTAATGGCTTCAATTCTAGCAACAGGAGCAAAGGTTTCATCAAAATCTAAGCCTTCAATTTGAGTGTAACCTTGAGCAACCAATCTAGCCTTGTTTCTAACAACAACACCATCCTCACTTTGTTTATTTTTGAAAACCCATCTAGTTCCAATAACATTAAAATCAGGAGGCGGTGAGACAAGTTTCCAAACTTTATTTCGTTCAAAATTCTCTAATTCTTCATGCATGGCATTGATCCAAGATTCGTCAGATAATGCATGAGATATATCTTTGGGTTCAAAGGAAGCAACTAAAGCAGAATTAGCATAAGTGTCGAATGAATAAACCTGGATCGAGTGACTCTCTCATTTAGGTCTCCAATCATTTGTTCAGATGGATGCATTTTACGAATGTGCAAGGGAGCATTGGCTTTTGAGACTTCTCCTTCTTCTTCTTCATTTTCAGCATGTACAGATGATGTTGTAGCTTGAGGATGGTTAGCTGTAGGTGATGTAGTAGTAGGTGCCAAAGGTGCTACATCTTGTTGTGCATTAGGAAGAGTCAAGACCTCATCTTCAACATCATCATCATCTTCAAAGATTTTCTCCCCACTGAATGTATGCTTTGTACTGCATCACTTGGACTAGTGCCTGGACTAGCCTCATCAAAAGTAACTTCACAAGTTTCCACAATTTTGTTAGTCTCCAAAACAAGCACCACGATAGCCACGAGTATGAAGCGGGATATCCAAGGAAAAAGCCATCCATTGATCTAGCTTCAAATTTATCAAGATTTCCAGATTTCAAGACAAAGCATTTGCATCCAAAAACCTAAAGTGAGAAAGCAGTAGGCCTATGTCCAAACCGAAGCTCATATGGAGTCTTACCCAATTTTGATCTCAAAAACACACGGTTTGAAACATAACATGCAGCTTGAAATCGCTTCACCCAAAAGTTTCTAGGAGTATGATGTTCATCTAACATGGTTCTAGCCATCTCAACCAAAGTTCTGTTTTCCTTTCAACTACACCATTCTGTTGAGGCACTCTAGGTGATGAAAATTGATGATCAATTCCTTTTTCAGTACAAAAGAGATCAAAAGAAGCATTTTTGAATTCAGTTCCATTATCACTTCTAATAGCTTTGAGAGCTCCTGGATGATCAATAGAAAGCCTAAGAACAAGACTTCTAAAATGACTAAAGGCCTCATCCTTAGATGCCATAAAGTATACCCAAGAGTATCTAGAAAAATCATCAACAATCACAAGCACATACCATTTGCCTCCAAAGGATTGAACTCGAGATGGTCCAATCAGATCAAGATGTAGAAGCTGTCCTGGAGCGTTTGTCATCATCATGGTAAGAGGTGGATGTGAACCTGCAATCATCTTACCATGTCTACAAGAAGAACATACTAAATTGCTATCACCCTTAAGCTTAGGCAAGCCACGTATGAGATCTAAACTGCTTACACGAGTAAGATGATCAAAACCAACATGACCAAGTCTACGATGCCAAAAGAATAAATCTTTAGAAGCATTGGCAATTAGACACCTATGTTTAGAAGAAGGTGATGCATCAAAATCAGCTTTAAAAACTCTTCCAAAACGAGAAATCTTGAACACAAGATCACACAAGCATCTAGCACTTTGCATTCATTTTTCTTAAAGCTTATCTCAAGATCTTCATCAAGCATTTGAGAGACAGAAAGCAAGTTATATTTCAAATTTTCAACAAGAGCTACATCTTTGAACATAAACTTGTCACTTACCTTTATTGTACCTTTTGCCACAACAGAAGAGGAAGAAGCATCTCCAAAAGTAACACTTTCAGCACGAGATGCACGAGTGAGGGAGGAGAACCAATTCTTATCACCGGACATGTGGCGTGAGCATCCGGAATCCACTAGCCATATGTTCTCCTTCCTCGCGCGAGAAGCCTACATAGCAAAACATGTCGAGGCCTCGATCTTGGGGTTAGGAATGAGATTTTTGGGAATCGATCTTGAGACACACGACGCACAACAGAGGGTACAACCACGATAATTTTTATGCACAAAATCAGATTTGCCTTTTCCCATGTTTCTAGGAACAGAAGGTGTTTTCATCACTCTAGGCGCATAAAAATGTGCTTTGCTGAAATTTGACCTAGCCTTAGTTCTTTCCTTCTTTTCTTTGTTTGGCTAGTCTAAAGCAAAAATCTACTAAGTGTCCATCTCTACCACAATGAGTGCAAGTGTACTTGACATGATGTTTAGCTTTAACAGTAAAAGCACATTTTGCATTCATCATAGTAGAAGATAAAAAACCAGATTGAAAAGCAATTTTCTTAGGCTCATTAGATAACTCAATTTTGCAAGGAGCACGAACAACAATGCGAGGTTTAGTTTCATATGTGGCATAAGGATCAAAACCTAAACCTCTCTTGTTTGTGCTAACCTTAGATTGATCCAAAATCATGTTCAACTTCTTCTTGCCATTAGTGAAACGTTCCAAAGAATTTTGCAAGTAATCAACTTTCTTAGCAAGAGTTAAACAATTATTGCAGGAACATCTACTTTTCCTTTTTGCTTGCGACAAGTTGAGCATGAGAGAATTTCATGTGAAAGCAAATTATCGCTTAATTGAGAAACCCTAGCATTTGCATCTTTCAATTTTAATTCAAGAGTTGAGCATTTAGAACAAGAAGTTGAACTATGCAAATCATCAGTGGAACAGCTAGCATGTACAACATATTTCTCATTTTTCTCATTTAGATGCAACAAAAGAGCATGTTCTTTCCTAAGCAAGGTGAGCTCATTGTAAATTAAGTCACATGATTTGCAAGTATCATCACTAGGAATCAAAGTCTTAAGTCTAGCAATTTCAGCATTCAATGATTCAATAATGAAATCATGTTTCTTAATTTTCTTATCATGTTTGTCGAGCAATTTTCCAAGACGAGCAACAGCAATAGCTAATTCATCATAAGAGGGATCTACCTCATTGAAGTCGCTGTCGTGGTCGTCCTCGGTGAAGCTATCCTTGCTGCTTGCCATGAGACATAATCCTATCAAATCATGCTTGCTTGGAGTTGCATCATCTTCGCTGCTCTCCGAGTCCACATCGCTCAAATTGACTTGTTCAAGAGCGGAAAGAACTCGGTGAACCACCTTGCGATTGATGAAGCTCTTCTTCTTCCTATCATTTGACGAGAACCTTTTCTTCTCATTCCTTCTGTCGTTGTCCTTCTCCTCCTTTGATGTTTTTCCTGCAAGCTTAGGACAATTTGTGCGAATATGGTTGAGGTCACCACACTCATAGCATCTTGGAGGACCACCTCTCTTTCTCATTCTCACATTCTGCAAAGCTTTGTTAAAGCGAGAAGAGAGTAGTGCCAGATCTTCTTCAGGAAACTGTTCAAGTTGCTCATCTGTTAAAAAAGACATGGAAGACAAGGCAAAGCTAGAAGAAGAATTTGCATTTGACATGTTAGGGTTAGAGATCAAAGCAATTGATTTAATGTTACTCTTCCTGGCAAGAACATCCAACTCATGAGTTTTCAACTTAGACTAAAGAACATCTAATGTGAGTGTGCTCATGGTAGTAGATTCTTGTATAGATGTTACTTTCATCTCCCACACTGACATGTCCAAAGCACTAAGCAATTGTCGAGCATTTTCAGCATCGATGTAGCTAACTCCAACAAAGACGTAGATTGCTAAGAATTTTATTGAAACGTGCAAAGAAGTCATCTACTGATTCACTAGGTTTCATCTCAAAACGCATGTATTCTTTTTTGTAAATATCTTGGCGAACCTCTTTGACAGTTGTTAGAACCCTCATGGTAATCACAAAGAGATTTCCATACCTCATATCTTGGATCGAAGATGAACCACCACGATCAAAGTCGCTGCGTCCCAAGCCTTGGATGATCAAGTTGCGCGCCTTGCTATTTGCTTCAACATGTGTGCGATTGGTGTCGTTGACGTTGTCGCTTGCGGGACTTCATATGGCTTGTAGACCTTCTCCCAAATTGTGAAGCCCTATGCTTGGATGAACGCCTCCATCTTGGCCTTCCAAAACTGAAAATCAACACCATCGAACACACATGGTTTTGTCGAATAACGATCCATTGATCTAATCACCGGTTAAGATAGATTAGAGAAACCTTGCTCGATACCACTTGTAGGATCGAAGTATACGAATATAGCAATCAGAGGGGGGGTGAATGATTGTGCGGAAGCTAAAACCAAATTCTTGACCTATTAAAAGTTCACCCCAAAACAGAACCAAATAATAGCCTCGTTTTCGACAAAAACAGAATGGCAGAGGTTTGGTAAAATGAGAATTCCCGGAGATCCAACCGTCGAAACGATCTGAAATTTGGACACAAGAAACTAGATTCCAATACGAATCGAACCCAAAAAGAATCAGCTCGATCAGACTTACGGATCAAAAGTTATGAGCTTCGCAAGCTTGCTGTTCCAGAACTTGACGAAAACTAATCTAATCAAAACTTCAAGATTAAACAAGAACGACAAAAGATTGATCAACTAGACTTTGAGAAACACTAGATCAATACCTAGAGAGGTTTTGATGGATCAAATCAAGATAAAACTCAACGATCAAAAACCAATCTAGAATTAGAACAAGCATGCAAACAAGAACCAAAACAGAAAATACTCAGAGCGACGTGGTTATCATAGCACGCAAAAATCTTGGAAGAATTGATCTTTATTTCTTGTCTAAAATACTCTCATCAAAAGAGTACAAACCCTAAAACCAAGCTCAAAGCTTGATGCGCTCAGCTCTACTTGGTGCCTTTCAACAGAGACCCCCACCTATTTAAAGCACCAACCCACAAGGAGTTACGAATACGATTCCTATTCCCTAGAAGGAATCCGTATCCAACACAACTCTACTTGGCCCAACCAGGCCGAGTACAACTCTTGCACGCTGTATGGTAACCCTTCCATACTCACGTGACTAACACTTTGCACGCCGTATGGCCACCTTCCATACTCACGTGACTAACACTTTGCACGCGAATGACCTCCCGCCATTCTCACGTGACTAACCATTCTTCATGTGCACCATTCTCTTAGCCCGAACGTCTCGCATGACATCCTTGACCACCAAGACCTCAGTTCCTCCTGAACCTAGTCCCGAACCTCAGTTCCTCCATGAACCTAGTTTCGGTCCCGTCATCGACCACGTTCGTCTTCGAGCAATACCTGCACATGAACAAACCACAAAACAATTCCGAGCACAAGTCCACGACTTGACTCACATCAATCCATGCAAATACTCACACGAGCATTGCATAAAGTCCACTTCAAAAGAAGCATCATGAAATTCTCACAAATTTCATAATCCCAAAAATGAATCAAACACAATTCCAATTTTGCTCAAAACCCTAATCGAGCAAAAACGCATTCACGACGGACCAACAAAATCGGTCCGGCGTACACATGAAAAAGTCACTCAAAAAACCATTCACGACGGACCAACAAAATCGGTCCGTGTACAAGTGAAAGTCTCGGTTCCAAGAAGAAAACATTCCGGTGAAAACATCGTTCACAACGGACCCAAAAACTTTGTCCGTTGTACATGCGAAATCAATCCTCAAAGCCGTTCACGATGCACCCAAAAACTTTGTCCGTCGACATGCGAAACTTATCGGATTCTTGGAAAATAGGGTTTGGCTCATGCGCTCAAAAACATGTTCACGACGGACACAAAAACTTTGTCCGTTGTACATAGGAGAAAGAGGTTGTCAAAAGGCATGTTTACAAAGGACCAAGAAAGTTTGTCCGTCGTAGATGGGAAACTTACTGTTTTCTTTAGGATTGGTCCACGCCAAGGCAAAACTTACTGTTTCTTGTCAATTGTCAAAACACATGAACAAACACATTTTGCAAATTCAAATCTAAGTTAATTTTTCAGTTCAAAGCCAATTTTTCAGCACATGATTTCACAATCTCCCCCTTGATGAAAACATTGGCAACACCACTTAGAATTGAACATTTGGCATTCACTTTACAAAAGATTTTGAAATCCAAAGGATCAAAGACCAAAGTAAGAAAACACAGAAATCCCCCTTTGACCAAAATGCAAAACAAAATCTCCCCCTGAGAATGAAAATGTGTGTGAATGTGCAATGTGCCCAAAAATTTCAAAATTCTCCAAACTTCTTCCAAAATTCTCAAACAACTCCCCCTTTTTCTTCTCCCCCTTTTTCTTAAACTTTTCAACGATTCCCAAATTTCTCCCCCTTTGACAATGGATTCATCAAGAGTACAAAAGAGAGAATTTGTTCAAAATTTTTCTTGTAGCAATGATTTCACAAGAAGAAACAAGGGAGTGCCAAGATAGGAAAAGATGAGCTCATTCGATCATATAACCTTATATATCACATAATATGCAAAATACATGATCTTGATGTGATTTTAGCATGTTAGGGAATGACATGTATCTCAACCTCAATTCAGTCAACTATAGCCAAGTACTAAGCAAAACCTTTAGTAGAAAAACAAAGGCTCAAAGTTGAAGCAAATAACAAATCAGGGCGAGCAAGTAGTTTCAACTCCAATCTAGTGGACCAATTTAATCTTTAAACAATAAATCGCATGTGGCATGCTTGAAGCATACTTCTTTTATTTTCTAGGAGTGGCATGCTTGAAGCATACATCTTATCTTTGAGGGAATGGCATGCTTGAAGCATACATCTTAACCATTTTAAGGAAAGCATGCTTGAAGCAAATAACTTGAAGCTTTAGCCCTTTTTTATTCCCTTTTCTTTTCTTTTTCTTTGATTATAAACATGCAAGAGTGATTAGGAGGTCTTATGAAAGAATAAAGTTGAAACCACACTTGCTTCATAGCCCAAATTTGTCAAGAGGATTCAATATCAAGCCTAGAAGAGTAAGATATCACAGAGTATTTAGCTATAGGTAATCAGTCCAGGAATTCCACAATGTCATTTTTAGTTCAAGTGAGACAATTAGATTATCATATATTAGCTCAATTACATAACATATAAAGAAATATGATAAAGTGAGCTCATCAAGTGAACGAACTTGGCAAAGAAACTCCCCTCAAAACAATCCCATTGGATGAACAATTCCAAGTTCTCCCCGAATAAAAGCACAACGAGAAGAAGACAAAGGTTTTGTGAAAATGTCTCGCCAATTGATGTTCAAGATCCACATGATGAAGCACAATGTTGCCTTTTTCAACATGATCTCTAAGAAAGTGAAATCGATGTCAATGTGTTTTGTTCTCTGATGTTGCACGGGGTTCTTAGCAATGCAAATTGCACTAGTGTTATCACACAAAAGAGGAACACTATCCAAATTAACCCCATAATCTTTAAGTGTAGCTACTATCCAAAGAATTTGAGAACAACAACTAGCAGCAGCCACATATTCAGATTCAGCAGTTGATTGTGCAAATGTAAGATTGCTTTCTAGATGACCATGCAATGAGAGAATTTCCCAAGAAGTGACATGAACCAGAAGTGCTCTTCCTATCAATTCTACATCCTCCAAAATCAGCATCGTAAAAGATCTCAAACTAATGCATGAGGAAGCAGAAAGCCAAATGCCAAAATCTTGAGTTCCATGAAGATACTGAAAATCCTTTGACAGCTTGTCGATGTGAAGCACGTGGGGAAGCTTGAAAACGAGCACACAAGCATACAGCAAATTGTATATCCGGCCTTGATGCGTTGAGGTACAAAAGTGAACCTATCATACTTCTATATTCCTTTTGATCAACCGGCTCACCATCTTCATCGTGGTCAAGTGCAAGTGCTCTCCATGGGTGTCATGATCGGCTTGTCGTTTTCCATCCCAAAACGATGTAGCAAGTCTTTTGTATATTTGCTTTGATGCACAAAAGTACCATCCTTTGTTTGCTTGATTTGAAATCCCAAAAAGTATGTCAACTCACCCATCATACTCATCTCAAACTCCTTCCTCATTGTTTCTGAAAACTCAGACACTAAAACATGAGATGAACCACCAAAGATAATATCATCAACATAAATCTGAACGAATAGTTGATCATTGCCTTGCTTGAGTAAAAAGAGAGTTTTGTCAACCTTTCCCATTAAAAAGCCCTTTTCAAGTAAAAAGGTTTTAATCATATCATACCATGCTCTAGGAGCTTGTTTCAAACCATACAAAGCTTTTGATAGTTTGAACACATGATTTGGAAACTTTGGATTTTCAAAACCAGGTGGTTGCTTGACAAAAACCTCCTCATTTATGTAGCCATTCAGAAAAGCACTTTTCACATCCATTTGATACAATTTGAAACCTTTGGATGCAGCAAAAGCTAAAAGGATTCTAATGGCTTCAATTCTAGCAACAGGAGCAAAGGTTTCATCAAAATCTAAGCCTTCAATTTGAGTGTAACCTTGAGCAACCAATCTAGCCTTGTTTCTAACAACAACACCATCCTCACTTTGTTTATTTTTGAAAACCCATCTAGTTCCAATAACATTAAAATCAGGAGGCGGTGAGACAAGTTTCCAAACTTTATTTCGTTCAAAATTCTCTAATTCTTCATGCATGGCATTGATCCAAGATTCGCTGATAATGCATGAGATATATCTTTGGGTTCAAAGGAAGCAACTAAAGCAGAATGAGCATAAGTGTCGAATGAATAAACCTGGATCGAAAGTGACTCTCTCATTTAGGTCTCCAATCATTTGTTCAGATGGATGCATTTTCTGAATGTGCAAGGGAGCATTGGCTTTTGAGACTTCTCCTTCTTCTTCTTCATTTTCAGCATGTACAGATGATGTTGTAGCTTGAGGATGGTTAGTCAGAGGTGATGTAGTAGTAGGTGCCAAAGGTGCTACATCTTGTTGTGCATTAGGAAGAGTCAAGACCTCATCTTCAACATCATCATCATCTTCAAAGATTTTCTCCCCCTGAATGTATGCGCTGCACTGCATCACTTGGACTAGTGCCTGGACTAGCCTCATCAAAAGTAACTTCACAAGTTTCCACAATTTTGTTAGTCTCCAAAACAAGCACCACGATAGCCACGAGTATGAGCAGGATATCCAAGGAAAAAGCCATCCATTGATCTAGCTTCAAATTTATCAAGATTTCCAGATTTCAAGACAAAGCATTTGCATCCAAAACCCTAAAGTGAGAAACAAGTAGGCCTATGTCCAAACCGAAGCTCATATGGAGTCTTACCCAATTTTGATCTCAAAAACACACGGTTTGAAACATAACATGCAATTGAAATCGCTTCACCCAAAAGTTTCTAGGAGTATGATGTTCATCTAACATGGTTCTAGCCATCTCAACCAAAGTTCTGTTTTCCTTTCAACTACACCATTCTCGTTGAGGCACTCTAGGTGATGAAAATTGATGATCAATTCCTTTTCAAGACAAAAGAGATCAAAAGAAGCATTTTTGAATTCAGTTCCATTATCACTTCTAATAGCTTTGAGAGCTCCTGGATGATCAATAGAAAGCCTAAGAACAAGACTTCTAAAATGACTAAAGGCCTCATCCTTAGATGCCATAAAGTATACCCAAGAGTATCTAGAAAAATCATCAACAATCACAAGCACATACCATTTGCCTCCAAAGGATTGAACTCGAGATGGTCCAATCAGATCAAGATGTAGAAGCTGTCTGGAGCGTTTGTCATCATCATGGTAAGAGGTGGATGTGAACCTGCAATCATCTTACCATGTCTACAAGAAGAACATACTAAATTGCTATCACCCTTAAGCTTAGGCAAGCCACGTATGAGATCTAAACTGCTTACACGAGTAAGATGATCAAAACCAACATGACCAAGTCTACGATGCCAAAAGAATAAATCTTTAGAAGCATTGGCAATTAGACACCTATGTTTAGAAGAAGGTGATGCATCAAAATCAGCTTTAAAAACTCTTCCAAAACGAAATCTTGAACACAAGATCACCTGAAGCATCTAGCACTTTGCATTCATTTTTCTTAAAGCTTATCTCAAGATCTTCATCAAGCATTTGAGAGACAGAAAGCAAGTTATATTTCAAATTTTCAACAAGAGCTACATCTTTGAACATAAACTTGTCACTTACCTTTATTGTACCTTTTGCCACAACAGAAGAGGAAGAAGCATCTCCAAAAGTAACACTTTCAAAGACGAGATGCACGAGTGAGGGAGGAGAACCAATTCTTATCACGGACATGTGGCGTGAGCATCCGGAATCCACTAGCCATATGTTCTCCTTCCTCGCGAGAAGCCTACATAGCAAAACATGTCGAGGTCTCGATCAAGTTAGGAATGAGATTTTTGGGAATCCAAAGATCTTGAGACACACGACGCACAACAAGAGGGTACAACACGATAATTTTTATGCACAAAATCAGATTTGCCTTTTCCCATGTTTCTAGGAACAGAAGGTGTTTTCATCACTCTAGGCGCATAAAAATGTGCTTTGCTGAAATTTGACCTAGCCTTAGTTCTTTCCTTCTTTGTCTTTGTTTGGCTAGTCTAAAGCAAAAATCTACAAAGTGTCCAACACTACCACAATGAGTGCAAGACTACTTGACATGATGTTTAGCTTTAACAGGAAAAGCACATTTTGCATTCATCATAGTAGAAGATAAAAAACCAGCAGATTGAAAAGCAATTTTCTTAGGCTCATTAGATAACTCAATTTTGCAAGGAGCCTGAACAACAGTGCGAGGTTTAGTTTCATATGTGGCATAAGGATCAAAACCTAAACCTCTCTTGTTTGTGCTAACCTTAGATTGATCCAAAATCATGTTCAACTTCTTCTTGCCATTAGTGAAACGTTCCAAAGAATTTTGCAAGTAATCAACTTTCTTAGCAAGAGTTAAACAATTATTGCAGGAACATCTACTTTTCCTTTTGCTTGCGACAAGTTGAGCATGAGAGAATTTCATGTGAAAGCAAATTATCGATTAATTGAGAAACCCTAGCATTTGCATCTTTCAATTTTAATTCAAGAGTTGAGCATTTAGAACAAGAAGTTGAACTATGCAAATCATCAGTGGAACAGCTAGCATGTACAACATATTTCTCATTTTTCTCATTTAGATGCAACAAAAGAGCATGTTCTTTCCTAAGCAAGGTGAGCTCATTGTAAATTAAGTCACATGATTTGCAAGTATCATCACTAGGAATCAAAGTCTTAAGTCTAGCAATTTCAGCATTCAATGATTCAATAATGAAATCATGTTTCTTAATTTTCTTATCACGTTTGTCAAGCAATTTTCCAAGACGAGCAACAAAGCAATAGCTAATTCATCATAAGAGGGATCTACCTCATTGAAGTCATTTGTCGTGGTCGCCCTCGGTGAAGCTATCCTTGCTGCTTGCCATGAGACATAATCCTATCAAATCATGCTTGCTTGGAGTTGCATCATCTTCGCTGCTCTCCGAGTCCACATCGCTCAAATTGACTTGTTCAAGAGCGGAAAGAACTCGTGAACCACCTTGCGGTTGATGAAGCTCTTCTTCTTCCTATCATTTGACGAGAACCTTTTCTTCTCATTCCTTCATCGTTGTCCTTCTCCTCCTTTGATGTTTTTCCTGCAAGCTTAGGACAATTTGTGCGAATATGGTTGAGGTCACCACACTCATAGCATCTTGGAGGACCACCTCTCTTTCTCATTCTCACATTCTGCAAAGCTGTGTTAATGCGAGAGGAGAGTAGTGCCAGATCTTCTTCAGAAACTCTTCAAGTTGCTCATCATTAAAGAAGACATGGACGACCAGGCAAAGCTAGAAGAAGAATTTGCATTTGACATGTTAGGGTTAGAGATCAAAGCAATTGATTTAATGTTACCCTTCCTGGCAAGAACATCCAACTCATGAGTTTTCAACTTAGAGTAAAGAACATCTAATGTGAGTGTGCTCATGGTAGTAGATTCTTGTATAGATGTTACTTTCATCTCCCACACCGACATGTCCAAAGCACTAAGCAATTGTCGAGCATTTTCAGCATCGGTGTAGCTAACTCCAACAAAGACGTAGATTGCTAAGAATTTTATTGAAACGTGCAAAGAAGTCATCTACTGATTCACTAGGTTTCATCTCAAAACGCATGTATTCTTTTTGTAAATATCTTGGCGAACCTCTTTGTGTGTTAGAACCCTCATGGTAATCACAAAGAGATTTCCATACCTCATATGCGGATCGAAGATGAACCACACGATCAAAGTCGCTGCGTCCCAAGCCTTGGATGATCAAGTTGCGCGCCTTGCTATTTGCTTCAACATGTGTGCGATTGGTGTCGTTGACGTTGTCGTTTGCAGGGACTTCATATGGCTTGTAGACCTTCTCCCAAATTGTGAAGCCCTGTGCTTGGATGAACGCCTCCATCTTGGCCTTCCAAAACTGAAAATCAACACCATCGAACACACATGGTTTTGTCGAATAACGATCCATTGATCTAATCACCGGTTAAGATAGATTAGAGAAACCTTGCTCTGATACCACTTGTAGGATCGAAGTATACGAATATAGCAATCAGAGGGGGGGTGAATGATTGTGCGGAAGCTAAAACCAAATTCTTGACCTATTAAAAGTTCACCCCAAAACAGAACCAAATAATAGCCTCGTTTTCGACAAAAACAGAATGGTAGAGGTTTGGTAAAATGAGAATTCCCGGAGATCCAACCGTCGAAACGATCTGAAATTTGGACACAAGAAACTAGATTCCAATACGAATCGAACCCAAAAAGAATCAGCTCGATCAGACTTACGGATCAAAAGTTATGAGCTTCGCAAGCTTGCTGTTCCAGAACTTGACGAAAACTAATCTAATCAAAACTTCAAGATTAAACAAGAACGACAAAAGATTGATCAACTAGACTTTGAGAAACACTAGATCAATACCCTAGAGAGGTTTTTGATGGATCAAATCAAGATAAAACTCAACGATCAAAAACCAATCTAGAATTAGAACAAGCATGCAAACAAGAACCAAAACAGAAAATACTGTAGCGACGTGGTTACTGTAGCACGCAAAAATCTTGGAAGAATTGATCTTTATTTCTTGTCTAAAATACTCTCATCAAAAGAGTACAAACCTAAAACCAAGCTCAAAGCTTGATGCGCTCAGCTCTACTTGGTGCCTTTCAACAGGAGACCCCCCACCTATTTAAAGCACCAACCCACAAGGAGTTCTGAATACGATTCCTATTCCCTAGAAGGAATCCGTATCCAACACAACTCTACTTGGCCCAACCAGGCCGAGTACAACTCTTGCACGCGTATGGTAACCCTTCCATACTCACGTGACTAACACTTTGCACGCGTATGGCCACCTTCCATACTCACGTGACTAACACTTTGCACGCGAATGACCTCCTGCCATTCTCACGTGACTAACCATTCTTCATGTGCACCATTCTCTTAGCCCGAACGTCTCGCATGACATCCTTGACCACCAAGACCTCAGTTCCTCCTGAACCTAGTCCCGAACCTCAGTTCCTCCATGAACCTAGTTTCGGTCCCGTCATCGACCACGTTCGTCTTCGAGCAATACCTGCACATGAACAAACCTAAAACAATTCCGAGCACAAGTCCACGACTTGACTCACATCAATCCATGCAAATACTCACACGAGCATTGCATAAAGTCCACTTCAAAAGAAGCATCATGAAATTCTCACAAATTTCATAATCCCAAAAATGAATCAAACACAATTCCAATTTTGCTCAAAACCCTAATCGAGCAAAAACGCATTCACGACGGACCAACAAAATCGGTCCGCGTACACATGAAAAAGTCACTCAAAAAACCATTCACGACGGACCAACAAAATCGGTCCGTGTACAAGTGAAAGTCTCGGTTCCAAGAAGAAAACATTCGGTGAAAACATCGTTCACAACGGACCCAAAAACTTTGTCCGTTGTACATGCGAAATCAATCCTCAAAGCCGCTCACGGCGGACCCAAAAACTTTGTCCGTCGTACATGCGAAACTTACTGGAGTCTTGGAAAATAGGGTTTGGCTCATGCGCTCAAAAACATGTTCACGACGGACACAAAAACTTTGTCCGTTGTACATAGGAGAAAGAGGTTGTCAAAAGGCATGTTTACAAAGGACCAAGAAAGTTTGTCCGTCGTAGATGGGAAACTTCTTGCTTTCTTTAGGATTGGTCCTGCGCCAAGGCAAAACTTCTTGTTTCTTGTCAATTGTCAAAACACATGAACAAACACATTTTGCAAATTCAAATCTAAGTTAATTTTTCACTCAAAGCCAATTTTTCAAAGACATGATTTCACAATCTCCCCCTTGATGAAAACATTGGCAACACCACTTAGAATTGAACATTTGGCATTCACTTTACAAAAGATTTTGAAATCCAAAGGATCAAAGACCAAAGTAAGAAAACACAGAAATCCCCCTTTGACCAAAATGCAAAACAAAATCTCCCCCTGAGAATGAAAATGTGTGTGAATGTGCAATGTGCCCAAAAATTTCAAAATTCTCCAAACTTCTTCCAAAATTCTCAAACAACTCCCCCTTTTTCTTCTCCCCCTTTTTCTTAAACTTTTCAACGATTCCCAAATTTCTCCCCCTTTGACAATGGATTCATCAAGAGTACAAAAGAGAGAATTTGTTCAAAATTTTTCTTGTAGCAATGATTTCACAAGAAGAAACAAGGGAGTGCCAAGATAGGAAAAGATGAGCTCATTCGATCATATAACCTTATATATCACATAATATGCAAAATACATGATCTTGATGTGATTTTAGCATGTTAGGGAATGACATGTATCTCAACCTCAATTCACCAACTATAGCCAAGTACTAAGCAAAACCTTTAGTAGAAAAACAAAGGCTCAAAGTTGAAGCAAATAACAAATCAGGGCGAGCAAGTAGTTTCAACTCCAATCTAGTGGACCAATTTAATCTTTAAACAATAAATCGCATGTGGCATGCTTGAAGCATACTTCTTTTATTTTCTAGGAGTGGCATGCTTGAAGCATACATCTTATCTTTGAGGGAATGGCATGCTTGAAGCATACATCTTAACCATTTTAAGGAAAGCATGCTTGAAGCAAATAACTTGAAGCTTTAGCCCTTTTTATTCCCTTTTCTTTTCTTTTTTCTTTGATTGTAAAACATGCAAGAGTGATTAGGAGGTCTTATGAAAGAATAAAGTTGAAACCACACTTGCTTCATAGCCCAAATTTGTCAAGAGGATTCAATATCAAGCCTAGAAGAGTAAGATATCACAGAGTATTTAGCTATAGGTAATCAGTCCAGGAATTCCACAATGTCATTTTTAGTTCAAGTGAGACAATTAGATTATCATATATTAGCTCAATTACATAACATATAAAGAAATATGATAAAGTGAGCTCATCAAGTGAAAGAACTTGGCAAAGAAACTCCCCTCAAAACAATCCCATTGGATGAACAATTCCAAGTTCTCCCGAATAAAAGCAAAAGCGAAGAAGACAAAGGTTTTGTGAAAATGTCTGCCAATTGATGTTCAGATCCACATGATGAAGCACAATGTTGCCTTTTTCAACATGATCTCTAAGAAAGTGAAATCGATGTCAATGTGTTTTGTTCTCTGATGTTGCACGGGTTCTTAGCAATGCAAATTGCACTAGTGTTATCACACAAAAGAGGAACACTATCCAAATTAACCCCATAATCTTTAAGTGTAGCTACTATCCCAAGACTTTGAGAACAACAACTAGCAGCAGCCACATATTCAGATTCAGCAGTTGATTGTGCAAATGTAAGATTGCTTTCTAGATGACCATGCAATGAGAGAATTTCCCAAGAAGTGACATGAACCGAAGTGCTCTTCCTATCAATTCTACATCCTCCAAAATCAGCATCGAGAAAAGATCTCAAACTAATGCATGAGGAAGCAGTAAAGCCAAATGCCAAAATCTTGAGTTCCATGAAGATACCTGAAAATCCTTTTGACAAATTGTCGATGTGAAGCACGTGGGGAAGCTTGAAAACGAGCACACAAGCATACAGAAATTGTATATCCGGCCTTGATGCAGTGAGGTACAAAAGTGAACCTATCATACTTCTATATTCCTTTTGATCAACCGGCTCACCATCTTCATCGAGGTCAAGTGCGCGCAAGTGCTCTCCATGGGTGTCATGATCGGCTTATTGTTTTCCATCCCAAAACGATGTAGCAAGTCTCTTGTATATTTGCTTTGATGCACAAAAGTACCATCCTTTGTTTGCTTGATTTGAAATCCCAAAAAGTATGTCAACTCACCCATCATACTCATCTCAAACTCCTTCCTCATTGTTTCAAAACTTCGGACACTAAAACATGAGATGAACCACCAAAGATAATATCATCAACATAAATCTGAACGAATAGTTGATCATTGCCTTGCTTGAGTAAAAAGAGAGTTTTGTCAACCTTTCCCATTAAAAGCCCTTTTCAAGTAAAAGGTTTTTAGCCTATCATACCATGCTCTAGGAGCTTGTTTCAAACCATACAAAGCTTTTGATAGTTTGAACACATGATTTGGAAACTTTGGATTTTCAAAACCAGGTGGTTGCTTGACAAAAACCTCCTCATTTATGTAGCCATTCAGAAAAGCACTTTTCACATCCATTTGATACAATTTGAAACCTTTGGATGCAGCAAAAGCTAAAAGGATTCTAATGGCTTCAATTCTAGCAACAGGAGCAAAGGTTTCATCAAAATCTAAGCCTTCAATTTGAGTGTAACCTTGAGCAACCAATCTAGCCTTGTTTCTAACAACAACACCATCCTCACTTTGTTTATTTTTGAAAACCCATCTAGTTCCAATAACATTAAAATCAGGAGGCGGTGAGACAAGTTTCCAAACTTTATTTCGTTCAAAATTCTCTAATTCTTCATGCATGGCATTGATCCAAGATTCGTCAGATAATGCATGAGATATATCTTTGGGTTCAAAGGAAGCAACTAAAGCAGAATGAGCATAAGTGTCAGAATGAATAAACCTGGATCGAGTGACTCTCTCATTTAGGTCTCCAATCATTTGTTCAGATGGATGCATTTTCTGAATGTGCAAGGGAGCATTGGCTTTTGAGACTTCTCCTTCTTCTTCTTCATTTTCAGCATGTACAGATGATGTTGTAGCTTGAGGATGGTTAGTCAGTAGGTGATGTAGTAGTAGGTGCCAAAGGTGCTACATCTTGTTGTGCATTAGGAAGAGTCAAGACCTCATCTTCAACATCATCATCATCTTCAAAGATTTTCTCCCCCTGAATGTATGCGCTTTGTGCATCACTTGGACTAGTGCCTGGACTAGCCTCATCAAAAGTAACTTCACAAGTTTCCACAATTTTGTTAGTCTCCAAAACAAGCACCACGATAGCCACGAGTATGAGCAGGATATCCAAGGAAAAAGCCATCCATTGATCTAGCTTCAAATTTATCAAGATTTCCAGATTTCAAGACAAAGCATTTGCATCCAAAAACCCTAAAGTGAGAAACAGTAGGCCTATGTCCAAACCGAAGCTCATATGGAGTCTTACCCAATTTTGATCTCAAAAACACACGGTTTGAAACATAACATGCAGTTGAAATCGCTTCAGCCCAAAAGTTTCTAGGAGTATGATGTTCATCTAACATGGTTCTAGCCATCTCAACCAAAGTTCTGTTTTCCTTTCAACTACACCATTCTGTTGAGGCACTCTAGGTGATGAAAATTGATGATCAATTCCTTTTCAAGACAAAAGAGATCAAAAGAAGCATTTTTGAATTCAGTTCCATTATCACTTCTAATAGCTTTGAGAGCTCCTGGATGATCAATAGAAAGCCTAAGAACAAGACTTCTAAAATGACTAAAGGCCTCATCCTTAGATGCCATAAAGTATACCCAAGAGTATCTAGAAAATTATCAACAATCACAAGCACATACCATTATCCTCCAAAGTATAGAACTAGAGATGGTCCAAAAGTATCAAGATGTAGAAGCTGTCCTGGAGCGTTTGTCATCATCATGGTAAGAGGTGGATGTGAACCTGCAATCATCTTACCATGTCTACAAGAAGAACATACTAAATTGCTATCACCCTTAAGCTTAGGCAAGCCACGTATAAGATCTAAACCACTTACACGAGTAAGATGATCAAAACCAACATGACCAAGTCTACGATGCCAAAAGAATAAATCTTTAGAAGCATTGGCAATTAGACACCTATGTTTAGAAGAAGGTGATGCATCAAAATCAGCTTTAAAAACTCTTCCAAAACGAGAAATCTTGAACACAAGATCACCTGAAGCATCTAGCACTTTGCATTCATTTTTCTTAAAGCTTATCTCAAGATCTTCATCAAGCATTTGAGAGACAGAAAGCAAGTTATATTTCAAATTTTCAACAAGAGCTACATCTTTGAACATAAACTTGTCACTTACCTTTATTGTACCTTTTGCCACAACAGAAGAGGAAGAAGCATCTCCAAAAGTAACACTTTCAGCACGAGATGCACGAGTGAGGGAGGAGAACCAATTCTTATCACCGGACATGTGGCGTGAGCATCCGGAATCCACTAGCCATATGTTCTCCTTCCTCGCGAGAAGCCTACATAGCAAAACATGTCGAGGTCTCGATCAAGGGTTAGGAATGAGATTTTTGGGAATCGATCTTGAGACACCTGACGCACAACAGATAGGTACAACACGATAATTTTTATGCACAAAATCAGATTTGCCTTTTCCCATGTTTCTAGGAGCAGAAGGTGTTTTCATCACTCTAGGCGCATAAAAATGTGCTTTGCTGAAATTTGACCTAGCCTTAGTTCTTTCCTTCTTTTCTTTGTTTGGCTAGTCTAAAGCAAAAATCTACTAAGTGTCCATATCTACCACAATGATTGCAAGTTTACTTGACATGATGTTAAGCTTTAACAGTAAAAGAAAATATTGCATTCATCATAGTAGAAGATAAAAAACCAGATTGAAAAGCAATTTTCTTAGGCTCATTAGATAACTCAATTTTGCAAGGAGCCTGAACAACAATGCGAGGTTTAGTTTCATATGTGGCATAAGGATCAAAACCTAAACCTCTCTTGTTTGTGCTAACCTTAGATTGATCCAAAATCATGTTCAACTTCTTCTTGCCATTAGTGAAACGTTCCAAAGAATTTTGCAAGTAATCAACTTTCTTAGCAAGAGTTAAACAATTATTGCAGGGAACATCTACTTTTCCTTTTTGCTTGCGACAAGTTGAGCATGAGAGAATTTCATGTGAAAGCAAATTATCAGTTAATTGAGAAACCCTAGCATTTGCATCTTTCAATTTTAATTCAAGAGTTGAGCATTTAGAACAAGAAGTTGAACTATGCAAATCATCAGTGGAACAGCTAGCATGTACAACATATTTCTCATTTTTCTCATTTAGATGCAACAAAAGAGCATGTTCTTTCCTAAGCAAGGTGAGCTCATTGTAAATTAAGTCACATGATTTGCAAGTATCATCACTAGGAATCAAAGTCTTAAGTCTAGCAATTTCAGCATTCAATGATTCAATAATGAAATCATGTTTCTTAATTTTCTTATCATGTTTGTCGAGCAATTTTCCAAGACGAGCAACAGCAATAGCTAATTCATCATAAGAGGGATCTACCTCATTGAAGTCATTTGTCGTGGTCGTCCTCGGTGAAGCTATCCTTGTTGCTTGCCATGAGACATAATCCTATCAAATCATGCTTGCTTGGAGTTGCATCATCTTCGCTGCTCTCCGAGTCCACATCGCTCAAATTGACTTGTTCAAGAGCGGAAAGAACTCGGTGAACCACCTTGCGATTGATGAAGCTCTTCTTCTTCCTATCATTTGACGAGAACCTTTTCTTCTCATTCCTTCATCGTTGTCCTTCTCCTCCTTTGATGTTTTTCCTGCAAGCTTAGGACAATTTGTGCGAATATGGTTGAGGTCACCACACTCATAGCATCTTGGAGGACCACCTCTCTTTCTCATTCTCACATTCTCGCAAAGCTTTGTTAAAGCGAGAAGAGAGTAGTGCGAGATCTTCTTCAGGAAACTCTTCAAGTTGCTCATCACATTAAAGAAGACATGGAAGACAAGGCAAAGCTAGAAGAAGAATTTGCATTTGACATGTTAGGGTTAGAGATCAAAGCAATTGATTTAATGTTACCCTTCCTGGCAAGAACATCCAACTCATGAGTTTTCAACTTAGACTAAAGAACATCTAATGTGAGTGTGCTCATGGTAGTAGATTCTTGTATAGATGTTACTTTCATCTCCCACACTGACATGTCCAAAGCACTAAGCAATTGTCGAGCATTTTCAGCATCGATGTAGCTAACTCCAACAAGACGTAGATTGCTAAGAATTTTATTGAAACGTGCAAAGAAGTCATCTACAGATTCACTAGGTTTCATCTCAAAACGCATGTATTCTTTTTGTAAATATCTTGGCGAACCTCTTTGTGATGTTAGAACCCTCATGGTAATCACAAAGAGATTTCCATACCTCATATGCGGATCGAAGATGAACCACACGATCAAAGTCGCCTGCGTCCCAAGCCTTGGATGATCAAGTTGCGCGCCTTGCTATTTGCTTCAACATGTGTGCGATTGGTGTCGTTGACGTTGTCGTTTGCAGGGACTTCATATGGCTTGTAGACCTTCTCCCAAATTGTGAAGCCCTATGCTTGGATGAACGCCTCCATCTTGGCCTTCCAAAACTGAAAATCAACACCATCGAACACACATGGTTTTGTCGAATAACGATCCATTGATCTAATCACCGGTTAAGATAGATTAGAGAAACCTTGCTCGATACCACTTGTAGGATCGAAGTATACGAATATAGCAATCAGAGGGGGGGTGAATGATTGTGCGGAAGCTAAAACCAAATTCTTGACCTATTAAAAGTTCACCCCAAAACAGAACCAAATAATAGCCTCGTTTTCGACAAAAACAGAATGGCAGAGGTTTGGTAAAATGAGAATTCCCGGAGATCCAACCGTCGAAACGATCTGAAATTTGGACACAAGAAACTAGATTCCAATACGAATCGAACCCAAAAAGAATCAGCTCGATCAGACTTACGGATCAAAAGTTATGAGCTTCGCAAGCTTGCTGTTCCAGAACTTGACGAAAACTAATCTAATCAAAACTTCAAGATTAAACAAGAACGACAAAAGATTGATCAACTAGACTTTGAGAAACACTAGATCAATACCCTAGAGAGGTTTTTGATGGATCAAATCAAGATAAAACTCAACGATCAAAAACCAATCTAGAATTAGAACAAGCATGCAAACAAGAACCAAAACAGAAAATACTGTAGCGACGTGGGTACTGTAGCACGCAAAAATCTTGGAAGAATTGATCTTTATTTCTTGTCTAAAATACTCTCATCAAAAGAGTACAAACCCTAAAACCAAGCTCAAAGCTTGATGCGCGCAGCTCTACTTGATGCCTTTCAGCAGAGACCCCCCACCTATTTAAAGCACCAACCCACAAGGAGTTCTGAATACGATTCCTATTCCCTAGAAGGAATCCGTATCCAACACAACTCTACTTGGCCCAACCAGGCCGAGTACAACTCTTGCACGCGTATGGTAACCCTTCCATACTCACGTGACTAACACTTTGCACGCGTATGGCCACCTTCCATACTCACGTGACTAACACTTTGCACGCGAATGACCTCCTGCCATTCTCACGTGACTAACCATTCTTCATGTGCACCATTCTCTTAGCCCGAACGTCTCGCATGACATCCTTGACCACCAAGACCTCAGTTCCTCCTGAACCTAGTCCCGAACCTCAGTTCCTCCATGAACCTAGTTTCGGTCCCGTCATCGACCACGTTCGTCTTCGAGCAATACCTGCACATGAACAAACCACAAAACAATTCCGAGCACAAGTCCACGACTTGACTCACATCAATCCATGCAAATACTCACACGAGCATTGCATAAAGTCCACTTCAAAAGAAGCATCATGAAATTCTCACAAATTTCATAATCCCAAAAATGAATCAAACACAATTCCAATTTTGCTCAAAACCCTAATCGAGCAAAAACGCATTCACGACGGACCAACAAAATCGGTCCGACGTACACATGAAAAAGTCACTCAAAAAACCATTCACGACGGACCAACAAAATCGGTCCGGTGTACAAGTGAAAGTCTCAGTTCCAAGAAGAAAACATTCCGGTGAAAACACGTTCACAACGGACCCAAAAACTTTGTCCGTTGTACATGCGAAATCCATCCTCAAAGCCGTTCACGATAGACCCAAAAACTTTGTCCGTCGTACATGCGAAACTTCTTGGATTCTTGGAAAATAGGGTTTGGCTCATGCGCTCAAAAACATGTTCACGACGGACACAAAAACTTTGTCCGCTGTACATAGGAGAAAGAGGTTGTCAAAAGCATGTTTACAAAGGACCAAGAAAGTTTGTCCGTCGTAGATGGGAAACTTCTTGTTTTCTTTAGGATTGGTCCGCGCCAAGGCAAAACTTATCGTTTCTTGTCAATTGTCAAAACACATGAACAAACACATTTTGCAAATTCAAATCTAAGTTAATTTTTTCAGTTCAAAGCCAATTTTTCAGCACATGATTTCACAATCTCCCCCTTGATGAAAACATTGGCAACACCACTTAGAATTGAACATTTGGCATTCACTTTACAAAAGATTTTGAAATCCAAAGGATCAAAGACCAAAGTAAGAAAACACAGAAATCCCCCTTTGACCAAAATGCAAAACAAAATCTCCCCCTGAGAATGAAAATGTGTGTGAATGTGCAATGTGCCCAAAAATTTCAAAATTCTCCAAACTTCTTCCAAAATTCTCAAACAACTCCCCCTTTTTCTTCTCCCCCTTTTTCTTAAACTTTTCAACGATTCCACGTTACTGTACGCTGCGTACAAACGAAAGCGATGCGCGAAACAAACTGAGTGCCCAAACACCCCGAATGAACTTACCATGTTCGCTTCTGCTTTCCTGCTTTAGTTCCGGTTCTGACCCAGCCGGTGTGACACATTCCACTACGGCTGGTCCCAACGGGCACTGCAGCTGCACCAGCACGCAAACGAGTGACAGAAGGAAACTGAGTGCCAAACACCCCGATTGATCTTCTTTCTCGCCGTAGTCACTTTGGACCGCATTTCAAAACCGTCCGAGTCGTTGTGGAACATTCCTCCACGGCGGGTCCCAACGGGTTCTGTAAGCTGCTTGCGTATGAAACTGATAAACAGAAGAAAACTACATGCGAAGCACCGCGAATGGACTTTGTATGCCTCGTAACTCTGTTCGGCATGCATTTCGTACCTCTTCGAGTCGGTGTGGAACTTTCCCACGCAACGCGTACAGTAAGCATCATGCGTTAGAAAATGACGCAAGAAATGAAACTGAGTGTCAAGCACCCCATATGGACTTCATCTGTTTACTAGCTCCTATTAGCATCAACTTTGGGTCCCTCCGAATCGTTGCGAGACCTGCACGATAAATGGTACTGTAAGCTTTGGCGTCTTGGAATGGTGCACGAATCGAACACTTGTGCCAATCAACCAGAATCGACTTCCTATGCGCCCTAGCTCATTTCGGCATTCATTTCGATTCCACCCGAGTCTGAGTCATGCCCTCCACCGCGACGGGTCCCAACCGTTACTTTGAGCTGTATGCGTATGAAGACGATGCACGAATGGGAACTCTCTGCCGAACCGCACGAATGGGTACTCTCTGCCGAACCCTACGAATGGACTTTACATGCATTTTAGCCCATCCAAAATTCATTTACGATGCATGCAGGTCCGTGTGAAACATTCCTCCACGACGGGTCGTAATGGGTCTTGCATGCTTATTTGCTTACAAAAGCGACGCCTAAACAAAAGCGAGTGTCCAACACGCCGAATGGACTTCACACGTGCCTAGCTCATTTCGGCAAGCATTTCGAGTCTTCGAGTCTGCGTTAAACATTCATCCACGTGGGACCCAAAATTGTACCGTTAGCTACATACGTAATGTATGCTGTACCTAAACGAAACTTTCTTCCAAACATGCCGAATGAGCCGTACATAGCCGTAGCAGATTCGGCATGCATTAAGAATCCGTCTCGATTAATGCGTGAAGCATTCCTTCACGCCGTGCACGAATGAGTACTTTAGGGAGCGCCCGCATCGAAACGATGCGTAAATGAAACCGAGCGGCAAGCATGCCCGATGGACTTCGCGTAATGTCGTAATTCATTCGGCCAGGCATTTCGAATCCGTCCGAGTCGGCGCGAAATATTCCACCAAGACGGGTTCCACGTTCTTATGCGCTGCATACAAGCGAAGCGTCAGCGCTAAACAAACCGAGTGCCCAAACACCCGAATGAACTTACCATGTTCGCTTGTGCCTTCGGCTTTAGTTCCGGTTCGACCAGCCGGTGTGACACATTCCACTACGGGTCCCAACGGGCACCGCAAATGCACCAAGACGCAAACGAGTGAAGGAAACCGAGTGCCAAACACCCGAATGATCTTCTTTCGCCGTAGTCACTTTGGCCCGCATTTCAAAACCGTCCGAGTCGTTGTGGAACATTCCTCCACGGCGGGTCCCAACGGGTTCGTAAGTCGCTATGCGTATGAAATTGATAAACGAGAAAAAACTACATGCGAAGCACCGCGAATGGACTTTGTATGCCTCGTAACTCTGTTCGGCATGCATTTCGTACCTCTTCGAGTCGGTGTGGAACTTTCCCACGCAACGCGTACAGTAAGCATCATGCGTTAGAAAATGACGCAAGAAATGAAACTGAGTGTCAAGCACCCCATATGGACTTCATCTGTTTACTAGCTCCTATTAGCATCAACTTTGGGTCCCTCCGAATCGTTGCGAGACCTGCACGATAAATGGTACTGTAAGCTTCGAGCGTGCCGGAATGGTGCACGGATCGAACACTGGTGCCAATCAACCAGAATCGACTTCCTATGCGCCCTAGCTCATTTCGGCATTCATTTCGATTCCACCCGAGTCTGAGTCATGCCCTCCACCGCGACGGGTCCCAACCGTTACTTTGAGCTGTATGCGTATGAAGACGATGCACGAATGGGAACTCTCTGCCGAACCGCACGAATGGGTACTCTCTGCCGAACCCTACGAATGGACTTTATATGCATTTTAGCCCATCCAAAATTCATTTCTGATCATGCAGGTCCGTGTGGAACATTCCTCCACGACGGTCGTAATTGGTGCTGCATGCTTATTTGCTTACAAAACGACGCCCAAACGAATCGAGTGTCCAACACGCCGAATGGACTTCACACGTGCCCTAGCTCATTTCGGCGAGCATTTCGAGTGCGCTCGAGTCTGCGTTAAACATTCATCCACGTGGGACCCAAAATGGTACCGTTAGCTACATACGTAACAGGGCGTTGCATGAAACGAAACTTTCTTCCAAACATGCCGAATGGGCCGTACATAGCCGTAGCACATTCGGCATGCATTAAGAATCTGTCTGAGTGTCTGTGAAGCATTCCTTCACGCCGTGCACGAACGAGTACTTTAGGGAGCGTCATGCAGCGATGCGAAATGAAACGGCGGCAAGCATGCCCGATGGACTTCGCATGTGTCGTAATTCATTCCGGCAGGCATTTGAATCCGTCCGAGTCGGGCGCGAAATATTCCACCAAGGCGGGTTCCACGTTCTTTGTCTGGCTGCGTACAAGCGAAAGCGATCTGTGAAACAAACTGAGTGCCCAAACACCCGAATGAACTTACCATGTTCGGTTGTGCCTTCTAGCTTTAGTTCCGGATCGACCCAGTAGGTGTGACACATTCCACTATGCATTTGGTCCCCAGCGAACGCTGCGATTGCACCGAGACGCCAAATGAGTGACACAAGGAAACCGAGTGCCAAACACCGAATGATCTTCTTTCTCGCCGTAGTCACTTTGGCCCGCATTTCAAAACCGTCCAGTCGTTGTGGAACATTCCTCCACGGCGGGTCCCAACGGCTTCGTAAGTCGCTATGCGTATGAAACCGATAAATGTAAGAAAACTACATGCGAAGCACCGCGAATGGACTTTGTATGCCTCGTAACTCTGTTCGGCATGCATTTCGTACCTCTTCGAGTCGGTGTGGAACTTTCCCACGCATAGCATCTGATAAGCATCATGCGTTAGAAAATGACGCAAGAAATGGCCGAGTGTCAAGCACCCCATATGGACTTCATCTGGTTACTAGCTCCTATTAGCATCAACTTTGGGTCCCTCCGAATCGTTCTGCGAGACACCTTGCGATAAATGGTGCTGTAAGCTCGGCGTCTTGGAATGGTGCACGGATCGAACACCGTGCCAATCAACCGAGAATCGACTTCCTATGCGCCTAGCTCATTTCGGCATTCATTTCGATTCCACCCGAGTCGAGTCATGCCCTCCACCGCGACGGGTCCCAACCGTTACTTTGAGTCTGTATGCGTATGAAGGCGATGCACGAATGGGAACTCTCTGGAACCGCACGAATGGGTACTCTCTGCCGAACCCTCTGAATGGACTTTATATGCATTTTAGCCCATCCAAAATTCATTTCTGATGCATGCAGGTCCGTGTGAAACATTCCTCCACGACGGGTCGTAATGGAGTGCTGCATGCTTATTTGCTTACAAAAGCGACGCCTAAACAAAGCGAGTGTCCAACACGCCGAATGGACTTCACACGTGCCCTAGCTCATTTCGGCAAGCATTTCGAGTGCGCTCGAGTCTGCGTTAAACATTCATCCACGTGGGACCCAAAATGGTACCGTTAGCTACATACGTAACAGGGCGTTGCACGAAACGAAACTTTCTTCCAAACATGCCGAATGAGCCGTACATAGCCGTAGCACATTCGGCATGCATTAAGAATCCGTCTCAGTGTCTGTGAAGCATTCCTTCACGCCGTGCACGAACGAGTACTTTAGGGAGCGTCCGCACGAAAACGATGCAGAAATGAAACCGAGCGGCAAGCATGCCCAGTGGACTTCGCATGTGTCGTAATTCATTCCGGCAGGCATTTCGAATCCGTCCGAGTCGGCGCGAAATATTCCACCAAGACGGGTTCCACGTTACTGTACGCTGCGTACAAACGAAAGCGATGCGCGAAACAAACTGAGTGCCCAAACACCCCGAATGAACTTACCATGTTCGCTTCTGCTTTCCTGCTTTAGTTCCGGTTCTGACCCAGCCGGTGTGACACATTCCACTACCGTCCCAACGGCACTGCAGCTGCACCAAAGACGCATAACGAGTGATGAAGGAAACCGAGTGCCAAACACCCGATTGATCTTCTTTCTCGCAGTAGTCACTTTGGACCGCATTTCAAAACCGTCCGAAGTCGTTGTGGAACATTCCTCCACGGCGGGTCCCAACGGGTTCTGTAAGTCGCTTGCGTATGAAACTGATAAATGAAGAAAACTACATGCTAAGCACCGCGAATGGACTTTGTATGCCTCGTAACTCTGTTCGGCATGCATTTCGTACCTCTTCGAGTCGGTGTGGAACTTTCCCATAACGCGTCTGATAAGCATCATGCGTTAGAAAATGACGCAAGAAATGAAACTGAGTGTCAAGCACCCCATATGGACTTCATCTGTTTACTAGCTCCTATTAGCATCAACTTTGGGTCCCTCCGAATCGTTGCGAGACCTGCACGATAAATGGTACTGTAAGCTTCGAGCGTGCCGGAATGGTGCACGAATCGAACACTGGTGCCAATCAACCAGAATCGACTTCCTATGCGCCCTAGCTCATTTCGGCATTCATTTCGATTCCACCCGAGTCTGAGTCATGCCCTCCACCGCGACGGGTCCCAACCGTTACTTTGAGCTGTATGCGTATGAAGACGATGCACGAATGGGAACTCTCTGCCAAACCGCACGAATGGGTACTCTCTGCCGAACCCTACGAATGGACTTTATATGCATTTTAGCCCATCCAAAATTCATTTCTGATCTGTCTGGGTCCGTGTGAAACATTCCTCCACGACGGGTCGTAATGGGTGCTGCATGCTTATTTGCTTACAAAAACGACGCCCGAAACAAAACTGAGTGTCCAACACGCCGAATGGACTTCACACGTGCCCTAGCTCATTTCGGCAAGCATTTCGAGTGCGCTCGAGTCTGCGTTAAACATTCATCCACGTGGGACCCAAAATGGTACCGTTAGCTACATACGTAACAGGGCGTTGCACGAAACGAAACTTTCTTCCAAACATGCCGAATGAGCCGTACATAGCCGTAGCACATTCGGCATGCATTAAGAATCCGTCTCAGTGTCTGTGAAGCATTCCTTCACGCCGTGCACGAACGAGTACTTTAGGGAGCGTCCGCACGAAAACGATGCAGAAATGAAACCGAGCGGCAAGCATGCCCGATGGACTTCGTAATGTGTCGTAATTCATTCCGCAGGCATTTCGAATCCGTCCGAGTCGGGCGCGAAATATTCCACCAAGACGGGTTCCACGTTCTTATCAGACTGGCAGACAAACGAAAGCGATGCGAAACAAACTGAGTGCCCAAACACCCGAATGAACTTACCATGTTCGCCGCTTTCTGCTTTAGTTCGGTTCGACCCACCGGTGTGACACATTCCACTACGGCCGTCCCAGCGGGCACTGCAGCACCGCACCAAAGACGCAAACGGTGATGAAGGAAACTGAGTGCCAAACACCCGATTGATCTTCTTTCTCGCCGTAGTCACTTTGGATCGCATTTCAAAACCGTCCCGAAGTCGTTGTGGAACATTCCTCCACGGCGGGTCCCAACGGGTTCTCGTAAGTCGCTTGCGTATGAAATCGATAAACAGAAGAAAACTACATGCGAAGCACCGCGAATGGACTTTGTATGCCTCGTAACTCGTTTCGCATGCATTTCGCACCTCTTCGAGTCGGTGTGGAACTTTCCCACGCAACGCTGCATAAGAAGCATCATGCGTTAGAAAATGACGCAAGAAATGAAACCGAGTGTCAAGCACCCCATATGGACTTCATCTGTTTACTAGCTCCTATTAGCATCAACTTTGGGTCCCTCCGAGATCGCTAAGAGACCTGCACGATAAATGGTACTGTAAGCTTCGAGCGTGCCGGAATGGTGCACGAATCGAACACGGTGCCAATCAACCGAATCGACTTCCTATGCGCCTAGCTCATTTCGGCATTCATTTCGATTCCACCAGTCTGAGTCATGCCCTCCACCGCGACGGGTCCCAACTGTTACTTTGAGCTGTATGCGTATGAAGACGATGCACGAATGGGAACTCTCTCGCCAAACCGCATCGAATGGGTACTCTCTGCGAACCCTACGAATGGACTTTATATGCATTTTAGCCCATCCAAAATTCATTTCGATCTGCTGGTCCGTGTGAAACATTCCTCCACGACGGTCGTAATGGGTGCTTTCGCATGCTTATTTGCTTACAAAAACGACGCCCGAAACAAAACTGAGTGTCCAACACGCCGAATGGACTTCACACGCGTTCTAGCTCATTTCGGCAAGCATTTCGGAGTCGCCGAGTCTGCGTTAAACATTCATCCACGTGGGACCCAAAATTGTACCGTTAGCTACATACGTAACAGGGCGTTGCACGAAACGAAACTTTCTTCCAAACATGCCGAATGAGCCGTACATAGCCGTAGCACATTCGGCATGCATTAAGAATCCGTCTCGATTAATACGTGAAGCATTCCTTCACGCCGTGCACGAACGAGTACTTTAGGAGCGTCCCGCACGAAAACGATGCAGAAATGAAACCGAGCGGCAAGCATGCCCATGGACTTCGCATGTGTCGTAATTCATTCCGGCAGCATTTGAATCCGTCCGAGTCGGGCGCGAAATATTCCACCAAGACGGGTTCCACGTTCTTGTCAGCTGCAGACAAATGAAAGCGATGCGCGAAACAAACTGAGTGCCCAAACACCCGAATGAACTTACCATGTTCGCTTCGCTTCCTGCTTTAGTTCGGTTCGACCCGGTAGGTGTGACACATTCCACTACTACCGTCCCAACGGGCACCGCAAATGCACCAAGACGCAAACGAGTGACAGAAGGAAACCGAGTGCCAAACACCCGATTGATCTTCTTTCGCCGTAGTCACTTTGGACCGCATTTCAAAACCGTCCGAAGTCGTTGTGGAACATTCCTCCACGGCGGGTCCCAACGGGTTCTGTAAGTCGCTATGCGTATGAAACTGATAAACGTAAGAAAACTACATGCGAAGCACCGCGAATGGACTTTGTATGCCTCGTAACTCGCTCGGCATGCATTTCGTACCTCTTCGAGTCGGTGTGGAACTTTCCCACGCAACGCTGCACAAGAAGCATCATGCGTTAGAAAATGACGCAAGAAATGAAACCGAGTGTCAAGCACCCCATATGGACTTCATCTGCTTACTAGCTCCTATTAGCATCAACTTTGGGTCCCTCCGAATCGCTATAGACCTGCCACGATAAATGGTACCGTAAGCTTCGAGCGTCTAATGGTGCACGGATCGAACACTGGTGCCAATCAACCAGAATCGACTTCCTATGCGCCCTAGCTCATTTCGGCATTCATTTCGATTCCACCCGAGTCTGAGTCATGCCCTCCACCGCGACGGGTCCCAACCGTTACTTTGAGCTGTATGCGTATGAAGACGATGCACGAATGGGAACTCTCTGCCGAACCGCACGAATGGGTACTCTCTGCCGAACCCTACGAATGGACTTTATATGCATTTTAGCCCATCCAAAATTCATTTCTGATCTGTCTGGGTCCGTGTGAAACATTCCTCCACGACGGGTCGTAATGGGTGCTGCATGCTTATTTGCTTACAAAAACGACGCCCGAAACAAAACTGAGTGTCCAACACGCCGAATGGACTTCACACGTGCCCTAGCTCATTTCGCAAGCATTTCGAAAGCGCCGAGTCTGCGTTAAACATTCATCCACGTGGGACCCAAAATGGTACCGTTAGCTACATACGTAACAGCATGCTGTACCTAAACGAAACTTTCTTCCAAACATGCCGAATGAGCCGTACATAGCCGTAGCACATTCGGCATGCATTAAGAATCCGTCTCGATTATGTGAAGCATTCCTTCACGCCGCGTACCGAACGAGTACTTTAGGAGCGCCCGCACGAAAACGATGCGTAAATGAAACCGAGCGGCAAGCATGCCGATGGACTTCGTGATGTGTCGTAATTCATTCCGGCCAGGCATTTCGAATCCGTCCGAGTCGGGCGCGAAATATTCCACCAAGACGGGTTCCACGTTATCAGACGCTGCGTACAAGCGAAAGCGATGCGCGAAACAAACCGAGTGCCCAAACACCCGAATGAACTTACCATGTTCGCTTCGCTTCTGCTTTAGTTCCGGTTCGACCCAGCCGGTGTGACACATTCCACTACGGCCGTCCTAACGGCACTGCAATGCACCCGACGCAAACGAGTGACAAGGAAACCGAGTGCCAAACACCCCGATTGATCTTCTTTCTCGCCGTAGTCACTTTGGACCGCATTTCAAAACCGTCCCGAAGTCGTTGTGGAACATTCCTCCACGGCGGTCCCAACGGGTTCTGTAAGTCGCTATGTATGAAACTGATAAACAGAAGAAAACTACATGCGGCTAATCGCGAATGGACTTTGTATGCCTCGTAACTCTGTTCGGCATGCATTTCGCACTCTTCGAGTCGGTGTGGAACTTTCCCACGCAACGCCGCATGAAGCATCATGCGTTAGAAAATGACGCAAGAAATGAAACCGAGTGTCAAGCACCCCATATGGACTTCATTTGTTTACTAGCTCCTATTAGCATCAACTTTGGGTCCCTCCGAATCGCTAAGTAGACCTGCACGATAAATGGTACTGTAAGCTTAGGCGTCTTTAATGGTGCACGGATCGAACATCGTGCCAATCAACCAGAATCGACTTCCTATGCGCCCTAGCTCATTTCGGCATTCATTTCGATTCCACCCGAGTCTGAGTCATGCCCTCCATCGCGACGGGTCCCAACCGTTACTTTGAGCTGTATGCGTATGAAGACGATGCACGAATGGGAACTCTCTGCCGAACCGCACGAATGGGTACTCTCTGCCGAACCCTACGAATGGACTTTATATGCATTTTAGCCCATCCAAAATTCATTTCTGATCTGTCTGGGTCCGTGTGAAACATTCCTCCACGACGGGTCGTAATGGGTGCTGCATGCTTATTTGCTTACAAAAACGACGCCCGAAACAAAACTGAGTGTCCAACACGCCGAATGGACTTCACACGTGCCCTAGCTCATTTCGGCAAGCATTTCGAGTGCGCTCGAGTCTGCGTTAAACATTCATCCACGTGGGACCCAAAATGGTACCGTTAGCTACATACGTAACAGGGCGTTGCACGAAACGAAACTTTCTTCCAAACATGCCGAATGAGCCGTACATAGCCGTAGCACATTCGGCATGCATTAAGAATCCGTCTCAGTGTCTGTGAAGCATTCCTTCACGCCGTGCACGAACGAGTACTTTAGGGAGCGTCCGCACGAAAACGATGCAGAAATGAAACCGAGCGGCAAGCATGCCCAGTGGACTTCGCATGTGTCGTAATTCATTCCGGCAGGCATTTCGAATCCGTCCGAGTCGGCGCGAAATATTCCACCAAGACGGGTTCCACGTTATCGCACGCTGGCGTACAAGCGAAAGCGATGCGCTAAACAAACCGAGTGCCCAAACACCCGAATGAACTTACCATGTTCGCTTCGCTTTCTGCTTTAGTTCGTTCGACTCACCGGTGTGACACATTCCACTCACGGCCGTCCCAACGGCACCGCAGCGCACCAAAGACGCAAACGAGTGACAGAAGGAAACTGAGTGCCAAACACCCCGATTGATCTTCTTTCTCGCCGTAGTCACTTTGGCCCGCATTTCAAAACCGTCCGAGTCGTTGTCGAACATTCCTCCACGGCGGGTCCCAACGGGTTCTGTAAGCTGCTTGCGTATGAAACTGATAAATAGAAGAAAACTACATGCGAAGCACTGCGAATGGACTTTGTATGCCTCGTAACTCTGTTCGGCATGCATTTCGTACATCTTCGAGTCGGTGTGGAACTTTCCCACGCAACGCGTACAGTAAGCATCATGCGTTAGAAAATGACGCAAGAAATGAAACTTAGTGTCAAGCACCCCATATGGACTTCATCTGTTTACTAGCTCCTATTAGCATCAACTTTGGGTCCCTCCGAATCGTTGCGAGACCTGCACGATAAATGGTACTGTAAGCTTCGAGCGTGCCGGAATGGTGCACGGATCGAACACTGGTGCCAATCAACCAGAATCGACTTACTATGCGCCCTAGCTCATTTCGGCATTCATTTCGATTCCACCCGAGTCTGAGTCATGCCCTCCACCGCGACGGGTCCCAACCGTTACTTTGAGGTGTATGCGTTTGAAGACGATGCACGAATGGGAACTCTCTGCCGAACCGCACGAATGGGAACTCTCTGCCGTACCCTACGAATGGACTTTATATGCATTTTAGCCCATCCAAAATTCATTTCTGATCTGTCTAGGTCAGTGTGAAACATTCCTCCACGACGGGTCGTAATGGGTGTTGCATGCTTATTTGCTTACAAAAACGACGCCCGAAACGAAACTGAGTGTCCAACACGCCGAATGGACTTCACTCGTGCCCTAGCTCATTTCGGCAAGCATTTTGAGTGCGCTCGAGTCTGCGTTAAACATTCATCCACGTGGGACCCAAAATGGTACCGTTAGCTACATACGTAACAGGGCGTTGCACGAAACGAAACTTTCTTCCAAACATGCCGAATGGGCCGTACATAGCCGTAGCACATTCGGCATGCATTACGAATGCGTCTGAGTGTCTGTGATGCATTCCTTCCTGCCGTGCACGAACGAGTACTTTAGGGAGCGTCCGCACGAAAACAATGCAGAAATGAAACCGAGCGGCAAGCATGCCCAGTGGACTTCGCATGTGTCGTAATTCATTCCGACAGGCATTTCGAATCCGTTCGAGTCGGCGCAAAATATTCCACCAAGACGGGTTCCACGTTATCAGATGTCATGCGTACAAACGAAAGCGATGCGCGAAACAAACCGAGTGCCCAAACACCCCGAATGAACTTACCATGTTCGCTTGTGCTTTCCATCTTTAGTTCCGGTTCGACCCACCGGTGTGACACATTCCACTACGGCTGGTCCTAACGGCATCAGCAAATGCACTGAAGACGCAAACGAAAGTGATGTGACGGAAATCGAGTGCCAAACATCCCGAATGATCTTCTTTCTCGCCGTAGTCACTTTGGCCCGCATTTCAAAACCGTCCCGAGTCGTTGTGGAACATTCCTCCACGCGGGTCCCAACGAGTTCTTTAAGTCAAGTTGCGTATGAAACCGATAAATAGAAGAAAACTACATGCTAAGCACCGCGAATGGACTTTGTATGCGTCGTAACACTGCTCGGGATGCATTTCGTACTTCTTCGAGTCGGTGTGGAACTTTCCCACGCCACGCCGCGTCTGATGCGCGACATGCGTTAGAAAATGACGCAAGAAATGAAACATAGTGTCAATCACCCCAAATGGACTTCATCTGCTTACTAGCTCCTATTAGCATCAACTTTGGGTCTCTCCGAATCGCTATGAGATCTGCACGATAAATGGTAATCATAAGCTTCGAGCGCGCCGGAATGGTGCACGGATCGAACACCGGTGCCAAGCAACCGTAATCGACTTACTATGCGCCCTAGCTCATTTCGGCATTCATTTCGATTCCACCCGAAGTCTCGAGTCATGCCCTCCACCGCGACGGTCCCAATCAGTTACTTTGAGTCAGTATGCGTTTGAAGACGATGCACGAATGGGAACTCTCTGCCGAACCGCATACGAATGGGAACTCACCGCCGAGCCCTACGAATGGACTTTATATGCATTTTAGCCCATCCAAAATTCATTTACGATCTGTCTGGTCAGTGTGAAACATTCCTCCACGACGGGTCGTAATGGGTGCCGCATGCTTATTTTTGCTTACAAAAACGACGCCAAACGAACCGAGTGTCCAACACGCCGAATGTACTTCACTGCGTTCTAGCTCATTTCGGCAAGCATTTTGAGTGCGCTCGAGTCTGCGTTAAACATTCATCCACGTGGGACCCAAAATGGTACCGTTAGCTACATACGTAACAGGGCGTTGCACGAAACGAAACTTTCTTCCAAACATGCCGAATGGGCCGTACATAGCCGTAGCACATTCGGCATGCATTACGAATGCGTCTGAGTGTCTGTGAAGCATTCCTTCACGCCGTGCACGAACGAGTACTTTAGGGAGCGTCCGCACGAAAACAATGCAGAAATGAAACCGAGCGGCAAGCATGCCCAGTGGACTTCGCATGTGTCGTAATTCATTTCGACAGGCATTTCGAATCCGTTCGAGTCGGCGCGAAATATTCCACCAAGACGGGTTCCACGTTATCAGACGCTGCATAAACGAAAGCGATGCGCTGAAACAAACTGAGTGCCCAAACACCGAATGAACTTACCATGTTCGCTTGTGCATTCCATCTTTAGTTCGGTTCGACCCAGCCGGTGTGACACATTCCACTACGGCTGGTCCCAACGGGCACCGCAGTGCACCAAAGACGCAAACGAGTGACAGACGGAAATCGAAAGTGCCAAACATCCGAATGATCTTCTTTCTCGCCGTAGTCACTTTGGCCCGCATTTCAAAATCGTCCGAAGTCGTTGTGGAACATTCCTCCACTGGCGGGTCCCAACGAAGTTCTTTAAGCCGGTTGCGTGAAACTGATAAACGAGAGAAAACTACATGCGGCTAACCGCGAATGGACTTTGTATGCGTCGTAACATCGTCGATGCATTTCGTACCTCTTCGAGTCGGTGTGGAACTATCCCACGCAACGCGTACTGTAAGCAGCATGCGTTAGAAAATGATGCAAGAAATGAAATTTAGTGTCAATCACCCTAAAAGGACTTCATCTGTTTACTAGCTCCTATTAGCATCAACTTTGGGTCCCTCCGAATCGTTGCGAGACCTGCACGATAAATGGTACTGTAAGCTTCGAGCGTGCCGGATTGGTGCACGGATCGAACACTGGTGCCAAGCAACCAGAATCGACTTCCTATGCGCCCTAGCTCATTTCGGCATTCATTTCGATTCCACCCGAGTCTGAGTCATGCCCTCCACCGCGACGGGTCCCAACCGTTACTTTGAGCTGTATGCGTATGAAGTCGATGCACGAATGGGAAATCTCTGCCGTACCGCACGAATGGGAACTCTCTGCCGAATCCTACGAATGGACTTTATATGCATTTTAGCCCATCCAAAATTCATTTCTGATCTGTCTGGGTCAGTGTGAAACATTCCTCCACGACGGGTCGTAATGGGTGCTGCATGCTTATTTGCTTACAAAAACGACGCCCGAAACGAAATTGAGTGTCCAACACGCCGAATGGACTTCACACGTGCCCTAGCTCATTTCGGCAAGCATTTCGAGTGCGCTCGAGTCTGCGTTAAACATTCACCCACGTGGGACCCAAAATGGTACCGTTAGCTACATACGTAACAGGGCGTTGCACGAAACGAAACTTTCTTCCAAACATGCCGAATGGGCCGTACATAGCCGTAGCGCATTCGGCATGCATTACGAATCCGTCTGAGTGTCTGTGAAGCATTCCTTCACGCCGTGCACGAACGAGTACTTTAGGGAGCGTCCGCACGAAAACGATGCAGAAATGAAACCGAGCGGCAAGCACGCCGAGTGGACTACGCATGTGTCGTAACTCATTTCGGCAGGCATTTCGAATCCGTCCAAGTCGGCGCGAAATATTCCACCAAGACGGGTTCCACGTTACTGTACGTTGCGTACACGAAAGCGATGCGCGAATGAACTTACGATGTTCGCTTGTGCTTTCCAGATTTAGTTCCGGTTCTGACCCAGCCGGTGTGACACATTCCACTACTGCTGGTCCCAACGGGCACTGCAGGTGCACCAGCACGCAAACGAGTGACAGAAGGAAACTAAGTGCCAAGCACCCCGAATTATTTTCTTGCTCGCCGAAGTCACTTTGGCCCGCATTTCAAAACTGTCCGAGTCGTTGTGGAACATTCCTACACGGCCGGTCCCAACGGGTTCTGTAAGCTGCTTGCGTATGAAACTGATAAACAAAAGACTCGAGCGTACTCAAAATGCTTGCCGAAATGAGCTAGGGCACATGTGAAGTCCATTCGGCGTGTTGGACACTCAGTTTCGTTTCGGGCGTCATTTTTGTAAGCACATAAGCGTTCAGCACCCATTACGACCCGTCGTGGAGGAATGTTTCACACTGACCCAGACAGATCAGAAATGAATTTTGGATGGGCTAAGCATATAAAGTCCATTCGTAAGGTTCGGCAAAGAGTTCCCATTCGTGCATCGTCTTCATACGCATACAGCTCAAAGTAACGGTTGGGACCCGTCGCGGTGGAGGGCATGACTCAGACTCGGGTGGATTTGAAATTAATGCCGAAATGAGCTAGGGCGCATAGGAAGTCGATTCTGGTTGCTTGGCACCAGTGTTCGATCCGTGCACCATTCTGGCACGCCGGCTTACAAGACCATTTATCGTGCATGTCTCGCAGAACGATTCTGAGGGACCCAAAGTTGATGCTAATAGGAGCTAGTAAACGAGATGAAGTCCATTTGGGGTGCTTGACACTCGTTTCATTTCTTGCGTCATTTTCTCACTGCGTCTTTCATCAGACGCTGCGTTGCGTGGGAAAGTTCCACACCAACTCGAAGAGGTATGAAATGCATGCCGAACAGAGTTACGAGGCATACAAAGTCCATTCGCGGTGTTTCGCATGTAGTTTTCTTACGTTTATCGATTTCATACATGGCGACTTATAGAACACGTTGGGACCCGCCGTGGAGGAATGTTCCACAACGACTCGGACGGTTTTGAAATGCGGGCCAAAGTGACTACGGCGAGCAAGAAGATCATTCGGGGTGTTTGGCACTCAGTTTCCTTCACATCGGGTTTTGCGTGCTAGTGCAATTTGCGGTGCCGTTGGGACCCGGTAGTAGTGGAATGTGTCACACCGGCTGGGTCAGAACCAAAACTAAAGCTGTAAAGCACAAGTGAACATCGTAAGTTCATTCAGGGTGTTTGGGCACTCAGTTAGTTTCGCGCATCGCTTTCGTTTGTACGTAGCGTACAGTAACGTGGAACCCGTCTTAGTGGAATATTTCGTGCCAACTCGTACGGATTTGAAATGCCTGCTGAAATGAGTTACGACACATGCGAAGTCCACTAGGGGTCCTTGCCGCTCGGTTTCATTTCTGCATCGTTTTCGTGCGGACGCTCCCTACAGTACTTGTTCGTGCACGGCGTGAACGCTTCACATACATTCAGACGGATTCGTAATGCATGCCGAATGTGCTACGACTATGTACGGCCCATTCGTAATGTTTGGAAGATAGTTTCGTTTCGTGCAACGCCCTGTTACGTATGTAGCTAACGGTACCATTTTGGTTCCCACGTGGATGAATGTTTATCGCAGACTCGGCGCATTTCAAATGCTTGCCGAAATGAGCTAGGCACGTGTGAAGTCCATTCGGCGTGTTGGACACTCGCCTGCTTTCGCGCCGCTTTTGTAAGCCCATAAGCATGCATCACCCATTGCGACTGGTCAGGAGGAATGTTTCACACCGACCTGCATGCATCGTAAATGAATTTTGGATGGGCTAAAATGCATGTAAAGTCCATTCGTAAGGTTCGGCAGAGAGTTCCCATTCGTGCATTGTCTTCATACGCATGCAGCTCAAAGTAACGGTTGGGACCCGTCGCAGTGGAGGGCATGACTCAGACTCGGGTGGAATCGAAATGCATGTCGAAATAAGCTAGGGCGCATAGGAAGTCGATTCTGGTTGCTTGGCACCAGTGTTCGATCCGTGCACCATTCCGGCACGCTCGAAGCTTACAGTACCATTTATCCTGCAGTTCTCGCAGCGATTCGGAGGGACCCAAAGTCGATGCTAATAGGAGCTAGTAAACAGATGAAGTCCATTTGGGGTGCTTGACACTCAGTTTCATTTCTTGCGTCATTTTCTAACGATGTCAAGCATCAGACGCTAAGCAGGGGAAAGTTCCACACCGACTGAAGAGGTACGAAATGCATGCCGAACAGAGTTACGAGGCATACAAAGTCCATTCGCGGTGTTTCACATGTAGTTTTCTTCTGCTTATCAGTTTCATACGCAGCGACTTACGAACCCGTTGGGACCCGCGTGGAGGAATGTTCCACAACGACTGCACGGTTTTGAAATGCGGGCCAAAGTGACTACGGCGAGCAAGAAGATCATTCGGGGTGTTTGGCACTCGGTTTCCTTCATCACTACGTTTGCGTCTTTGGTGCAATCAAGTGCAGACGTTGGGACCAGCCGTAGTGGAATGTGTCACACTGGCTGGGTCAGAACCGGAACTAAAGCTGGAAACACTACTACAGATCCGTACATCACAATAGGTTCTTTTTGGTCATCACAGTCGGTTTTGGTGGCGATACAAAGTCCAACGACAGTGATAAGGTAGATATATCACAGTCGGTTTTTAACCGACACTAATAATACATTATCACTGTCGGTTCTTTTTAGGAACCGACTGTGATATTACACTTATCACAATCGGTTTTCGCTTAGAACCGATTGCGATAAGTATAATATCACAATCGGTTCTTTTTAGAACCGATACAAATGATTACATTATCACAATCGGTTTTTTGTTGAAACCGATGGGGATAAGTATAATATCACAATCGGTTCGTTTTTAGAACCGATTCAAATTATTACATTATCACAATCGGTTTTTTATTGAAACCGATGGGGATAAGAATATTATCAAAATCGGTTCTTTACCCAAACCGATTGCGATACTAAAAATATCCCAATCGGTTCCAGTAAGAACCGATTGTGATACTGTACCTATCCCAATCGATTCCAACAAAGAACCGATTGTGATGATGTTACTGTACATCGTCCGAAAATGGCCTCGCATTGACAACATGATACATTCATCACAATTCACAATATCACAGAACATATACATCACAATCTACACACATTACATTCAAATTAATATTGTTTACAATCTGTAACAGATCACATTCACATTCAGATAATTTTTTTTTACACTTTATGGACTAGTATTTGCTTGAATGGTCTCTATATCTACCATCATCCGTTATAACTTCTCGGCCCAAAGCACTCACTCGCATAAATGGTCTCGTAATTTCTTGAGATCAGCGTTGGTTAGGCTCTTCCGGATGATATCAAGGTCCTGCAAAATAGATAGTAGTGCACTAATATATTTAAGTCTTAAATTGGAACAAAAACATGCTGATAGTATTATGCTTGTAAACAAATATCACATAGACAGTAGTGCAAATAATCTGCTCTATACCTTAGGGAAATTATGTGAGCGACCAACCAAAATCACCATGTGATGCATCACGTAAAAGCCACACAGATCATCGCACCCTTGTTGATGACACTGTGAACAAAGAAACTTAAATTAGGAGACGAATTAAAAATAGGTGTCAGAAAAAAAATCCTATGATAGACACTTGTACCTTGAAGCGCTTCCACTCGAGTTTGGTGCCTTGTTTATCATTGTGTCGGCCATGTTCAGCAACGTAAGACATGAAAGCCCTATACATTGGAGAGATGCCATTGAGGTTAAAAATACGTAACGTAGTTCAATATGTAAAGTGTTAGGTTAGAGGAATGTACTTACTTTTGCAAAACTGGCTCGATCGCATAGTCCATCGGTCTATTTTCGAGTGAGTTCAACGTGTAGACCTTGTTTTCACTCGGAATAACCACAAGTAGAACCCAATGGTTGCTTATTAAACGGTACACAATGCAAGAGAATAAGTTAATACAAGGTTGAAGTGTGTACATGTAATTGAATTGTATAGTAGTACATACTCCTGGTGGTATGGGAAGAGAATGAAGTCCTTTTTTGCCTCATCATGCAATTCCTGCTTGATGTATCCTACAAGGAACTCTGATTGATACTTAGCCATGGTCACAGACACCATCTCAGGGTCGACAAACCCGACAGGGTGTCGACCCGTCACGGCTCGCTGCCTCATGATCCTGCAATTCATGTCATGATGTAACACTGGGTGTCCCGATCTTTCGATGAGAATGATAACCTTCGATTTGGGTGGAGACGACTTTGACGATCCGACTACAACGTAGAACGACGATGCGCCTTAGCAATCGCTAAACCAACTCCAGATGGTTATTGATCTTGCCGTGGGCACGATCAACCTGATCACGAAGATCAATTCCTGCAAGCAATCGAAGAACAAGCAAGAACAAGGCAAAAGCAATCTAAAATTGCAAACATAGATGAAGTATAGAAAAGTTGGGGTTCCGATACAAGGAGCTTGTTAGGCGGCCGTTGAGCACGTCTAAAAGACTCAGAATAGTAGCAAAAGGCTAAACTATCAAATAACCAAAACCCAAGTTATTTTGGGGGACTACCTAGCTATATATAGGAGAAATAAGAGGCCAAAACCATGCTTGGGGCGTCCAAAACACATTCATGGCAGAATAGGACTCGTATTCCTAGTTTGTCCCAGATTTGGAAAGATGACCGAACTTGTTTTGCATATTCCCGTTGACTCGGTAGGAATTTGGAGGTGGGGCCGGATCCGTTGGAAAGAGGACGTCGAAACCTTTCAAACCAGTACTCATAGACCTCAAACACCCTTGTGGATCAAAAGTTATGGTCGTTTTCAGTTGGTGCTGTCCCGGAGGCCGAATCCGAGTTGAAGTTGTGCACCGGAACAATTGGCTTCATGCTTGACTTTTGGGAGTCCTTCTCCTTGGTTCCTAAGGACAATAAAATCATCACAAGGATTAAATAGCATTCCATTCATTAAATTATTTGTATGCAACCCGAGGAACGCATTCACCTGGCAATTGAATTGACGTGCGCGAGCTCGAGTAATTGGCCCTTGTATTACATTGTTGATTTCAATTGGGTTTGTAGACATGGCCGTATCCATGGTAGTGATGTCCTCATCATCCTCCCTTCTTGCATTTGAGTCGCCCTCGACTCAAGCTCATCATCTTCTCCCATGTATGGTTTCAAATCGGCAATGTTGAATGTGGGACTAACCCCAAAATCTGCAGGCAATTCAAGCTTATATGCATTATCATTAATCTTTGCCAATACTTTGAAAGGACCATCTGCTCGCGGCATCAACTTAGATTTTCTTAATTCCTGAATCGATCTTTTCGCAAATGCAACCAAACTATATCCCCAGGTTCAAAAGTTACATGCTTCCTTCCCTTACTACCAGCAAGTTTATATTTAGCATTCATGCGCTCTATGTTTTCTTTAGTTGTCTCATGCATTTTCATAATCAAATCAGCACGTTGTTTAGCATCAAGATTCAATTTCTCCGAAGATGGAAGAGGTAACAAATCAATTGGAGCATGAGGTACAAATCCATATACAATCTCAAAAGGACACATCTTAGTAGTAGAATGCATAGAACGATTATAAGCAAACTCAATATGAGGCAAGCATTCTTCCCACAATTTAATATTCTTTTTCAAAACAGCCCTAAGCATGGTAGATAAAGTTCGATTAACGACCTCAGTTTGTCCATCAGTTTGGGGATGACAAGTAGTAGAAAATAAAAGTTTAGTCCCCAATTTAGCCCACAAAGTTCTCCAAAAGTGGCTTAAAAATTTTGTGTCTCGATCTGAAACTATTGTGTTTGGCACACCATGCAAGCGAACAATTTCACGAAAGAATAAATCGGCAATGTTGGTAGCATCATCGCTTTTGTGACAAGGAATAAAGTGTGCCATCTTAGAAAATCTATCCACAACAACAAAGATACTATCCCTTCCTCTTTGTTCTAGGAAGTCCTAAAACAAAGTCCATAGAAATATCTTCCCAAGGCACGCTTAGAACAGTGCAGGCATGTATAAACCATGTGGATTAAGTCGTGACTTAGCTTTTTGACATGTAGAGCAGCGAGCGGCTAAACGTTCCACGCCTCGCCTCATCTTAGGCCAAAAGAAATGGCTAGCGAGTATGTCCTCCGTCTTCTTCACACCAAAGTGTCCCATCAACCCTCCTCCATGCGCTTCTGTAGCAATAACAAACGAACAGAACTAGCTGGAATGCATAGTTTGTTTGCTCTAAACACAAACCCATTATTGAGGACAAATTTGTTCCATGTTTTTCCCTCTTTAAAATTGAGCAACACATCTTTAAAATCATTATCATGCACATATTGCCCTTTAATCGTTTCCAAACCAAAAATTTTGAAGTCAAGTTGTGAGAGCATGGTATATCTCCTAGACAAGGCATCAAGCAATGACATTATCCTTTCCCTTTTGTGTTTGATGACATAAGGAAATAACTCAATGAATTCAACCCACTTTGCATGTCTACGGTTCAGTTTAGCTTGACTTCTAATATGTTTTAACGATTCATGATCGTAATGTATAACAAATTCCTTGGGCCATAAATAATGTTGCCATGTTTCTAAAGTTCGAACTAGCGCATATAACTCTTTATCATACGTAGAATAGTTCAAACTAGGCCCACTCAACTTCTCACTAAAATAAGCAATGTGTTTTCCTTCTTGTAACAGAACACCACCCAAACCAATTCCACTAGCATCACATTCTAGTTCAAAAGTCTTAGAAAAGTCCGGAAGTTGGAGTAAGGGTGCATGTGTTAACTTAGCTTCAGAACATTGAAGGCATCTTCCTCGTGACTTGCCCCAAACAAAAGGCACACCCTTCTTGGTGAGTTCATTCAAAGGTGCGGCGATTGTCAAGTCCTTCAAAAAAGCGACGATAGAATCCAAAGAAGTCCTAGGAAACTCCGCTTTGTGTGACCATGTTAGGAGTCGGCCAACTCAGTATCGCTTCAACCATGGCTTGATCAACTTCAATTCCTCGTGGAGTAACAACATAGCCAAGAAAAGAGACTCGATCCGTGCAAAAGGTGCACTTATCAAGGTTACCAAATAAACGTGCATCGCGTAAAGCATTAAAAACAACACGTAAATGTTCAAGATGGTCTTCTAAAGATTTGTCAGAGATCAAGATATCATCAAAGTAAACCACCACAAATTTTCCAATGAAAGCACGTAAAACCTCGCTCATCAATCGCATAAAAGTGCTAGGTGCATTAGTTAATCCAAATGGCATAACTAACCACTCATATAAACCGAACTTAGTTTTAAATGCTGTTTTCCATTCATCTCCTAACTTCATGCGAATCTGGTGGTACCCACTACGCAAATCAACTTTAGAGAACATAGTAGAGCCACTTAACTCATCAAGCATATCGTCTAACCTAGGAATAGGATGGTGATATCTAATGGTGATATTATTAATTGTTCTACAATCCACACACATACGCCATGTTCCATCTTTCTTAGGTACTAAAATAATCGAACAAAGACAAGGACTAAGAGATTTATCAAGCAATTCTTGAACTTGGCGTTGTATCTCTTTAGTCTCTTCAGGTTGGTTCTCAGATGGCGCTCGGTTGGGCAAGGATGCCCCTTGAATGAGGTCAATTTGGTGCTCAATCCCTCTAATTGGCGGCAGCCACGAGGGGATGTCCTTTGGAAAGATGTCACAGTATTCGCAAAAGGTTAGCGACGAAAGGAGGCAAAGAAAGAGACATCTCCTCTAGTGAAAACAAAGTTTGTTTGCAAACCAGAGCATAGCAAGAATAACTACTTGTATCCAACTCGCTCACATCGATTTTGTTGCAAGAAAACATGCACCTTTCAATTTAATCTCATTTTTCTTATCACCATCCGAGTTAGATTCTTTCTTTTGATTTTGTTCAAACTCCTTTGCGACAATCTGATTTTCACTATTAGTTCTCTCTCGATTTTTCTCTTTGCTAGCTCTAGCGATCTCATCTTTTACAATGGCATCAAAGTGACATTGGATGTAACACAATCTTCTTTTCTTTATGCATGAAAGAGTATTGATTGGTTCTACCGTGATGTAAACAATTCTTATCATATTGCCAAGGTCTACCTAATAACATAAAACATGCTTGCATAGGTACGACATCGCAGTCAACATAATCATGATAAGAACCTAAAGCGAAATGTACTCTTACCAGGCATGTTACCTTGAGCTTGCCGCTATTGTTGAACCATTGAATGTAGTAGGGCTGAGGGTGTGGTCTAGTGGATAGTGCTAGCTTCTCCACCATGTCCATGCTTGCTAGATTATTGCAACTCCCACCATCAATGATTATTCGAATGGATTTTTCTTTGACGACGCCTTTAGTGTAAAACAAATTGTGGCATTGATTTGGCTCAGATGCGGGCAATCGAGCACTAAGCACACGGTCTTGCAATAATACTCAAATATTGATCAGCATCAGGCGCTCACGTGCTCTTCTTCATGTTTTGAGTTTGGATCGCCGTTTTCATGTTCCGCAAGCAAAGCATATGTTTCTTCATCAAGATCACTTGCAGAATCGTACTCGCCATCTTCGCGGGTTATTAGCACGCGCTTGTTTGGACACTCCTTCATCATGTGGCCAAAACCCTTGCAGCGATGGCATTGAATATCTTTTGTGCGTCCGTTGAGGTGACAGATCTTGTGAGCTTTTGGTAGGGGCTTGTGTGGCACTCCTCGTCGGCGTTGATCGGGTGCTGAATTTGAAGTGGAGGCGTCATTTTGTTATTGGAGGGTCGGGGTAGTGGTATGGATGGATGGGGCAGCAAGGGTGTGCGGTGCCCATGTAGTAGCTCGATCTCGTAGAAAAGTTAGCTTTTGCCTCGATTATCGACCCTGCACTTCACGTTCAGCTTTACAAGCAAGATGGAATAAACAAGTCATCGAATTATAATCCTTATAATCTAGAATGTCCTGGATTTCTCGATTTAACCCACCTAGAAAACGAGCCATAGAAGCTTCCTCATTCTCAATTAAGCCACAACGCAACATGCCAATTTGTAATTCTTGGTAATATTCTTCCACTGAATTCTTACCTTGGTGTAGGCGCTGCAATTTATTCAATAAATCTCTTGCATAGTATGAAGGAACAAATCTGTGCCTCATTAGCAATTTTAATGCTTCCCAAGTGGTGGGTATATTATTTGGATGAGAGCGACAATGTTCTCTCCACCAAATAGACGCAAAATCAGAGAATTCACTAGTGGCAGCCCTAACTCTTCTATTCTCAATGTAGTGTGACCGGCCACAATTTTCTTTTTCTTTTCCTTTTTCTTTTTTTTAGCCTTTTGTCTCTTTCTCTTTTCTTTCTTTTGGTGACTTTCGGCCAACACTAGTATGAACAAAGTTTTGGAATCTCTAACTCGGTGTCACAAGATAATATGATATGATAACTGAAGATTGTGCAATGTATCAAGTAGAGCAGCCCTAAGCAATATCAACAAGCTAGTCTCAAATAGGATCAAATTGTGTCACAAAGGATGAATTGGTTCCCAAAGGTATGTGTACTGATGTTTTTCTAGGGCAGCAAACTTGTTGCCTAGATTAAAGTTTGAAGATCACCGAATTTGATTGGTTGACTATGGAAGGAATTGAAGCTTATATCCTCAGCTTTCAATAGAGTGCAAGAAGACAAAAATCCGAGTTCGTATATAAAAGTTATGCTCAAAATACCAAGCTGGACAGAATTGAATGATTGAAGCTACGCAAAGGAAAAGAAAGATCAGCAACTAAAACATGGACTCTAATGGATCAAAACCTAACAAAACTCACTAAAATAACAGATTGAAACTAAAGGTTGAATTTTTGTGGAGTGGTTTTCAATTTAGGACAGAAAAAAAAACTAACCTAAAGGCACTGATATTCTCACCGATCAACTGAAGCTCTGATACCACTTGATGTAACACTGGGTGTCTCGATCTTTCGATGAGAATGATAACCTTCGATTTGGGTGGAGACGACTTTGACGATCCGACTACAACGTAGAACGACGATGCGCCTTAGCAATCGCTAAACCAACTCCAGATGGTTATTGATCTTGCCGTGGGCACGATCAACCTGATCACGAAGATCAATTCCTGCAAGCAATCGAAGAACAAGCAAGAACAAGGCAAAAGCAATCTAAAATTGCAAATATAGATGAAGTATAGAAAAGTTGGGGTTTCGATACAAGGAGCTTGTTAGGCGGCTGTTGAGCACGTCTAAAAGACTCAGAATAGTAGCAAAAGGCTAAACTATCAAATAACCAAAACCCAAGTTATTTTGGGGGACTACCTAGCTATATATAGGAGAAATAAGAGGCCAAAACCATGCTTGGGGCGTCCAAAACACATTCATGGCAGAATAGGACTCGTATTCCTAGTTTATCTCTCTGATTTGGAAAGATGACTGAACTTGTTTTGCATATTCCTGTTGACTCGGTAGGAATTTGGAGGTGGGGCCGGATCCGTTGGAAAGAGGACATTGAAAGCTTTCAAACCAGTACTCATAGACCTCAAACACCCTTGTGGATCAAAAGTTATGGTCATTTTAAGTTGGTGCTGTCCCGGAGGCCGAATCCGAGTTGAAGTTGTGCACCGGAACAATTGGCTTCATGCTTGACTTTTGGGAGTCCTTCTCCTTGGTTCCTAAGGACAATAAAATCATCACAAGGATTAAATAGCATTCCATTCATTAAATTATTTGTATGCAACCCGAGGAACGCATTCACCTGGCAATTGAATTGACGTGCGCGAGCTCGAGTAATTGGCCCTTGTATTACATTGTTGATTTCAATTGGGTTTGTAGACATGGCCGTATCCATGGTAGTGATGTCCTCATCATGTCAATTGTTAAAAAATATAATACAAAATCAGTAAATAGTCATCTGATTGAGTATGGTGCGAGACTCACAGCGTCTAGGATCGTATGGTAGAAATATCGACGGCTTTCAAGCTGTACATAAAGTACAGATCCTCAAAACTGACTGGGAAGGTCCCATCCTCGTTGCGGTGGAATTGGCCCGCTTGATACTTCACTATGAAATCATGGCGAGGCTCGGCCTCATGTGACCTATCGATGTGCCATCCATGTAGGTGGCGAGTGAACAAGCCCAAAGAATTCAATTCTTGGCTTGGGAGAAAGGGCTTTCCATGTATGTACCGCTTGTGATCATCAGGGTGCTCTGTGCCCTCTGACAACTTTGCCTTCTTCACGGAGGGACTCTCTGAACTCTGCTTTGTATCTTTCGTCAGCGTGGTAGAAGTCCTTTTGCGCACCACCTGCGCACCAGCATTTGTAGCTGCAGGCGTAGGTGCAGGAGGTGCAGCTGCAGGCGTAGGTGCAGGTTGTGTAGCAGGGGCAGGAGCATGTGCAGCAGGAGCAGGAGCAGCAGTAGTAGGAGGAGCAGCGATGCGAATGTGAGCAGCACCGATGCAGTACCAATACTAGCGATGCAGTAGTAGCAGCGATGCGAGCGATGCGAGCAGCAATAGCGCACTGCAGTAGTAGTAGCAGCAGAGCGAGCGAGCAGCAATAGCGCACTGTAGTAGCGATAGCAGCAGTAGTACCAACAGTAGCGTAAGTAGTAGCAGAGTACCAAAGAGGAGGAGGTGCTTGCACTACGACACCGTCGCGGGCCACTTGATGAACGACATCCGTGCTTGCCCGAGAGTGGTGATATCTTCGTCGGGGAACTCCAGGCATGAGACATGTAAACATCATGGACATAGTCCACCGCACCCTCATGTAGCCCATCCCCAAAGGTATACCATGCACCGTGTCATCCTCCTTGCTTGGAAATGCAACCCCGGCGCAGCCTCAATCAGATTCCGTCGCCGATCAGACTAGCCGGCACTTGGCAGGACCCTGCAAGAAGTGATCAGCACCTTCATCATAATCTGTGTTAAGCTTACTCATGTACCTTTTGGTCTGAAATAGTTATTACCTTGAGGTGTGGAATGCACAGTTCCTTATTGGAAGCGCAAATGCTAGGGCGTAGCATAGGCGATGGTTGAGGAATCGATTCGGGAGAACATCGCCATCATCTCACCCATCATCTCACCTTTAACTCCTCCTTCAACTCCTCCTTCATCTCGCAAACGGATCCGCGCCTCACGTGCTTCCCATGATCTTGCCCTGGCACCGACGTGCTCTCCTCTACAAAGAAGGACCTCTTCAGATACCTCGCACTGCGCGCAAGCACCGCCCCTTATGATCGGGCTTCCCGATTGCCGAACACAGGATGTCCCTTGACCCTTGGCTTTGAAATGCTCCTTGCTCTTTCTGCAGGCTTACCTCCTCCTGCAGGTCGCAAATATAAATTATTACTAAGATACAATGGGAATATAATATGCAATGTACTATGTTAGATATCTTACGATGGTCGTGGACGATCCAGGCGGTCGCGGGTTTGGAATGACAATCTGACCGTCAGAGGTTTTCTTCGCCCTCGCTAATACCCGATCAGCGTGCGTCTGCTCGCATATGTGGGAGTAAGGCATCGTTGTCTCGTGAGGTTGCACACTCAGAGGCTAGTCGCACCCACTCTGCATTCTTCCCTCACGCACTCCACCGGAACCGAGGTGGTGCGCGTGTGTGTTACGCCTCTGTATAGCGATATTATTCTCTCTCAGCTCCTCCGCCTCGGGTGTATTCCTCATCCTTGCGAACTCCTCCCAAACCTCGGGTGTAACAAATGGATACCTTTGGAAGGGAGTACGGTCTTTCAACACGAACTCGGCATGCATGTCACCCTGAAATGCCTCAAAGCCACACCCATTCTCTTCAAGGCGCACTGCCTCGCATTGATTTCATCTTCCTCTGGTATAATCCATTTTCCCTTAACCGCCCCACAGTGGTTCTTCCGCTGCCGCTTACTTCCTTCCTCCAGTCCTTAATTGTGATCGGCACTCGCTCCCTCACCAATTGGCCGAGAAAAGAGGAGTAGCGCCCCTTAAACTGCCAGACCCGTGCAAACCCCTGGCATTGAAGTGGAGCACTTGCGGCGTTTCTCCTGTGGCTCCTTTATTCGGTCCTCTGGCCTTTCTAACCTTCCTCGATGGGGTAGCAGGACCTTCTTCTCTCTCTGGCGTTGAGCCGGTGCTCTCTCTTTGCGACATTTCGAAGTAAGTACGTATATGTCAAACCTAAACTTCATGAGAGGAAGCAATTCAAATTTCACACAATAGAAAGCAATTCACATGTCTATCTGTAGACCGACTAAGTACGTACGTACCAATGATGACTCTTAATCTCTAATTAGGTTAGGTCCTAATCCCATTCGAGGATATGTGGTACGAGCAAGTTCCTAAGCTGTTGTACAACTCTAGAGAAAATTTAAAGATCTCCCCGCTGTTCTCCAAATACACGTCTCGACAACATGTCAAGAGGGTGTGTATTCGAAAAACACCAGGGAGATGTTGCCGAAACTTTCTCTAGAGTTTGTACAACAAACTTAGAACTAGCCCTGCCACATATCCTCGAACTGTCCCAAAAACGTGGATACTGAGATCGCTTATTTATAAATATGCTATTTTAGCATACTTATAAACAAGCACCCTCGAACGGGAGACGATAGGTTACGCAACTAATCTCGATAATAAAGTGCGATAATATAGCATGTGTTACAAGTTTCAAATTGCAATGATGGATTGCTCTCAGTTGCTATAGAAGGGTTGCTAAATTAATTAGCCGTCCAACTTCTAGATGGCCAATATATCACCGGCTATTACATCTAAAAATTTCAGATTACAACTCCTAGAACAAAGATCGCTTCTAGCACGTAAAACAACAAGTACAAAGATAGCACGTAATGAATATAGCACTAACCTAACCCTACCACAATGCATTAAGAGCAAGTGCCACCAAATTGTCACTAAGAGCATAAAGGAATAAGCACAAGATCGCTCCGACCTAGAACAATGCATTAAGAGCAAGTGGCACCAAATTGTCAGCTAAGAGCAGTGTTGTTCTAGGTCTAGCAAGTTCCTTTAATGATCAGATTAATCAAGCGTAATTCAAAAGCAATCATCATCGAGCTATTTACAACCAATTACAGCCCACAGTCCGAAATGCATCTTACAGTGCGCCGAACCGAGTCTGCAATGGGAGAGGACCCGATGGGGGACGCGTCGACGGGGGGAGGAGCCAGAGGGGGAGGCGCCGGGGGGGAGGACCTAGAGGGGGAGGCGCCCACAGGGTACTCGCCGATGGGGAGGCGCCGGGGTGGAGGACCCAGAGTGGGAGGCGCCCACGGTACCCGCCGATGGGGAGGCGCCGGGGAGGACTCAGAGGGGAGGCGCCACAGGTACCCACCGATGGGGAGGCGCCGGGGAGGACTCAGTGGGAGGCGCCACAGTGGTACCCACCGATGGGGAGGCGCCGGGGGGGAGGACCCAGAGTGGGAGGCGCCCACAGGTACCCACCGATGGGGAGGCGCTGGGAGGACCCAGAGGGAGGCGCCCACAGGTACCCACCGATGGGGAGGCGCCGGGAGGAGGACCCAGTGGGAGGCGCCCACGGGGTACCCGCCGATGGGGAGGCGCCGAGGGAGGACCCAGAGTGGGAGGCGCCCACGGGGTACCCACCGATGGGGGAGGCGCCGGGGGGGAGGAGGCGGAGGGGGAGGCGCCGGTGGGGGAGGTGGTGGAGCTAGGGTTGTGGAATGAATTGAAACGAAATCAGTGCGCGCCGAAATGAACTGAGTGTGCGCGCCGAAATGAAAATGCTCTGGGTTTTATCACGGTCGGTTCTATATAAAAACTGATCGCAATATGTGGAGTATCTGTGTCGGTTCTATATAAAAACCGATCGTAATATGTGGATTATCTGTGTCGGTTCTATATAAAAACCGATCGCAATATGTGGAGTATCTGTGTCGGTTCTTTAAAAGAACCGATCACAATTATACTAGCTGTGTCGGTTTCCTAAAGAACCCATTGTGATGACTATGATCCAATTTCTAATTTTTTTTAAAACAGAGTCTTCATTCAAAAGAGTCGAAAAGTCAAATCTTTTTCAAATTTGCTATACTATAAGATCCATTTGACATATATATTCTACAAAATGCTACATTATACAGGGAATTCTTACAACTTAATTTATTTAAAATACAACCCTTCTTGATGATCTACACGCATGTAATGTGTTCCATGTGTGCCGTCGTCACCGCTAAGACATGCCCCATCTGCAAACGGAGGTGTTTCATCAAATTGGTTGTACTCTTCTTCATCTACGACATTTTCAACTCCAACAATCCTCCTCTTGCCATGAAGTACGACGTGCAACCTCGGATCGGCCGGATCACGCACATAGAAAACTTGAGTTGCTTGCTTTGCGAGGACGAACGGTTCATCTCTCAGAGGCCGCCTATTCAGATCAACAAGTGTAAAACCTGTCTTGTCGACCTTAACTCCGTGAGGAAGTCTCACCCACTTACATCGGAACAATAGAACTTGGTATATTCCGTAGTCGAGCTCCCATATTTCTTCGATCATCCCGTAGTAACAGCTTCATTGCAGCTGACGATCCTCTAATTGAGTGATCATCTGACAAAGCATCTATGCTCACACCACTGCTTTGCATCGTACTCTTTGCATCTTGACTTTCAAGATAAAATGTGTAGCCATTAATATCGTGAACCTTGCCATGTCTCAGATATTAAATCTTGGTCCGTCACCAACCATTTGACATCCTCGGTACTAACGGAGACCTTCACCTTTTCTTTGAACCATGTGAGGAATCGATCGTTGTGTTCTCGTGTGATGGAAAGCTCATCCATAAGTGGATTCTCTTCCCGTAATATCAACTTCGCTGTTGGATGTATGGATGAACTTCACTGTGTTGCAAGACTGTGAAATGTGCTTTACAAGACATATCAAATTGTGGGCTCATTAGATTTGACCCAATGGTTCCTTTGCCACCAAGTCCGCCTCATGACGAGACATAGGAACACCAATCGGTTGTCTTTTACCTAGGTAGTCCACGCAGTAACTCAATAACCTCTTCACCCCATAACCTTCAATAATACTACCCTTAGGCTTCGACCTATTCCTCACGTATGACTTTAATATACCCATGTACCTCTCGAACGGATACATGTAACGCAGAATGCGGGTCCACAAATCTTAATCTCTCTAACAAGGTGAACAACGAGGTGGACCATGACGTCGAAGAACGACGGGGAAATGCATCTCAAGCCGACAAAGAGTCTGCACCACCTCACTGTAAGTTGTCCAAAGATATCTGATCAATAACCTTGCATGAAATCGCATTGAAGAAATAGCATAGCTTCGTGATTGCCAACCCGACGTCATCTGGTAGGATATTTCGATTGCAACAGGAGCATTTGGGTCATCAAGACATGACAATCGTGGGACTTCATACCGATCAACTTCAAATCATCCATAGACACAAGCTTCTTAATGTTTATGGAGTAGCCCGATGGAACTTTAATATCGTGGGAGACACTTGCAGAGGTCTTCTTTCTCTTTCTTGGATAAGGTGTAGCATGCAATGAGGATGTCACGGCTCTTTTCCATCCTCCTCCATCATCGCAAGCTTTGGCCTCGATCCCCATGTAGGTCATATCGCGGCGAGCATTCACACCATCCTTGGTCTTCCCTGTATGTTCAAGCAGATGCCTACCAAATTATCACAAACATTTTTCTCAACGTGCATGACATCAATACATTGACGGACATCTAACTCCTTCCAATATGGTAAGTCCCAAAATATCGACCTCTTTTTCCAAATGGTCCTAGGACTAACAGATTTACGCCTACCATACCGAACATCGATATCCTCTACGCGTGAATATACTTGCCTTCCACCATAGGTCATGGGCTGCACAAACTTCCCTCTTTCCATCAAATTTGTCATCCATCTTACGATATCGATGACTTCAGGGTAGAAACCTTCGTGACCCATGTACACCGCTTTCCTCGACCCGGCAGCCACAAGCTATCGTCCTCTTCACAAATTGGACAAGCTTTGGCTCCCTTCGTGCTATAGCCCGCCAAATTACCAAGGGCCGGAAAATCATTTATGGTGCAAAATATCATAGCCCGTAGGGTGAAGTTCTCCTTTTGTATGCATCCCACACCTCAACCCCCACACTCCACAATTTTACCAACTCCTCAATTAGTGGTGATAGGTACACATCAATATCATTACCCTACTGTTTGGGTCCCGAGATTAGCAACGACATCATGATATACTTCCGCTTCATGCATAACCAAGGAGGCAAATTGTAGATACACAACAAAATCGCCAAGAAATCTTGTGTCGATCGCTCATATTACCAAACGGATTCATACCATCCGTACTCAATCCAAATCTTATGTTCCTCATCTCGGCACCAAACTCCTCATGTTGCCAATTAATGTTTCTCCATTGAGCCGAATCAGTGGATGTCTCAACTTGCCATCTTCCTTTCGAGATTCATAATGCCAACGCAACAATTTTGCCTCTTTAGGATTTGCAAATAACCGCTCTAAACGGGAATGATGGGCAAATACCACAACACCTTGGTCGGGTGCCCCTTTTTCACATCTTCACCGTCACAATTCGGTTCTTACGCTTCTTGTCATTACGCTTCTCATTTTGTTTGTATCGGGTACACCACAAACAGACAAATGCGCAGTTCCTTATGGACGCTATGGTATAGTATGCAATCATTTGGACATGCATATATCCTTTCTATTTCCATTCCCATGGGACATAATAACTTCTTCGCTTCATAAATACTTGTTGGCAACTCGTTTCCCTCTGGAAGCATATCCGATAGAAGTATTAAAAGTGCATTGAAACTTGTATCCGCCCAACGGTGTTTTGCCTTCGATTCAAACAATGCAAGGACCGAACCCAACTTGGTGTATTCCCCTTTGCAACCTGAAAACAATGGTTTGGCATCGCTATCCATCAAGCTTTTAAATTTTTGAACTCTCTGTCCGTGTAATTTCCCTCCACATCCCGCAACATTTGATCTAAATTATCGCCATCAAACATATCACGCCCGAAGTCGTGATCGGCTTGCGAGATGTCTTCGCTATGTGAGCACGCAGGTACTACCTATCTCCCCATGATGGATCCAACACGTGTAATTCCTCACGAAGCCACGTCGAATCAAATGCCCTTCAATTTGAGCTGAGTTGTTAAATCTCCTGAGATTGGTGCAATCAATACAAGGACAATATATGAACTTTACACCCTCATAACCATATCTTCTTACGCAATTCTTATGAACTCCTTAACTCCTCCGAAATTCAGCACTCACACGGCTTTTGTGATACATCCATTCTTCACGGTCCATCTACAAGTAAACCGCAAACAATAAATTAATAATGCCCTAATCAATGAAATAAAAGAAGGGTTGAACCCGAAAACAAAGTTTTTTTGTTGAATGATTTTAAAGAAACGTATATTTGTAGACCGACTAAATGCACGTGCATTACAACGATGACTCCTAATCTCTAAGTAGGTTAGCTCCTAATCCCATTCGAGGATATGTGGTTCGAGCAAGTTCCTAATTAAGATGTTGTACAAACTTTAGAGAAAATTTTGGCAGATCTTCCCCGCCGTTCTCCAAATACACGATTCGACAACATGTCAAGAGGATGTGTATTCTGAGAACACCGGGCCAGGAGATGCCGCCAAACTTTCACTACAGCTTTGTACAACAGCCTTAGAACTTGCCCGAGCCACATATCCTCGAACTGCCCAAAATGTGGATACTGAGATCGCTTATTTATAAATATGCCATTTTAGCATACTTATAAACAAGCACCCTCGAACGGGAGACGATAGTTTACGCAAACCTAATTAACTATTATATATAATTGATCATATTAATTATATTAAAACAATTATGACATGTAATGTACACATTCACCAAATAAAAAAAATTAATTTAAGTCCTACTGTAATATTGAAGAGATTTCTAAGAATTAATGCTGGTCACCTTTCGAGGAAAACCACAAACGAGGGGAAATCTAGCTCCTGATCAAGCTAGCTAGGGTTTCAATTAACGGAGACCTTCAACGCACCGATCTCCTCCACCATACACTCTGCTAATGAGACCAAATCAAAATCGAATAATGTACGTTAATACAACATTGAAGGGATTTGAAGGAATCGGGCCCACCTTTTGAATAAAGCCACAGGTAAGATAGGCTGGAAAATAGAGAAATCGCCTAGCGAACCAACTCGACGAGAGTTAATAAGTTCATTCCCGAGTCCAGACGGTACATATAAAACCTAGCGAGCCTCATCACAATCGGTTCTATAGAAGAACCGTTTGTGATTAATTAGTTATCACCATCGCTTATATGTAAAACCGACTGTGATAATTTGATTCTCAACACTGTCGGTTTCTTTATAGAACCGACACAGATAATGTATCTGTGTCGGTTCTCAAGAAGAACCGACTGCAATAACTTAAGTCAACACAAATCGGTTCGATATGAACCGACACGGATATTAATCGACCCCCTCGGCTTCCCCGCCAATTTGACCGTTCAAACATGCATATAACTCCTTTCAAATAGCTCCTATCTGATCATCGGTAGTACTCGGGCAAGGTCTGATCGCGTTCCATTCCTCCGGCAAGGTCTGATCGCGTTTTCTCCGCTACAAGGTCCGACTCCTCCCAAGAATGGCAAAGCAATGGCTCCGGTCTTCTCTGTCATATAGCTCTCCATGCATATAGCTCCTTTCTACTCTTTCATGTAGCTCCTTTCTTCTCTGCAAGGTCTGACTTCTCCTTTCGATCGCAAAGAATGGCAAATACTTCTCCTTCTCCTAAGAAGGTCTGACTCCACGGTGGACTCACCGTACGATCCTCCACCGCCGCCGGTAGCGCCGCTTCAGCCTCCGGCGCCTCACTCCAGCGTGGCGCCACCGCCCCACCTGTCTCCCGTCATCCCTCCCGGCGCCTCACCCCATCCGGGCGCCTCCAAAGGCAGCAGGAAGCGCCCCAGAGATGACGACGACGACGACGAGGAGGAGGAGGACGACGACGAGGAGGACGACGACGACTACGAGGGGGACGACGACGACGACGACGACGACGAGGAGGAGGAGGAGGAGGAGGAGGCGGAGTACTACGCGCCGATCACCATAGGGACCGGCGCGTCGTCTAGATCGGGTTCATCATCGGAGGATGAACCATCACTAGTCCGCGTAGTCTCCAGCGACTCTGGCGACTCTGGCGACTCGGGTGACTCGGGTGACTCGGATGACTCCTGCTGATTTCGGGTTACTCGCCAGAGCCGCGAGTCGTAAATTTAATATATTAGGTGTAATGCAGTCCCCTTTATATGTTTAGTAATTATAAACAATGGATGTGGTGATATATTGTAATGAAATACAACTTTGTTTAATATATTAGGGTTAATTGTTGGCCTAGTGCAGATGAAGTCTATTCTACTGTCTTTACACTATTTTGAATCTCTTTTATATTTTTGTGCATTGTATCTTTCTATTGTTCTCGTTGTTCCAAGTCAAAATGTTTCATGTCCTATTGATAAAAAACAAGTATAATGTGTGGAATGGTATATATATTATTATTATCTCATTGCATGCATGCTACTATAATGTTATATATAATTTGCATCACTACATGTGTCTATATAAATTGTCCTGAGAGTTGAACCGCGAGTTGGGATTCTAGCAGATCGGCAGATCGCTCATCGTCCGAAAATACAAGTTTTGCACAAATATTAAAGCATGAATGAAAGGTACAAGAGGTCTGTGTTGGGATTCTAGCAGAGCGGGCTGTGTTGGAGTTTGTTTTTTTCTTCTTCCCTGAAGGGGAAATGTGTGAGTGGAGGATCTCACTAAAACTATGTTTGTAATGAACTTATTGTGATAACCTCGGTGCTCATCACAATCGGTTCTCAAAAGAACTGATTGTGATAACCTCGTGCTCATCACAATCGGTTTCTTCCCAAAACCGATTATGATAATACCTTCTCATTACAATCGGTTCGAAAAGAACTGATTGTGATAACCCTATGCTCAGACACGGTTTCTTCCCAAAACCGATTGTTCTAATACCTACTTATTACAATCGGTTTTAGATAAAAATCGATTGTGATAATAAAATTATTATCACAATCGGTTCTTATCTAGAACCGATTGGGATTATTATCGTATCACAATCGGTTCTCTCGTAACCGATTGTGATAACTGTTACCAAGATTTCCAAATGGAATATGCTTATCACAATCGATTCAAGTCAAAAGTTTAGAACCGGCTACGTATGAATCGATAGTAATGTGTCATTCTCAGAGTAGTGAAAGCACGCGAACATCGTAAGTTCATTCGGGTGTTTGGGCACTCGCTTTGTTTCAGCGCGTAGCTTTCGTTTGTACGCGCAGCGATAACGAACGCGTGTACCCTGTCTTGGTGGAATATTTCGCCGACTGACGGATTCGAAATGCTGCTGCCGGAAATGAGTTATGACACATGCGAGAAGTCCAGGCGTGCTTGCCGCTTCGGTTTCATTTCTGCATCGTTTTAGTGACGCTCCCTACAAGATTACTCGTTAGTCTTTGGGCGTGAAGGAATGCATCACGCACACTCAGACGGATTCAGTAATGCATGCCGAATGTGCTACGGCTATGTACGGCCCATTCGGCTTGTCTGGAAGAAAGTTTCGTTTCGTGCAACGCCCTGTTACGTATGTAGCTAACGGAACCATTTTGGGTCCCATGTGGATGAATGTTTAACGCGGACTCGAGCGTACTCGAAATGCTTGCCGAAATGAGCTAGGGCACGTGTGGAGTCCATTTGGCGTGTTGGACACTCGCCTGCTTTCGTTTGGCCATTTTTGTAAGCACATAAGCATGCAAGACCCATTACGACTGGTCGTGGAGGAATGTTTCACACTGACCTGCATGCATCGTAAATGAATTTTGGATGGGCTAAAATGCATATAAAGTCCATTCGTAAGGTTCGGCAGAGAGTTCCCATTCGTGCGGTTCGGCAGAGAGTTCCCATTCGTGCATCGTCTTCATACGCATAGAGCTCAAAGTAACGGTTGGGACCCGTCGCGGTGGAGGGCATGACTCAGACTCGGGTGGAACCGAAATTAATGCCGAAATGAGCTAGGGCGCATAGGAAGTCGATTCTGGTTGCTTGGCGCCAGTGTTCGATCCGTGCACCATTCTGGCACGCTCGAAGCTTACAGTACCATTTATCGTGCAGGTCTCGCAACGATTCGGAGGGACCCAAAGTTGATGCTAATAGGAGCTAGTAAACATATGAAGTCCATTTGGGGTGCTTGACACTCAGTTTCATTTCTTGCGTCATTTTCTAACGCATGTCAAGCATCAGACGCTGCTATGCGTGGGAAAGTTCCACACCAACTCGAAGAGGTATGAAATGCATGCCAACAGAGTTACGAGGCATACAAAGTCCATTCGCGGTGTTTCGCATGTAGTTTTCTTCGTTTATCGGGCTTCATACGCAAGCAACTTATAGAACTCCGTTGGGACCCGCCAGGAGGAATGTTCCACAACGACTCTGACGGTTTTGAAATGCGGGCCAAAGTGACTACGGCGAGCAAGAAGATCATTCGGGTGTTTGGCTTTCGGTTTCCATACATCCTTTGGTTTTGCGTCTTTGGTGCGATTTTGCGGTGCCCGTTAGGACCCGGCCGTAGTGGAATGTGTCACACCTACTGGTCGTAACTGTAACTAAAGCTAGAAAGCACAAGCGAACATCGTAAGTTCATTCAGGGTGTTTGGGCACTCAGGTTGTTTCGCAGACGCTTTCGTTTGTACGCAGCTGCAAGAACGTGGAACCCGTCTTGGTGGAATATTTCGTGCCGACTCGTACGGATTCGAAATGCCTGCTGAAATGAGTTACGACACATGCGAAGTCCACTGGGGGTCCTTGCCGCTCGGTTTCATTTCTGCATCATTTTCGTGCGGACGCTCCCTACAGTACTTGTTCGTGCACGGCGTGAACGCTTCACAGACACTCAGACGGATTCGTAACGCATGCCGAATGTGCTACGGCTACGTACGGCCCATTCGTAATGTTTGGAAGATAGTTTCGTTTCGTGCAACGCCCTGTTACGTATGTAGCTAACGGTACCATTTTGGTTCCCACGTGGATGAATGTTTAACGCAGACTCGGCGTGCATCAAATGCTTGCCGAAATGAGCTAGGCACGTGTGAAGTCCATTCGGCGTGTTGGACAATCGCTTCGTTTGGGCGTCGTTTTGTAAGCCCATAAGCATGCATCACCCATTGCGAATTCGTCGTGGAGGAATGTTTCACACTAACCCAGACAGATCTGAAATGAATTTTGGATGGGCTAAAATGCATGTAAAGTCCATTCGTAAGGTTCGGCAGGGAGTTCCCATTCGTGCATTGTCTTCATACGCATGCACCAAAGTAACTGGCTGGGACCCGTCGCAGTGGAGGGCATGACTCGGACTGGTGGAATCGAATGCATGTCGAAATAAGCTAGGGCGCATAGGAAGTCGATTCTCGTTGCTTGGCACCGGTGTTCGATCCGTGCACCATTCCAAGACGCTCGAAGCTTACAGTACCATTTATCTCAGCTTCTCGGCCGATTCTGAGGGACCCAAAGTCGATGCTAATAGGAGCTAGTAAACAGATGAAGTCCATTTGGGGTGCTTGACACTCGGTTCATTTCTTGCGTCATTTTCTAACGCATGTCGCTTACAAGACGCTGCGTTGCGTGGGAAAGTTCCACACCGACTCGAAGAGGTACGAAATGCATGCCGAACAGAGTTACGAGGCATACAAAGTCCATTCGTGGTGTTTCGCATGTAGTTTTCTTACATTTATCGGTTTAGACGCATAAGCGGCTTACGTAACCGTTGGGACCCGCCAGGAGGAATGTTCCACAACGACTGCACGGTTTTGAAATGCGGGCCAAAGTGACTACGGCGAGCAAGAAGATCATTCGGGTGTTTGGCACTCCGGTTTCCTTCTGTCACTGCTTTTGCGTCTTTGGTGCATTTGCAATGCACGCGTTGGGACGGCCGTAGTGGAATGTGTCACACCTACCGGGTCGAACCGGAACTAAAGCCGAAAGCACAAGCGAACATCGTAAGTTCATTCGGGTGTTTGGGCACTCAGTTTGTTTCACAGACGCTTTCGCTTGTACGCAGCTGCAAGAACGTGTAACCCGTCTTGGTGGAATATTTCGCGCCGACTCTGACGGATTCAAATGCTCGCCAAATGAGTTACGACACATGCGAAGTCCATCGGGCGTGCTTGCCGCTTCGGTTTCATTTCTCGCATAGTTTTCGTGCGGACGCTCCCTCAAGATTGCTCGTTAGTGCTGGGCGTGAAGGAATGCTTCACAAACACTCAGACGGATTCGTAATGCATGCCGAATGTGCTACGGCTATGTAAGGCCCATTCGGCATGTTTGGAAGAAAGTTTCGTTTCGTGCAACGCCCTGTTACGTATGTAGCTAACGGTACCATTTTGGGTCGCACGTGGATGAATGTTTAACGCGGACTCGAGCGTACTCAAAATGCTTGCCGAAATGAGCTAGGGCACATGTGAAGTCCATTTGGCGTGTTGGACACTCAGTTTCGTTTCGGGCGTCGTTTTTGTAAGCACATAAGCATGCAGCACCCATTACGACCCGTCGTGGAGAAATGTTTCACACTGACCTGCATTGCAACGTAAATGAATTTTGGATGGGCTAAAATGCATATAAAGTCCATTCGTAAGGTTCGGCAGAGAATTCCCATTCGTGCGGTTCGGCAGAGAGTTCCCATTAGTGCGGTTCGGCAGAGAGTTCCCATTCGTGCATCGTGTTCATACGCATACAGCTCAAAGTAACGGTTGGGACCCGTCGTGGTGGAGGGCATGACTCAGACTCGGGTGGAATCGAAATTAATGCCGAAATGAGCTAGGGCGCATAGGAAGTCGATTCTGGTTGCTTGGCACCAGTGTTCGATCCGTGCACCATTCTCGCACGCCAAGCTTACAGTACCATTTATCGTGCAGGTCTCGCAACGATTCGGAGGGACCCAAAGTTGATGCTAATAGGAGCTAGTAAACAGATGAAGTCCATTTGGGGTGCTTGACACTCAGTTTCATTTCTTGCGTCATTTTCTAACGCATGTCAAGCATCAGACGCTGCGTTGCGTGGGAAAGTTCCACACCAACTCGAAGAGGTATGAAATGCATGCCGAACAGAGTTACGAGGCATACAAAGTCCATTCGCGGTGTTTCGCATGTAGTTTTCTTCGCTTATCGTTTCATACATGCAAGCGGCTTATAGAACTCCGTTGGGACCCGCTGGAGGAATGTTCCACAACGACTGACGGTTTTGAAATGCGGGCCAAAGTGACTACGGCGAGCAAGAAGATCATTCGGGTGTTTGCTTTTCGGCTTCCTTCACATCGGTTTATGCGTCTTTGGTGCATTGCGGTGCCCGTTGGGACCAGCCGTAGTGGAATGTGTCACACCGGCCGGGTCGTAACTAACTAAAGCTAGAAAGCACAAGCGAACATCGTAAGTTCATTCAGGGTGTTTGGGCACTCGCTTATTTCGCGATCGCTTTCGCTTGTACGCGCAGCCGCACGAGAACGTGGAACCCGTCTTGGTGGAATATTTCGTGCCCGACTTCGTCGGATTCGAAATGCCTGCTGAAATGAGTTACGACACATGCGAAGTCCACTGGGGGTCCTTGCCGCTCGGTTTCATTTCTGCATCGTTTTCGTGCGGACGCTCCCAACAGTACTTGTTCGTGCACGGCGTGAACGCTTCACAGACACTCAGACGGATTCGTAATGCATGCCGAATGTGCTACGGCTATGTACGGCCCATTCGTAATGTTTGGAAGATAGTTTCGTTTCGTGCAACGCCCTGTTACGTATGTAGCTAACGGTACCATTTTGGTTCCCACGTGGATGAATGTTTAACGCAGACTCGAGCGTACTCGAAATGCTTGCCGAAATGAGCTAGGGCACGTGTGAAGTCCATTCGGCGTGTTGGACAATCAGTTTCGTTTCGGGCGTCGTTTTCGTAAGCCCATAAGCATGCATCACCGATTGCGACCCGTCGTGGAGGAATGTTTCACAGCACCCGCATGCATCGAAATGAATTTTGGATGGGCTAAAATGCATGTAAAGTCCATTCGTAAGGTTCGGCAGAGAGTTCCCATTCGTGCATTGTCTTCATACGCATGCACTCAAAGTAACGGTTGGGACCCGTCGCAGGGAGGGCATGACTCGAGACTTGGGTGGAATCGAAATGCATGTCGAAATAAGCTAGGGCGCATAGGAAGTCGATTCTGGTTGCTTGGCACCGTTGTTCGATCCGTGCACCATTCCAAGACGCTCGAAGCTTACAGACCATTTATCTCATAGCTTCGCAGCCGATTCTGAGGGACCCAAAGTCGATGCTAATAGGAGCTAGTAAACAGATGAAGTCCATTTGGGGTGCTTGACACTCGATTTCATTTCTTGCGTCATTTTCTAACGATGTCAAGCATCAGACGCTGCTATGGGGAAAGTTCCACACCGACTCGAAGAGGTACGAAATGCATGCCGAACAGAGTTACGAGGCATACAAAGTCCATTCGCGGTGTTTCGCATGTTGTTTTCTTACGCTTATCGATTTCATACGCAGCGACTTACGTAACCCGTTGGGACCCGCCGTGGAGGAATGTTCCACAACGACTGCACGGTTTTGAAATGCGGGCCAAAGTGACTACGCGAGCAAGAATATCATTCGGGTGTTTGGCACTCGCTTTCCTTCGTCACTCGTTATGCGTCTTTGGTGCAAATGCAATGCACGCGTTGGGACCGGCCGTAGTGGAATGTGTCACACCTACTGGTCGTAACCGAACTAAAGCCGAAAGCACAAGCGAACATCGTAAGTTCATTCGGGTGTTTGGGCACTCGCTTGTTTCACGACGCTTTCGCTTGTACGCAGCGCATAAGAACGTGTACCCGCCTTGGTGGAATATTTCGCGCCGACTCGGACGGATTCAAAATGCCTGCCGAAATGAGTTACGACACATACGCGAAGTCCATCAAGCGGGCGTGCTTGCCGCTTCTGGTTTCATTTCTCGCATCGTTTTAGTGCGGACGCTTCCCTACAAGACTCGTTAGTCTTTGGGCGTGAAGGAATGCTTCACAGACACTCAGACGGATTCGTATTGCATGCCGAATGTGCTACGGCTATGTAAGGCCCATTCGGCATGTTTGGAAGAATGTTTCGTTTCGTGCAACGCCCTGTTACGTATGTAGCTAACGGTTCCATTTTGGGTCGCACGTGGATGAATGTTTAACGCGGACTCGAGCGTACTCAAAATTCTTGCCGAAATGAGCTAGGGCACATGTGAAGTCCATTCGGCGTGTTGGACAATCAGTTTCGTTTCGGGCGTCGTTTTTGTAAGGACATAAGCATGCAAAGACCCATTACGACCCGTCGTGGAGGAATGTTTCACACCGACTCAGCATGCATCGTAAAATGAATTTTGGATGGGCTAAAATGCATATAAAGTCCATTCGTAAGGTTCGGCAGAGAGTTCCCATTCGTATGGTTCTACAGAGAGTTCCCATTCGTAAGGTTCGGCAGAGAGTTCCCATTCGTGCATCGTCTTCATACGCATAGAGCTCAAAGTAACGGTTGGGACCCGTCATGTGGAGGGCATGACTGCACTCGGTGGAATCGAAATTAATGCCGAAATGAGCTAGGGCGCATAGGAAGTCGATTCTCGTTGCTTGGCACCGGTGTTCGATCCGTGCACCATTCCGGCACGCCGAAGCTTACAAAGACCATTTATCGTGCATGTCTCGCAACGATTCGGAGGGACCCAAAGTTGATGCTAATAGGAGCTAGTAAACAGATGAAGTCCATTTGGGGTGCTTGACACTCAGTTTCATTTCTTGCGTCATTTTCTCACTCGTGCTGTTTACTGTACGCGTTGCGTGGGAAAGTTCCACACCAACTCGAAGAGGTATGAAATGCATGCCGAACAGAGTTACGAGGCATACAAAGTCCATTCGCGGTGTTTCGCATGTAGTTTTCTTCTGTTTATCAGTTTCATACGCAAGCAGCTTATAGAACCCGTTGGGACCCGCCGTGGAGGAATGTTCCACAACGACTCGGACGGTTTTGAAATGCGGGCCAAAGTGACTACGGCGAGCAAGAAGATCATTCGGGGTGTTTGGCACTCAGTTTCTTCACATCACTGGTTTGCGTCGGTGCAACTAGCGGTTCGCTGGGACCGACCGTAGTGGAATGTGTCACACCTACCGGGTCGTAACCAGAACTAAAGCTAGAAAGCACAAGCGAACAACGTAAGTTCATTCAGGGTGTTTGGGCACTCGCTTGTTTTCGCATGACGCTTTCGCTTGTACGCAGCTGCATAACGTGGAACCCGCCTTGGTGGATGTGAGCACCCCCTCTTCCTATACCGCATCAGACGCCGCTCATCAGAGCGTATAGCACCGTATAGCAACAGGAAGCCTCGACATCAAAAATCCGAATCTAAAAATTCGATCGACGGATCGAACACTTAGCTTCGACCCGGTGCTCAGACGCATCCGACATCGATCCCTGGATCAAGAGCCCAAGATCGCGTACTCCACAACCCGAGTATCAATGCACTAAAAGATAAACTAATTTTAATTTACATAACTAGGTATAAATCTTGTACAAGTGTATTACGTAATCCAAAAGAAGTACAAATGACAACGGAAACAAAGAAAGACAACCAAACACTGGCCCGACCACCCCACAAAGCATCGATCGAGGGAAGACCTACGGCCGCAACACTCGCACTGGGGCTCGCCATCATCCGAGGACATCATCAATACCTTCCTCCGAGGAAAAAGGGGTTAGCAAAGAACGGTGAGTACACGTATGTACTCGCAAGACTTTAGTGTATGCAAATATAATTAATATGCAGGCCGATACGATTGAAATGGCTACTACACTAAGTCTATTAAGCTAAAAGCAGATTTGAAACAGTTCATCGAAATGTAATACATAATTTGAAAGACAAAGATTTTGAATAAAACATATTTACAATATATGTAACATTTGAGTCTCTCAACCGCCACCATCCATGATCGCAGCTGAGATACAGATTGACATCCATATATTCATAAATCCTCCAAATACCATATTCACTCATTCATAAATCCATCAAGTACCATATCGATCCACATACTTTAGATAGACTCCAAAATAGATTTTCATTTTCAAAAGCGAACCAAATTTCTATACTTGATATGATTAAAGAAGATTTGCTCATAACCGTGAGCACGGCTAATCGATTAGAATTATTTGATACTCTGCAGAGTTTGCGCACTTTACCCAAACACAACTCGGACTTGCATCCCTGTCATCCAGGGTACACGCGATACATGAGGTATCCGATATACAAGAATGATCTATTCTTTCCCATCGTTGAGGCTATAGCCACACCCCAAAGACCGGCGATTTATAAACCCACTACTATGGCGATAAGAGGCCAACCACCACTCAGGCGCCACGGAATATCCATCGTGACGACGGCGAAGTTTTTGCCGCGCATTATCCCATAGCAAGGCGCATACATCGTTGTATCAATCAAACATGAACTGGAGCGATTCCTCGCTGCATAAGTACAAGCGCACTCACGAAGGTGCATACGGGCGGGTCGTGAGGACACACACACCGCTCGATTGCTTCAACACGGGAAAAGGTCCACACTTCGCCTACCAACAGGCATGGCTATCCCCTCACACTTCAGGTACTAAAACAGGCTGCCCCATCCCAAAGATTGCGCGGTTGCACTGTTCATTCAAAACCGTCACAAGTTCGGTCCTTATATTTTTGCCTAGTGACTCAAGCGGGAACTCCACTTAACTCGCCAACCAATCGCCACCATGTTTAACTAGCACATATTATACCTCCCACCAAGTCTAATTACCAACTAGACACTGCACATTTTTATCAAATTACATTTCCAAGTCACATTTCCAAAACCAAGCCATAATTATCATAAGTTTTGAGCATTTGGTAAATGACTGACTTTGCTCATCTCTATTGCAGTGTCTAAGCATATGCATTTACTAAGTCGTTTATACCCAAGTGACATTTTATTAATTGTCCAACCCTACTAAGGCTATCAATGAACTCGGGAATTTAATTGAGGAAAACCACCAAATCAGTGGTATATCTACCATTCCCACAAACTAGCACTTTCTTGAATATAAACAATGCATATAGTTTGAGAAATCAAAGTAAACATCGTGAAATATAGGTTTCAAGATGGTCAAAGGAGGTGCTTGCCTGCTCTGCTGCTCGATGGATCTGGGACGAACTCAGATTGTTCGATGCGACTCTGACTCACTCGCCTAATCGAATAAAAACATAAAAACAAATAACAGAGAAATAATTTAGCAAAGAGTGACTTTAGAAGCATAAACACCAACTTAACATCAAATAGAACTCATCTAGATACTAAGAAAGAAAAGAAACGATCAAAACGCTAAAACAAAGAATCGCGACCGATGAGGCGATTTCGATGAAATTCTCGCCAAAGTGAATAAAATGCGTAAAATAAAGAAAAATTCAAATAAATTTAGTTAAACACCTAGAATTAGGTATAACACACCTAACGGGACTTGTCGCAACTCGCTTGGGATTACAATGATCGACCGAGCCAAAACAAAGAAACCAAATCGTAAAAGCCGAAAAATTCAGAAAAAGGAAAATGGCACTATTCACCGTAGGGCAAAAGCCATTTTTGTTCGTAACGCACGTAATCGATTTATATTTCTCCAGGCTGTTCCACCAGGTAGTCTAGGGTATTTAGGACCTATCTGGACCTTACCCCACCGTAATTCACTTAACCTATAACGAATTCCGATCGAAAGCGCATTTTGGGTCGCTAAATACGCTCCCGATCGCACAAGGTCCGAAAACGGCTCAAACTCGATTCCGCTTGCGCGAGGAGCACGTTTTCGACTTCACTAGGCTTATATGACCCTAAATGACTCATTCCGATAGCTAACTGGTGAATAAACCCTAAATTGTGGAATATGGCCAAAATGGCTATTTTGCTCGAAAACGAGCAATCTCGCCCAAAAGGGCCGTTTTGAGCTGGAATGCCGCGAGACTTGTTTTAAGCCCTCAGCTAGTTGCTTAGGGATACGTACGACCTATCGGAGCTATTCCCCCGCATAGATGACTTCATCTTCTCTGACTTTTGACCAATTGCCCGCTTAACTCCGGCAATTACCCGAGAAACGGCAAAAGTCCGAAAAGTGACTTGAATGCGATCCAAAGCACGCGGGAAGCATGCTATCGACCTTAGTGACCTTAAACGAAGTTAAAGGAAGCGAAAACGCTCTAATTGGCTTTGATCACTATGATGATTAAAATAAAATGGAAGCTAGGAAAATGCAAATCTAGCTCTTCTGAGCTCATCTGCAAGCACCAGGAGGGCTAGTAGCGCTGTCCATGCATGCTACAGGTCCTAGGTATCTTATAAAAATAATTGGGACCTAGAGTAATAAAATAAAATGCGGGCTAGCAAAACGCAAATCCAACGACATTCTCGACAATCCTTTTAGCATCTAAGAAGACTAACTGTGATACTTATTACATGCCTGGAGGTCTAGCATTTTGCAAAAATACTAGTGACCTAGAGCCGACAAGTGCTAGCAGGTTTTGCTTAATGCAAGCTCGATTCTTCCGATCGCGATTAATGCTATCGAAGAGATAATGGAACTGTCGAATTATGTTTCGGACTTCTAGAATTTTGTAAAAACAATTAATGCCTAAAGGAATAAAATAAATTTCGGCTAGGCAGAATTGAATTCCGGTTCTTCTGATAGCGGCTCTAGCTACCGTATGCTAACAAAAACACTACCCATGCTTTGCTCCACTAGAACTCCGACAAATCAAAACCTAGCGATAGTTTGCTAGATTTCAAGATGGCCAAAAGCTAGGTCAACAAGAGAGTTAAATGGACCTAACGACGGCCTGAGTCTAAATTCTAAAGCACAAGTGCCATGCAATGCTCCGAACACATGGCACCTAGACATGACCTAGGCTAGGGTTTGAGGGACATGACGAAATGCGGAGCTACAGGAGGGGAAACTCGTAGCTACGCGACGAGGGATGTCCCGGGAGCCGAGAAATCAACTCAAACTTCAAAAACACCACGGGTACTCCAAAATCCATCCATGAAATTCGATGAGAAACTCACCCGAGAGGGTCTAGAAGATGGGGATTGCGATGGAGAGGTCGATTCCCGCCTCTAGATCAATTTCCACCTGGCCTGACGCCTCCAAATGGGTGGATTGGGTGATCTAGGGTTTTGGGAGGCTTCTCCCATGCTTGGTCGTGAGAGGGAGAGGAGAGGGAGTGAGTTGGCTGTTGGGTTGGCTTTGGAGAGGTTATAACACATGCAAAACACTATGCACTTACTCAAGGGCATTTTGGTCAAGTGTCAAGTTTTGAAGAATTAAACTTCCAAAACTGATTTTTATCAATTCTTATATATTCTGGAAGGTTCTTAGGTCGCTTTAACACTTATCCAAATAAATTTGCAATTATTTTTGAGCTAGGTTACTTAAGTTGAAGGGTTCTTTTAATTCCCATTTAAGTACATATAGCTCAAAATGCGTAAATACACAAGAACAAAGGTATTATTGAACAAAGGTTTGAGTACAAATGTACAGCTGACTCGAGTATAGAAATACTGATATTACGATCTACCCCCTTACAAAATCTCATCCTCGAGATTGCTAATCCTCTCAAGAAAGTCGGGTATTCTCGCCTCGAATATGGTCTTCACGCCCCACGTGGCTTCATCTTCTCGAATGGTTGCTCCATCGACCTTGAGCATCTTGATAACCTCGATCGCGAGTGTGACGCCACCGCCTCGAGAATACGGATCGATACTCTCGATACGAAGATCAGCCGCAAATCAAGATGGTCCAATTGGGTAACTTCGATGGAACCGAAGACTCTTCTTCAATTGGGACACGTGGAACACATCGTGAACGTCCGAAAGATGTGGCGGTAGCTCAAGCCGATAAGCCACAACACCAACCTTCTCAAGAATCCGAATCGACCGATGTATCGTGGGGCTAGCTTCCCGCGGACTTGGAATCATGAGTATCGCGGAGTGGTGAGACCTTGAGGTAGACAAAGTCACCCACCTCAAAGCTCAACTCGCAAGGCCGACGACAAGATAGCTCTTTCCGACGAGACTGAGCTTCTCTCAGCCGGTCCCGAATCAAGCTGACTTGCCTTTCAGCCTCTTCAATCATGGCTAGCCCGAAGAATTGCCTCTCACCAACCTCTGACCAAAACAGTGGCGCTCGCACTTCTTGCCATAAAGAGCCTCGAAGGCGACATCTCAAGACCGACTTGATGACTGTTGTTGTAGGAGAACTCAAAGAAATGGCAAGCATTTCTCCCACGACTTGTCAGAGCACAAAGACACAAGCCCTTAGCATGTCTTCAAGGATTTGGTTTGCCCTTTCCGCCTGGCCCGCCGCTTTGGGGATGGTAAGTAGTATCAAGGATAGCTTAGTGCCAAGAATGGACTCGCAAACTCTCCCAAAACTGGAGGTGAATCAGGAACCACTGGCCGAGACTATGACTTTTGGAACTCCATGGAGCCGAACAATATTATGCAAATAGAGTTCCGCTAGCTTGGCTCCTGCATAGGTGGTACGAATCGATGAAATGAGCTACCTTGGTCGACTGGTCAATGATCACCCAAATAGAGTCGTGGACCGGCGGAGGACCTCGGTAGGCGGTAATGAAATCCATCTCAATCTCTTCCCACTTCCACTCAGTGGATCTGCAATGGCTGAAGTAATCCGGTGGCCTTTGATGTTCAGCCTTGACACGGGCACACATCACAATGTCCACATGAGCCGCGATCTCCTTCTTCATACCGCCACCGCAATTGCTCGCGAAGGTCCTGGTACATCTTGGTGCTGCCAGATGAACAGAGAGAGGGGTATCATGGGCTTCGACAGATCAACTCCTTGATCTCTATATCCTCTGGGACATACATCTGCTGCCCATGCATGATCAGCCCATTGGACCCCTCATAGAAACCTCGAGATGCGCCATCTTCAAATAATCGGGCGTCTAATCTCAATCACAAGATCATCTTGGAGTTGAGCCGCTCAATCTCGAGACTCTAGAGTGGGTTGTACGGCTAAAGCAGTAAATGTAACCATACTCAACCACTTCTAGATTGAGCTTCAAACTCTTCAACCACCGAGATCGCCAATGACACCCAAGGCATTCATCAGGTGCAGCTTACATCGAGGGCATCTGCAACCACATTCGCTTTGCCAGATGGTAATGAATACCCAAATAATAGTCTTTGATCAGCTCTAGCCATCGACGCTGTCTCAAATTCAGATCTGGCTAAAAGAAGTACTTTAAGCTTTTGTGGTCGTGTAGATCTCACATCTGCTTCCTATGAGATAATGTCGCCACACGCCTTGAGAGCATGAACAATACCGCAAGCTCCAAATCATGCGTCTGTAATTGGCTTCATGAGGCTTTAGTCAGCCGAGAAGCATAAGCAACCACTTTGCCCTCCTCGCATCAACACACAACCAAGTCCAAGACGGATGCATCACAATAGACATCGAAGTTCTTGTGAATGTCGTGAAGGACTAACATCAGTGCAAAGGTGAGTCTATTCTTCAGCTCCGAAAACTGGACTCACAACCAGTGACCACTCAATTTCTTCTCCTTCTTGAGTAGCGCTGTCATTGGCTTAGCAATCTTGGAGAAGTTCTCGATAAACCGGCGATAGTATCCGGCAAGACCGAGAAAACTCCAAATCTCGTGACATTGCGGGTCTGCTCCTAACCGAGTACATCCTGCACCTTGCGTGGATCAATCATACCCCACCTTCTCGACAGACATGCCCCTAAACTCCACTTGCTTGAGCCAGAACTCGCACTTCATCGAACTTGGCATACAACCGATGCTCGCGGCTTGCTAAGCACCATATGCAAGTGAAGTGCGTGCTCATCATCATCCTTAGAGTATATGAGGATGTCATCAATGAACACAACCACAAATCTATCAAGGAACTCCATGAAGACTTTGTTCATCGATTCATGAAGGTGGCTGGTGCATTGGTGAGGCCAAATGAAACAACCGTGTACTCATGCATCAGAGCGAGTAGTGAATGCGGTTCACAATATCCTCCTGACGGATCTTGAGTTGAAAATAGCCGGATCTCAAGTCTATTTTGGAGAAGACTCGAGCTCCGCCTAATTGGTCAAACAAATCATCGATCCGAGGGAGAGGATACTTGTTCTTGACAAAGGACTCTCATTCAAAGACCGGTAATCAACGCACATGCGAAGAGTGCCGCTCTTTCTTCTTCACAAACAGAATCGACTCGCCTGTGGAGAAGAATCGGGACGAATGAACCTCTTCTAATCAAGCTTCCTTGAGCCGAGTCTTCAACTCAATCAGCTCATCACAGGCATCCTGCATTTGACGCTAGAAATTGGAGAAGTGCCAGGTAAGAGATCGATGATGAACTCCAAATCACGATCGTGGCAAACCTGGCAACTCATCGTGGAACACATCGGGTACTTCACATATCACCGCACTGATCGTCTCCGAATGTAAAGAGCACCGAGTAAAGGTCGCCAGACCGCTGAACAAGAAAAGGTAACAAGCAATGCCATCGTGGTTGACTAATGAAATTGACCTCCTGGCACAATCAATTTGCCCCGATTCTTGGACAACCAATCCATACCCAAAATCACATCAAGACCTCGACGTCTCAATGTTAATGAGATCACCCCGTAAATCTACCCCATTGATCACAATCCTAACCCCTGGACTCACAAGCTCTAGAATAAACGGATCCAGTGAACGGATCAACAAGTACCTCTCGAGGCGCAATGTAATGAACCTCATGCAAAGCAACAAACCGTGAAGAGATGAAAGAATGCGATGCTCCGTGAGTCAAATAGAACCAAAGTGGGCACGGAATGAATGCATAACGTATCTAACACAACATCTCGAGCCGCTGCCGCTTCCTTCATGGCCACATTCAGCGGCCACGCCCGAGCCGAAGCCGCCGGGAACCGGGCGACCTGATCGCCCACCCCCACGCCCACCGTGATCGACCGGGACGGGCCGGTGCACTCCTGAAGCCGCCTTCACGCCGCCGCTCGCCGGACAGCATCGCAAAGTGGCCCCTCCGCCGCAGGAGAAGCATGTGATATGGCTAAATGGGTTCTGGGACCCAATCGCCGTGACCGACGACAAGGTGACTCGCACCGAACTTCTGGCAGGGCGAGGAGGCAAGCCTCGACCTCTCGAATCGCGGCGCCAAGGCCGGAAGCTAGGATCGAGTGAAGGTGCGAGTCTTGGAAGGTCCGCCATCGATCGCCGGGCCGAGCCGCCCACTTGCGCTATGTTTCCATAAGCGCCTTGGCGCCATCTCACGCCGATGGCCTTGCTCACCAAGACCAAGGCTAGGATATCATGGGCGGCAGCCGAAACCGGATCTCCTCGGTGAGGTGCTCCTTGAACAATGTCACTCTCCTAGCCTCGTGGTCACCTCATCAAGAACATAGCGTGACAAATGGTTGAAGCGGTGGAGGTAGTCCATCACCGCCATAGATCTCTGGCGAAGGTCGTAGAACTCCGCTTCTTGATATCGATCAAGCCCACTGAACATGGAAGGAGCGAAAGGCGCCTTGAACTCGCCCATGTGGTGACTCGATCTGCAGGCGAACAGCCTTGAAGCCGCTTCCACCACGAAGCCGCTGTCCCCTGGAGGTAGTAGGCGGTGCATCGAACCTTCTCCGCATCGGTGCAACCGACTAACTCCAACTTCCTCCATGTCGCTAAGCCAATCTCTCGCCTCCATCGGATCATCAGCTGAAGAAAAGCTCGCGGCCGAGTTCGGGCTGAACTCCGACAACCGAGATCGCCGCTGCTGCTTTCTTCAACAGCTGGACCATCGCCTCCATGAGCCGAGTCCGCCGCAACATGAGTGCAGCCATGTCGGAGCAGGAGGAGGTGGAGGGAGCTCCTCGCCTGGGCATGTAGCTTAGATCGAGCCCCACCGACTCCACCGTAGGGGACTCGCGATCGCCGGGCCCTCGCACTCCATCAAGACTGCCACGCTCCTCAAAGATCATCACTGAAGCGCACGAATCGCTTCTCCTCCGGGAGGCATCCTCAAATGCACAGCTTGAGTCAATTAAATCAAGGCATGAACAAAGTGCAAAATGTTTGACTCTTAAGGATACCTCCAAAAGCACAACATTCTACAAACACTCATTCAAAGAAGCATAAGAATCAAATCAAAAGTCAACCTAAGGAAACGACAAATAATCCCTAATTACAACCATAAACATCTAACCTTAACCCATTTTTAGCTAAACCCGTGTTCCTCCTAATTCTTTTGAACAAGATAGAAGAAGGAAACAAATTTTGAAATTTGGATTAAGATCATATTCATTTTGAAGAGTAGATAAGTGAAAAGCTATAGAATGGACAAGAATAGCATTCTACACTTTCAAAATAGAGTTTTGTACTTCAAAATAAATTTTGAGAAGAAAAATTGCTCCTAAGTCTAACGACTGTGCTAACTAAGTCTTCCTCAGCCAATGGCTCGATACCAACACCGTGAGCACCCTCTTCCTATACCGCATCAGACGCCGCTCATCAGAGCGTATAGCACCGTGATAGCAACAGAAGCCTCGACATCAAAATCCGAATCTAAAATTCGATCGACGGATCGAACACTTAGCTTCGGACCCGTGCTCAGACGCATTCCGACATCGATCCCTGGATCAAGAGCTCAAGATCGCGCACTCCACAACCCGAGTATCAATGCACCTAAAAGATAAAACTAATTTAATTTACATAACTAGGTATAAATCTTGTACAAGTGTATTACGTAATCCAAAAGAAGTACAATGACAATGGAAACAAAAGAAAGACAACCAACAAGCAGCCTGGCCCGACCACCCCACAAAGCATCGATCGAGGGAAGACCCACGGGGCCGCAACACTCGCACTGGGGCTCGCCATCATCCTAGACATCATCAATACCTTCCTCTCGAGGAAAAAGGGGTTAGCAAAGAACGGTGAGTACACGATGTACTGCAAGACTTTAGTGTATGCAAATATAATTAATATGCAGCTGATACGATTGAAATGGCTACTACACTAAGTCTATTAAGTAAAAGGTGATTTGAAGCTTGAGTTCATCGAAATGTAATACATAATTTGAAAGACAAAGATTTTGAATAAAACATATTTACAATATATGTAATATTTGAGTCTCTCAACCGCCACCATCCATGATCGCAGCTTGAGATACGAATTGACATCCATATATTCATAAATCCTCCAAATACCATATTCACTCATTCATAAATCCATCAAGTACCATATCGATCCACATACTTTAGATAGACTCCAAAATAGATTTTCATTTTCAAAACCGAACCAAATTTCTATACTTGATATGATTAAAGAAGATTTGCTCATAACCGTGAGCACGGCTAATCGATTAGAATTATTTGATACTCGCAGAGTTTGCGCACTTTACCCAAACACAACTCGCACTTGCATCCCTCGCTCATCCAGGTACACGCGATACACGAGGTATCCGATATACAAGAATGATCTATTCTTTCCCATCGTTGAGGCTATAGCCACACCTCAAAGACGGGCGACAATAAACCCACTACTATGGCGATAAGAGGCCAACCACCACTCAAAGTGCCACTGAATATCCATCGTGATTTACGGCGAAGTTTTGCCGCGCAGATTATCCCATAGCAAGGCGCACACCGTTGTATCAATCAAACATGAATCGAGCGATTCCTCGCTGCATAAGTACAAGCGCACTCACGAAGGTGCATACGGCGGTCGTGAGGACACACACACCGCGCCGACCGCTTCAACACGGGAAAAGGTCCACACTTCGGCCTACCAACAGCATGGCTATCCTCACACTTCAGTACTAAAACAGGCTGCCCCATCCCAAGATTGCGGTTGCACTGGTGTTCATTCAAAACCGCCACAAGTTCGGTCCTTATATTTTTGCCTAGTGACTCAAGCGGGAACTCCACTTAACTCGCCAACCAATCGCCACCATGTTTAACTAGCACATATTATACCTCCCGCTAAGTCTAATTACCAACTAGACACGCGACATTTTTATCAAATTACATTTCCAAGTCACATTTCCAAAACCAGCCATAATTATCATAAGTTTTGAGCATTTGGTAAATGACTGACTTTGCTCATCTCTATTGCAGTTGTCTAAGCATATGCATTTACTAAGTCGTTTATACCCAAGTGACATTTTATTAATTGTCCAACCCTACTAAGGCTATCAATGAACTCGGGAATTTAATTGAGGAAAACCACCAAATCAGGGTATATCTACCATTCCCACAAACTAGCACTTTACCGAATATAAACAATGCATATAGTTTGAGAAATCAAAGTAAACATCGTGGAAATATAGGTTTCAAGATGGTCAAAGGAGGTGCTTGCCTATCTGCTGCTGCTCGATGGATCTGGGACGAACTCAGGATTGTTCGATGCGATCCGAACTCACTCGCCTAATCGAATAAAACATAAAAACAAATAACAGAGAAATAATTTAGCAAAGAGTGACTTTAGAAGCATAAACACCAACTTAACATCAAATAGAACTCATCTAGATACTAAGAAAGAAAAGAAACGATCAAAACGCGAAACGGGCGTAATCGCTGACTGATGAGGCGATTTCGATGAAATTCTCGCCAAAGTGAATAAAATGCGTAAAATAAAGAAAAATTCAAATAAATTTAGTTAAACACCTAGAATTAGGTATAACACACCTAACGGACTTGTCGCAACTCGCTTGGGATTACAATGATCGACCGAGCCAAAACAAGAAAAACCAAATCGTAAAAGTCAAAAATTCAGAAAAGGAAAAATGGCACTATTCACCGTAGGGCAAAAGCCATTTTTGTTCGTAACGCACGTAATCGATTTGCGATTTCTCCAGGCTGTTCCACCAGGTAGTCTAGGTATTTAGGACCTATCTCGACCTTACCCCACCGAAATTCACTTAACCTATAACGAATCCGATCGAAAGCGCATTTTGGGTCGCTAAATACGCCCCGATCGCACAAGGTCCAAAACGGCTCAAACTCGATTCGCTTGGCGCGAGAGCACGTTTTGACTTCACTAGGCTTATATGACCCTAAATGACTCATTCCGATAGCTAATCGTGAATAAACCCTAAATTGTGGAATATGGCCAAATGGCTATTTTGCTCTAAAACGAGCAATCTCGCCCAAAAGGGCCGCTTTTGAGCCGAATGCCGCGAGACTTGTTTTAAGCCCTCACTAGTTGCTTAGGATACGCATTTACCTATCGGAGCTATTCCCCGCATAGATGACTTCATCTTCTCGACTTTTGACCAATTGCCCGCTTAACTCCTAAGAATTACCCGAGAAACGGCAAAGTCCTAAAAGTGACTTGAATGCGATCCAAAGCACGCGGGAAGCATGCTATCGACCTTAGTGACCTTAAACGGTTAAAGGAAGCAAACGCCTAATTGGCTTTGATCACTATGATGATTAAAATAAAATGGAAGCTAGAAAATGCAAATCTAGCTCTTCTCGAGCTCATCCGCAAGCACCAGAGGGCTAGTAGCGCTGTCCATGCATGCTACAGTCCTAGGTATCTTATAAAAATAATTAGGACCTAGAGTAATAAAATAAAATGCGGGCTAGCAAAACGCAAATCCAACGATTCGACAATCCTTTTAGCATCTAAGAAGACTAACTGTGATACTTATTACATGCCCTGGAGGTCTAGCATTTTGCAAAAATACTAGTGACCTAGAGCCGACAAGTGCTAAAGTGTGTTTTGCTTAATGCAGTTCGATTCTTCCGATCGCGATTAATGCTATCGAAGAGATAATGGAACCGCCGAATTATGTTTCTGACTTCTAGAATTTTGTAAAACAATTAATGCCTAAAGGAATAAAATAAATTTCTGGCCAGGCACTGAATTCGGTTCTTCCGATAGCGGCCCACCTACCGTATGCTAACAAAAACACTACCCATGCTTTGCTCCACTAGAACTCCGACAAATCGAAAACCTAGCGATAGTTTGCTAGATTTCGAAGATGGCCAAAAGCTAGGTCAACAGTAGAGTTAAATGGACCTAACGACGGCCTGAGTCTAAATTCTAAAGCACAAGTGCCATGCAATGCTCCGAACACATGGCACCTCGGACATGACCTAGGCTAGGGTTTGAGGGACATGACGAAATGCGGAGCTACAGAGGGGAAACTCAGAGCTACGCGACGAGGATGTCCCCAGAGCCGAGAAATCAACTCAAACTTCAAAAACACCACGGGTACTCCAAAATCCATCCATGAAATTCGATGAGAAACTCACCCGAGAGGGTCTAGAAGATGGGGGTCGCGATGGAGAGGTCGATTCCCGCCTCTAGATCAATTTCCACCTGGCCGGACGCCTCCAAATGGGTGGATTGGGTGAGCTAGGGTTTTGGGAGGCTTCTCCCATGCTTGGTCGTGAGAGGGAGAGGAGAGGGAGTGAGTTGGCTGTTGGGTTGGCTTTGGAGAGGTTATAACACATGCAAAACACTATGCACTTACTCAAGGGCATTTTGGTCAAGTGTCAAGTTTTGAAGAATTAAACTTCCAAAACTGATTTTTATCGATTCTTATATATTCTCGAAGGTTCTTAGGTCGCTTTTAACACTTATCCAAATAAATTTGCAATTATTTTTGAGCTAGGTTACTTAAGTTGAAGGGTTCTTTTAATTCCCATTTAAGTACATATAGCTCAAAATGCGTAAATACACAAGAACAAAGGTATTATTGAACAGTGTTTGAGTACAAATGTACAGGACTCGAGTATAGAAATACTCTGGATATTACAGCCTACCCCCTTACAAAAATCTCATCCTCGAGATTGCTAATCCTCTCAAGAAAGTCAGGTATTCTCGCCTGAATATGGTCTTCACGCCCCACGTGGCTTCATCTTCTCAATGGTTGCTCCATCGACCTTGAGCATCTTGATAACCCGATCGCGAGTGTGACGCCAAATTGTCTCGAGAATACGGATCGATACTCGATACGAAAGATCAGGCCGCAAATCAAGATGGTCCAATTGGGTAACTTCGATGGAACCGAAGACTCTTCTTCAATTGGGACACGTGGAACACATCGTGAACGTCCGAAAGATGTGGCGGTAGCTCGCCGCCGATAAGCCACAACACCAACCTTCTCAAGAATCCTGAACTGACCGATGTATCGTGGGGCTAGCTTCCCGCGACTTGAATCGCGAGTACCGCTGGAGTGGTGAGACCTTGAGGTAGACAAAGTCACCCACCTCAAAGCTCAACTCATGCAAGGCCGACGATCAAGATAGCTCTTCCGACGAGATCGAGCTTCTCTCACCGGTCCCGAATCAAGCCGACTTGCCTTTCACCTCTTCAATCATGGCTAGCCCGAAGAATTGCCTCTCACCAACCTCGGACCAAAACAAAGGGCGTCGCACTTCTTGCCATAAAGAGCCTCGAAGGCGACATCTCAAGACCGACTTGATGATCGTTGTTGTAGGAGAACTCAAGAAATGGCAAGCATTTCTCCCACGACTTGTCAGAGCACAGCACACAAGCCCTTAGCATGTCTTCAAGGATTTGGTTTGCCCTTTCCGTCTCGTCGCGCTTGGGGATGGTAAGTAGTAATCAAGGATAGCTTAGTGCCAAGAATGGACTGCAAACTCTCCCAAAATCTGGAGGTGAATCAGAAACCACGGTCGAGACTATGACTTTTGGAACTCCATGGAGCCGAACAATATTATGCAAATAGAGTTCCGCTAGCTTGGCCTGCACAGGTGGTACGAATCGATGAAATGAGCTACCTTGGTCGACGGTCAATGATCACCCAAATAGAGTCGTGACCGGCGAGGACCTCAGAGGCCGGTAATGAAATCCATCTCAATCTCTTCCCACTTCCACTCGTGGATCTGCAATGGCTGAAGTAATCCGGGCTGGCCTTTGATGTTCAAATTTGACACGCCGGGCACACATCACAATGTCCACATGAGCCGCGATCTCCTTCTTCATACCTGCCACCGTAATTGCTCGCGAAGGTCCTGGTACATCTTGGTGCCGCCGGTGATGAACAGAGAGAGGGGTATCATGGGCTTCGACAGATCAACTCCTTGATCTCTATATCCTCTCGGGACATACATCTGCCGCCCATGCATGATCAGCCCATTGGACCCCTCATAGAAACCTCGAGATGCGCCATCTTCACCAATCAAGCGTTTAATCTCAATCACAAGATCATCTTGGAGTTGAGCTGCACGAATCTGAGACTCTAGAGTGGGTTGTACGGCTAAAGCAGAATGTAACCATACTCAACCACTTCTAGATTGAGCTTCAAACTCTTCAACCAACCGAGATCGCCAATGACACCCAAGGCATTCATCGTGTGCAGCTTATGCATCGAGGGCATCTGCAACCACATTCGCCTTGCCAGATGGTAATGAATACCCAAATAATAGTCTTTGATCAGCTCTAGCCATCGACGCTGCCTCAAATTCAGATCTGGCTGCGAAAGAAGTACTTTAAGCTTTTGTGGTCGGTGTAGATCTCACATCTGCTTCCTATGAGATAATGTCGCCACAGCCTTGAGAGCATGAACAACACCGCAAGCTCCAAATCATGCGCTCGTAATTGGCTTCATGAGGCTTTAGCCGTCGAGAAGCATAAGCAACCACTTTGCCCTCCTGCATCAACACACAACCAAGTCCAAGACGGATGCATCACAATAGACATCGGGTTCTTGTGAATGTCGTGAAGGACCAACATCGGTGCAAAGTGGTGAGTCTATTCTTCAAATCCTGAAAACTGGACTCACAACCAGTGACCACTCGAATTTCTTCTCCTTCTTGAGTAGCGCTTGTCATTGGCTTAGCAATCTTGGAGAAGTTCTCGATAAACCGGCGATAGTATCCGGCAAGACCGAAAACTCCAAATCTCAGTGGACATTGCGGGGCTGCTCCCTAACCGAGTACATCCTGCATCTTGCGTGGATCAACTGCTACCCCACCTTCCGACAGACATGCCCCGAAACTCCACTTGCTTGAGCCGTAACTCGCACTTACCGAACTTGGCATACAACCGATGCTCGCGGCTTGCTAAGCACCATATGCAAGTGAAGTGCGTGCTCATCATCATCCTTAGAGTATATGAGGATGTCATCAATGAACACAACCACAAATCTATCAAGGAACTCCATGAAGACTTTGTTCATCGATTCATGAAGGTGGCCGTGCATTGGTGAGGCCAAATGAAACAACCGTGTACTCGCATGCATCGTAGCGAGTAGTGAATGCGGTCTTCACAATATCCTCCTGACGGATCTTGAGTTGAAAATAGCCGGATCTCAAGTCTATTTTGGAGAAGACTCGAGCTCCGCCTAATTGGTCAAACAAATCATCGATCCGAGGGAGAGGATACTTGTTCTTGACAAAGTGACCTCATTCAAAGACCGGTGAATCAACGCACATGCGAAGAGTGCCGCTTTTCTTCTTCACAAACAGAATCGATCGCTCTGTGGAGAAGAACTGGGACGAATGAACCTCTTCTCTAATCGCTTCCTTGAGCCGAAGTCTTCAACTCAATCACTCATCACAGGCATCCTGTCTGGACGCTTAGAAATTGGAGAAGTGCCAGGTAAGAGATCGATGATGAACTCCAAATCACGATCAGGTGGCAAACCTGGCAACTCATCAGGAACACATCGGGTACTCACATATCACCGTACCGATCGGGTCTCCGAACGTAAAGAGCACCGAGTAAAGGCTGCCGCACCGCTGGAACAAGAAAAGGTAACAAAGAATGCCATCGTGGTTGACTAATGAAATTGACCTCCTGGCACAATCAATTTGCCCCGATTCTTGGACAACCAATCCATACCCAAAATCACATCAAGACCGACGTCTCAATGTTAATGAGATCACCCTGCAATCTACCCCATTGATCACAATCCTAACCCCTGGACTCACAAGCTCTGGCAATCAAACGGATCCAGGTGAACGGATCAACAAGTACCTCTCGAGGCGAACAGAATGAACCTCATGCAAAGCAACAAACTGTGAAGAGATGAAAGAATGCGATGCTCCAGAGTCAAATAGAACCAAAGTGGGCACGGAATGAACAGCATAACGCACCCAACACAACATCTGGAGCCGCTGCTGCCTCCTCGCGGTGGCCACATTCAGCGCCACGGCCGAGCCGAAGCCGCCGGAACCGGCGACCGATCGCCCACCCCCACGCCCACCGGATCGACCACGGGACGGGCCGGTGCACTCGAGCTGTCACGCCGCTGCCTGGCCGACAGTACCAGCGGCGGCCTCCTCCGCCGCAGGAGAAGCATGTGATATGGCTAAATGGGTTCTGGGACCCCAACTGCTGCACCGGACGACTAGGTGACTGCACCGAACTCTGGGCAGGGCGAGGAGGCAAGCCCTGGGACCTCTGAACTGGCGGCGCTGAAGGCTGGAAGCCAGACTGAGTGAAGGTGCGAGTCTTGGAAGGTCCGCCACTGACTGGCCGCTGAGCTGCCCACTTGCGCTTGCGGCTCTCCATAAGCGCCTTGGCGCCATCTCACGCCGATGGCCTTGCTCACCAAGACCAAGGCTAGGGATATCATGGGCGGCAGCCGAAACCGGATCTCCTGGTGAGGTGCTCCTTGAACAATGTCACTCTCCTAGCCTCGGTCACCTCTATCAAGAACATAGCGTGACAAATGGTTGAAGCGGTGGAGGTAGTCCATCACCGCCATAGATCCTCGGCGAAGGTCGAGAACTCCCGCTTTCTTGATATCGATCAAGCCCATTTGGAACATGGAAGGAGCGAAGGCGCCTTGAACTCGCCCATGTGGTGACTCGACCGCAGTGGCGAACAGCCTTGAAGCCGCCTCCACCACGGCCGCTGGTCCCTGGAGGTAGTAGGCGGTGTCGAACCTTTCTCCGCACGGCAACCGACTAACTCCAACTTCCCCTCCATGTCGCTAAGCCAATCCTCCGCCTCCATCGGATCTCAGAAGCCGAAGAAAAGCTCGGGCGGCCGAAGTTCGCTGGAACTCCGACAACCGAGATCGCCGCCGCTGCCCCATCAACCTGGGACCATCGGCTCCATGAGCCGAAGCCTGCCCGCAACATGAGTGCAGCCATGTCGGGAGCAGGAGGAGGTGGAGGAGCTCCTCGCTCTGGGCATGTAGCTTAGATCGAGCCCCACCACCCACCAAGAGGGACTCGCGATCGCCGGGCCTCGCACTCCATCGCATCAGCTCACACGCCCTCAAAGATCATCACCAGCCTGAAGCGCACGAATCGCTTCTCCTCCGGAGGCATCCTGAAATGCACAATGAGTCAATTAAATCATGAAAGCAGTGCAAAATGTTTGACTCTTAAGGATACCTCCAAAAGCACAACATTCTACAAACACTCATTCAAAGAAGCATAAGAATCAAATCAAAAGTCAACCTAAGGAAACGACAAATAATCCCTAATTACAACCATAAACATCTAACCTTAACCCATTTTTAGCTAAACCCGTGTTCCTCCTAATTCTTTTGAACAAGATAGAAGAAGGAAACAAATTTTGAAATTTGGATTAAGATCATATTCATTTTGAAGAGTAGATAAGTGAAAAGCTATAGAATGGACAAGAATAGCATTCTACACTTTCAAAATAGAGTTTTGTACTTCAAAATAAATTTTGAGAAGAAAAATCTGTTCCTAAGTCTAACGACTGTGCTAACTAAGTCTTCCTCGGCAATAATGGCTCGATACCAACACCGTGAGCACCCTCTTCCTATACCGTGCATCAGACGCCGCTCATCAGAGCGTATAGCACCGTATAGCAACAGGAAGCCTCGACATCAAAATCCGAATCTAAAAATTCGATCGACGGATCGAACACTTAGCTTCGACCCTGTTGCTCTGCATCGATCTCGACATCGATCCCTGGATCAAGAGCTCCAAGATCGCTGCACTCCACAACCCGAGTATCAATGCACCTAAAAGATAAACTAATTTAATTTACATAACTAGGTATAAATCTTGTACAAGTGTATTACGTAATCCAAAAGAAGTACAAATGACAATGGAAACAAAAGAAAGACAACCAAATGTAATCGGCACTCACCCCACAAAGCACGATCGAGGGAAGACCTACGGCCGCAACACTCGCAGAATTGGGGCTCGCCATCATCCCGACATCATCAATACCTTCCTCTCGAGGAAAAAGGGGTTAGCAAAGAATTGTGAGTACACGTATGTACTCGCAAGACTTTAGTGTATGCAAATATAATTAATATGCAGCCGATACGATTGAAATGGCTACTACACTAAGTCTATTAAGCGGTAAAAGCAGGATTTGAAACAGCTTCATCGAAATGTAATACATAATTTGAAAGACAAAGCATTTTGAATAAAACATATTTACAATATATGTAACATTTGAGTCTCTCAACCGCCACCATCCATGATCGCAGCTTGAGATACTTAATTGACAACCATATATTCATAAATCCTCAAAATACCATATTCACTCATTCATAAATCCATCAAGTACCATATCGATCCACATACTTTAGATAGACTCCAAAATAGATTTTCATTTTCAAAACCGAACCAAATTTCTATACTTGATATGATTAAAGAAGATTTGCTCATAACCGTGAGCACGGCTAATCGATTAGAATTATTTGATACTCGCAGAGTTTGCGACTTTACCCAAACACAACTCGCACTTGCATCCTCGTCATCCAGTACACACGCGATACACGAGGTATCCGATATACAAGAATGATCTATTCTTTCCCATCGCTGAGGCTATAGCCACACCCCAAAGACCGCGACAATAAACCCACTACTATGGCGATAAGAGGCCAACCACCACTCAGCGCCACGGAATATCCATCGTGGACGACGGCGAAGTTTTTGCCGCGCATTATCCCATAGCAAGGCGCATAACCGTTGTATCAATCAAACATGAATCGAGCGATTCCCCGCTGCATAAGTACAAGCGCACTCACGAAGGTGCATACGGCGGTCGTGGAGGACACACACACAAGGCGCCGATCGCTTCAACACGGAAAAGGTCCACACTTCGCCTACCAACAGCATGGCTATCCCTCACACTTCAGTACTAAAACAGGCTGCCCCATCCCAAAGATTGCGCGGTTGCACGGTGTTCATTCAAAAACCGTCACAAGTTCGGTCCTTATATTTTTGCCTAGTGACTCAAGCGGGAACTCCACTTAACTTCGCCAACCAATCGCCACCATGTTTAACTAGCACATATTATACCTCCCGCCAAGTCTAATTACCAACTAGACACCGCACATTTTTATCAAATTACATTTCCAAGTCACATTTCCAAAACCAGTTACAATTATCATAAGTTTTGGAGCATTTGGTAAATGACTGACTTTGCTCATCTCTATTGCAAGTGTCTAAGCATATGCATTTACTAAGTCGTTTATACCCAAGTGACATTTTATTAATTGTCCAACCCTACTAAGGCTATCAATGAACTCGGGAATTTAATTGAGGAAAAACCACCAAATCAGGGTATATCTACCATTCCCACAAACTAGCACTTTAATCAATATAAACAATGCATATAGTTTGAGAAATCAAAGTAAACATCGTGAAATATAGGTTTCAAGATGGTCAAAGGAGGTGCTTGCCTGTCGCTGCCGCTCGATGGATCCGGGACGAACTCAGATTGTTCGATGCGACTCCGACTCACTCGCCTCTAATCGAATAAAAACATAAAAAGCAATAACAGAGAAATAATTTAGCAAAGAGTGACTTTAGAAGCATAAACACCAACTTAACATCAAATAGAACTCATCTAGATACTAAGAAAGAAAAGAAACGATCAAAACGCTAAAACGGCGTAATCGCGACCCGATGAGGCGATTTCGATGAAATTCTCGCCAAAGTGAATAAAATGCGTAAAATAAAGAAAAATTCAAATAAATTTAGTTAAACACCTAGAATTAGGTATAACACACCTAACGGGACTTGTCGCCACTCGCTTGGGATTACAATGATCGACCGAGCCAAAACAAAGAAACCAAATCGTAAAAGCCGAAAATTCAGAAAAAGGAAAATGGCACTATTCACCGTAGGGCAAAAGCCATTTTTGTTCGTAACGCATTAATCGATTTATGCGATTTCTCCAGGCTGTTCCACCAGGTAGTCTAGGGTATTTAGGACCTATCTCGACCTTACCCCACCGAAATTCACTTAACCTATAACGAATTCCGATCGAAGCGCATTTTGGGTCGCTAAATACGCCCCGATCGCACAAGGTCCAAAACGGCTCAAACTCGATTCGCTTTGGCGCGAGGAGCACGTTTTCGACTTCACTAGGCTTATATGACCCTAAATGACTCATTCCGATAGCTAATCGTGAATAAACCCTAAATTGTGGAATATGGCCAAAATGGCTATTTTGCTCGAAAATGAGCAATCTCGCCCAAAAGGGCCGTTTTGAGCCGAATGCCGCGAGACTTGTTTTAAGCCCTCGCCTAGTTGCTTAGGATACGCACGACCTATCTGAGCTATTCCCCGCATAGATGACTTCATCTTCTCTCGACTTTTGACCAATTGCCCGCTTAACTCCCTAATTACCCGAGAAACGGCAAAAGTCCTAAAAGTGACTTGAATGCGATCCAAAGCACGCGAAGCATGCTATCGACCTTAGTGACCTTAAACGGTTAAAGGAAGCGGAACGCCTAATTGGCTTTGATCACTATGATGATTAAAATAAAATGGAAGCTAGGAAAATGCAAATCTAGCTCTTCGAGCTCATCTCAAGCACCGTGAGGGCTAGTAGCGCTGTCCATGCATGCTACAGGTCCTAGGTATCTTATAAAAATAATTAGGACCTAGAGTAATAAAATAAAATGCGGGCTAGCAAAACGCAAATCCAACGATTCTGACAATCCTTTTAGCATCTAAGAAGACTAACGGTATACTTATTACATGCCACTGGAGGTCTAGCATTTTGCAAAAATACTAGTGACCTAGAGCCGACAAGTGCTAGCAGTGTTTTTTGCCGAATGCAGCTCGATTCTTCCGATCGCGATTAATGCTAATCGAAGAGATAATGGAACCGTCGAATTATGTTTCTGACTTCTAGAATTTTGTAAAACAATTAATGCCTAAAGGAATAAAATAAATTTTGGCTAAGCGCACTGAATTCCGGTTCTTCTGATAGCGGCTCCAGCTACCAGAAGTGCTAACAAAAAACACTACCCATGCTTTGCTCCACTAGAACTCCGACAAATCGAAAACCTAGCGATAGTTTGCTAGATTTCGAAGATGGCCAAAAGCTAGGTCAACAGTAGAGTTAAATGGACCTAACGACGGCCTGAGTCTAAATTCTAAAGCACAAGTGCCATGCAATGCTCCGAACACATGGCACCTGGACATGACCTAGGCTAGGGTTTGAGGGACATGACGAAATGCGGAGCTACAGGAGGGGAAACTCGTAGCTACGCGACGAGGGATGTCCCGGGAGCCGAGAAATCAACTCAAACTTCAAAAACACCACGGGTACTCCAAAATCCATCCATGAAATTCGATGAGAAACTCACCCGAGAGGGTCTAGAAGATGGGGATCGCGATGGAGAGGTCGATTCCCGCCTAAATCAATTTCCACCTGGCTTGATCGCCTCCAAATGGGTGGATTGGGTGAGCTAGGAGTTTTGGGAGGCTTCTCCCATGCTTGGTCGTGAGAGGGAGAGGAGAGGGAGTGAGTTGGCTGTTGGGTTGGCTTTGGAGAGGTTATAACACATGCAAAACACTATGCACTTACTCAAGGGCATTTTGGTCAAGTGTCAAGTTTTGAAGAATTAAACTTCCAAAACTGATTTTTATCGATTCTTATATATTCTCGAAGGTTCTTAGGTCGCTTTTAACACTTATCCAAATAAATTTGCAATTATTTTTGAGCTAGGTTACTTAAGTTGAAGGGTTCTTTTTAATTCCCATTTAAGTACATATAGCTCAAAATGCGTAAATACACAAGAACAAAGTGTATTATTGAACAGTGTTTGAGTACAAATGTATGCTGACTCGAGTATAGAAATACTCGATATTACATCTACCCCCTTACAAAAATCTCATCCTCGAGATTGCTAATCCTCTCAAGAAAGTCGGGGTATTCTCGCCTGAATATGGTCTTCACGCTCCCACGTGGCTTCATCTTCTCGAATGGTTGCTCCATCGACCTTGAGCATCTTGATAACTCCGATCGCGAGTGTGACGCCAAATGCCTCGAGAATACGGATCGATACTCGTCGATACGAAAAGATCAGGCTGCAAATCAAGATGGTCCAATTGGGTAACTTCTGATGAAACCCGAAGACTCTTCTTCAATTGGGACACGTGGAACACATCGTGAACGTCCGAAAGATGTGGCGGTAGCTCAAGCCGATAAGCCACAACACCAACCTTCTCAAGAATCCGGAACGGACCGATGTATCGCGGGGCTAGCTTCCCGCGGACTTGGAATCTGCGAGTACTGCGGAGTGGTGAGACCTTGAGGTAGACAAAGTCACCCACCTCAAAGCTCAACTCGCGGCGTCGACGATTAGCATAGCTCTTCTGACGAGACTGAGCTTCTCTCAGGTCCCGAATCAAGCCGACTTGCCTTTCAGCCTCTTCAATCATGGCTAGCCCGAAGAATTGCCTCTCACCAACCTCGGACCAAAAGCAGTGGCGTTTCGCACTTCTTGCCATAAAGAGCCTCGAAGGCTTACATTTGAAGACTGACTTGATGATCGTTGTTGTAGGAGAACTCAAAGCAAATGGCAAGCATTTCTCCCACGACTTGTCAGAGCACAAAGACACAAGCCCTTAGCATGTCTTCAAGGATTTGGTTTGCTCCTTTCCGTCTGGGTCCCGTCGCTTTGGGGATGGTAAGTAGTACCAAGGATAGCTTAGTGCCAAGAATGGACTGCAAACTCTCCCAAAACTGGAGGTGAATCGTGAACCACGGTCGAGACTATGACTTTTGGAACTCCATGGAGCCGAACAATATTATGCAAATAGAGTTCCGCTTAGCTTGGCTCCTGCATTAGGTGGTACGAATCGATGAAATGAGCTACCTTGGTCGACGGTCAATGATCACCCAAATAGAGTCGTGACCGGCGGAGGACCTCGGTAGGCGGTAATGAAATCCATCTCAATCTCTTCCACTTCCACTCAGGATCTGCAATGGCTGAAGTAATCCGGCTGGCCTTTGATGTTCGGCCTTGACACGCCGGGCACACATCACAATGTCCACATGAGCCGCGATCTCCTTCTTCATACCTCGCCACCGTAATTGCTCAAGGTCCTGGTACATCTTGGTGCTGCCAGGATGAACAGAGAGGGGTATCATGGGCTTCCTCGACAGATCAACTCCTTGATCTCTATATCCTCTGGGACATACATCTGGCCGCCCATGCATGATCAGCCCATTGGACCCCTCATAGAAACCTCGGAGATGCGCCATCTTCACCAATCAAGGTCTAATCTCAATCACAAGATCATCTTGGAGTTGAGTCCGTCGAATCGAGACTCTAGAGTGGGTTGTACTGGCTAAAGCAGAAATGTAACCATACTCAACCACTTCTAGATTGAGCTTCAAACTCTTCAACCAGTGAGATCGCCAATGACACCCAAGGCATTCATCGTGTGCAGCTTGCGATCGAGGGCATCTGCAACCACATTCGCTTTGCCAGATGGTAATGAATACCCAAATAATAGTCTTTGATCAGCTTCTAGCCATCGACGCTGCCTCAAATTCAGATCTGGCTAAAAGAAGTACTTTAAGCTTTTGTGGTCGGTGTAGATCTCACATCCTGCTTCCTATGAGATAATGTCGCCACAGCTTGAGAGCATGAACAACACCGCAAGCTCCAAATCATGCGTCGTAATTGGCTTCATGAGGCTTTAGCCGCCGAGAAGCATAAGCAACCACTTTGCCCTCCCTCGTGCATCAACACACAACCAAGTCCAAGACGGATGCATCACAATAGACATCAAGTTCTTGTGAATGTCGTGAAGGACTAACATCGGTGCAAAGGTGAGTCTATTCTTCACTCCTAAAACTGGACTCACAACCAGTGACCACTCGAATTTCTTCTCCTTCTTGAGTAGCGCTGTCATTGGCTTAGCAATCTTGGAGAAGTTCTCGATAAACCGGCGATAGTATCCGGCAAGACCGAGAAAACTCCAAATCTCAGTGGACATTATGGGTCGCTTCCCAACCGAGTACATCCTGCACCTTGCGTGGATCAACCGCTACTCCCACCTTCCTCGACAGACATGCCCTGAAACTCCACATGCTTGAGCCAGAACTCGCACTTACTGAACTTGGCATACAACTGATGCTCGCGAAGCTTGCTAAGCACCATATGCAAGTGAAGTGCGTGCTCATCATCATCCTTAGAGTATATGAGGATGTCATCAATGAACACAACCACAAATCTATCAAGGAACTCCATGAAGACTTTGTTCATAGATTCATGAAGGTGGCTGGTGCATTGGTGAGGCCAAATGAAACAATCGTGGTACTCGCATGCATCAGTAGCGAGTAGTGAATGCGGTCTTCACAATATCCTCCTGGACGGATCTTGAGCTGAAAATAGCCGGATCTCAAGTCTATTTTGGAGAAGACTCGAGCCCGCCTAATTGGTCAAAACAAATCATCGATCCGAGGGAGAGGATACTTGTTCTTGACAAGGACTCTCATTCAAAGACTCCAGAATCAACGCACATGCGAAGAGTGCCGTCTTTCTTCTTCACAAACAGAATCGGATCGCCTCAGGGAGAAGAACTGGGACGAATGAACCTCTTCTCTAATCGCTCCTTGAGCCGAGTCTTCAACTCAATCACTCATCGGCTGGCAGGCATCCTGTCATGGACGCTTTAGAAATTGGAGAAGTGCTGTAAGAGATCGATGATGAACTCCAAATCACGATCAGGTGGCAAACCTGGCAACTCATCGTGGAACACATCGGGTACTTCACATATCACCGCAGACTGATCGGGTCTCCGAATGTAAAGAGCACCGAGTAAAGGCTGCTGACCGCTGGAATGTAAGAAAAGGTAACAAGAATGCCATCGTGGTTGACTAATGAAATTGACCTCCTGGCACAATCAATTTGCCCCGATTCTTGGACAACCAATCCATACCCAAAATCACATCAAGACCTGACGTCTCAATGTTAATGAGATCACCCTAAATCTACCCCATTGATCACAATCCTAACCCCTGGACTCACAAGCTCGGCAGTCAAACGGATCCAGGTGAACGGATCAACAAGTACCTCTCGAGGCGACAGAATGAACCTCATGCAAAGCAACAAACCGTGAAGAGATGAAAGAATGCGATGCTCCAGAGTCAAATAGAACCAAAGTGGGCACGTAATGAATGAACAGACAACGTACTCCAACACAACATCTCGAGCCGCTGCCGCTTCCTTCAAGTGGCCACATTCAGCGGCCACGCCCGAGCCGGTTGCCGGAACCGGGCGACTGATCGCCCACCCCACGCCCACCGACCGACTCGGGACGGGCTGGTGCACCCCGAAGCCGCTCACGCCGCCGCTCGCCGGACAGCATCGCGAAGTGGCCCCTCCGCCGCAGGAGAAGCATGTGATATGGCTAAATGGGTTCGGGACTCCCAACCGGCCGTGCACCAGGACGACAAGGTGATCGCACCGAACTCTGGGCGGGCGAGGAGGCAAGCCTGGACCTCGAATCAAGCGGCGCCAAGGCTGGAAGCTAGACTGAGTGAAGGTGCGAGTCTTGGAAGGTCCGCCACTGACTGGCCGCTGAGCTGCCCACTTGCGCTTGCGGCCTCTCCATAAGCGCCTTGGCGCCATCCTCACTGCTGATGGCCTTGCTCACCAAGACCAAGGCTAGGGATATCATGGGCGGCAGCCGAAACCGGATCTCCTCGGTGAGGTGCTCCTTGAACAATGTCACTCTCCTAGCCTCAGTGGTCACCTCATCAAAGAACATAGCGTGACAAATGGTTGAAGCGGTGGAGGTAGTCCATCACCGCCATAGATCCTGGCGAAGGTCGTAGAACTCCCGCTTCTTGATATCGATCAAGCCCGCTGGAACATGGAAGGAGCGAAGGCGCCTTGAACTCTGCCCATGTGGTGACTGATCTGCAGGCGAACAGCCTTGAAGCCGCCTCCACCACGGCCGCTGGTCCCTCGGAGGTAGTAGGCGGTGTATCGAACCTTCTCCGCATCGGTGCAACCGACTAACTCCAACTTCCTCCATGTCGCTAAGCCAATCCTCCGCCTCCATCGGATCTGTAGCTGAAGAAAAGCTCGGCGGCCGAAGTTCGGCCGAACTCCGACAACCGAGATCGCCGCCGCCGCTCGAACAGCTGGACCATCGCCTCCATGAGCCGAGTCTGCCGCAACATGAGTGCAGCCATGTCGAGCAGGAGGAGGTGGAGGGAGCTCTCGCCTGGGCATGTAGCTTAGATCGAGCCCCACCGACCCACCAAGAGGGACTCGCGACTGGGCCCCTCGCACTCCATCGCATCGCCACGCTCCTCAAAGATCATCACCGGAAGCGCACGAATCGCTTCTCTCCGGGAGGCATCCCGAAATGCACAGTTGAGTCAATTAAATCATACAACAGGTGCAAAATGTTTGACTCTTAAGGATACCTCCAAAAGCACAACATTCTACAAACACTCATTCAAAGAAGCATAAGAATCAAATCAAAAGTCAACCTAAGGAAATGACAAATAATCCCTAATTACAACCATAAACATCTAACCTTAACCCATTTTTAGCTAAACCCGTGTTCCTCCTAATTCTTTTGAACAAGATAGAAGAAGGAAACAAATTTTGAAATTTGGATTAAGATCATATTCATTTTGAAGAGTAGATAAGTGAAAAGCTATAGAATGGACAAGAATAGCATTCTACACTTTCAAAATAGAGTTTTGTACTTCAAAATAAATTTTGAGAAGAAAAATCTGTTCCTAAGTCTAACGACTGTGCTAACTAAGTCTTCCTGCAAATAATGGCTCGATACCAACACCGTGAGCACCCTCTTCCTATACCGTAATGTACGCCGTCATCAGAGCGTATAGCACCGTATAGCAACAGGAAGCCTCGACATCAGAAAATCCGAATCTAAAAATTCGATCGACGGATCGAACACTTAGCTTCTGACCGGTGCTCAGACGCATCTCGAGCATCGATCCCTGGATCAAGAGCTCCAAGATCGCGCACTCCACAACCCGAGTATCAATGCACGAAAAGATAAACTAATTTAATTTACATAACTAGGTATAAATCTTGTACAAGTGTATTACGTAATCCAAAAGAAGTACAGCGACAATGGAAACAAAAGAAAGACAACCAAGCACTGGCCCGACCACCCCACAAAGCTCTTGATCGAGGGAAGACCTCACGGCCGCAACACTCGCAGAATTGGGGCTCGCCATCATCCCAGACATCATCAATACCTTCCTCTCGAGGAAAAAGGGGTTAGCAAAGAACGGTGAGTACACGTATGTACTCGCAAGACTTTAGTGTATGCAAATATAATTAATATGCAGGCCGATACGATTGAAATGGCTACTACACTAAGTCTATTGCTAAAAGCAGGATTTGAAATAGCTCATCGAAATGTAATACATAATTTGAAAGACAAGATTTTGAATAAAACATATTTACAATATATGTAATATTTGAGTCTCTCAACCGCCACCATCCATGATCGCAGCTTGAGATACGAATTGACATCCATATATTCATAAATCCTCCAAATACCATATTCACTCATTCATAAATCCATCAAGTACCATATCGATCCACATACTTTAGATAGACTCCAAAATAGATTTTCATTTTCAAAACCGAACCAAATTTCTATACTTGATATGATTAAAGAAGATTTGCTCATAACCGTGAGCACGGCTAATCGATTAGAATTATTTGATACTCTGCAGAGTTTGCGAAATTTACCCAAACACAACTCAGACTTGCATCCTCGCTATCCAGGGTACACGCGATACACGAGGTATCCGATATACAAGAATGATCTATTCTTTCCCATCGTTGAGGCTATAGCCACACCCCAAAGACCGGCGACAATAAACCCACTACTATGGCGATAAGAGGCCAACCACCACTCGGCGCCACGGAATATCCATCGTGACGACGGCGAAGTTTTTGCCGGCATTATCCCATAGCAAGGCGTACACCGTTGTATCAATCAAACATGAATCGGAGCGATTCCCCGCTGCATAAGTACAAGCGCACTCACGAAGGTGCATACGGCGGTCGTGAGGACACACACACCGCGCCGACCGCTTCAACACGGGGAAAAGGTCCACACTTCGGCCTACCAACAGGCATGGCTATCCCCTCACACTTCAGGTACTAAAACAGGTTGCCCCATCCCAGCATTGCGCGGTTGCACGGTGTTCATTCAAAAACCGTCACAAGTTCGGTCCTTATATTTTTGCCTAGTGACTCAAGCGGGGAACTCCACTTAACTCGCCAACCAATCGCCACCATGTTTAACTAGCACATATTATACCTCCCGCCAAGTCTAATTACCAACTAGACACTGCACATTTTTATCAAATTACATTTCCAAGTCACATTTCCAAAACCAGTTACAATTATCATAAGTTTTGAGCATTTGGTAAATGACTGACTTTGCTCATCTCTATTGCAGTGTCTAAGCATATGCATTTACTAAGTCGTTTATACCCAAGTGACATTTTATTAATTGTCCAACCCTACTAAGGCTATCAATGAACTCGGGAATTTAATTGAGGAAAAACCACCAAATCGTGGTATATCTACCATTCCCACAAACTAGCACTTTACTGAATATAAACAATGCATATAGTTTGAGAAATCAAAGTAAACATCGTGAAATATAGGTTTCAAGATGGTCAAAGGAGGTGCTTGCCTGTCTGCTGCTGCTCTGATGGATCTGGGACGAACTCAGGATTGTTCGATGCGACTCCGGACTCACTCGCCTCTAATCGAATAAAACATAAAAACAAATAACGAGAAATAATTTAGCAAAGAGTGACTTTAGAAGCATAAACACCAACTTAACATCAAATAGAACTCATCTAGATACTAAGAAAGAAAAGAAACGATCAAAACGCTAAAAACGGCGTAATCGCGACACGATGAGGCGATTTCGATGAAATTCTCGCCAAAGTGAATAAAATGCGTAAAAAAAAGAAAAGTTCAAATAAATTTAGTTAAACACCTAGAATTAGGTATAACACACCTAACGGGACTTGTCGCAACTCGCTTGGGATTACAATGATCGACCGAGCCAAAACAAGAAAAACCAAATCGTAAAAATTTGAAAAATTCAGAAAAGGAAAAATGGCACTATTCACCGTAGGGCAAAAGCCATTTTTGTTCGTAACGCATGAATCGATTTGCGATTTCTCCAGGCTGTTCCACCAGGTAGTCTAGGTATTTAGGACCTATCTGGACCTTACCCCACCGTAATTCACTTAACCTATAACGAATTCGATCGAAAGCGCATTTTGGGTCGCTAAATACGCCCCGATCGCACAAGGTCCAAAACGGCTCAAACTCGATTCGCTTGCGCGAGGAGCACGTTTCGACTTCACTAGGCTTATATGACCCTAAATGACTCATTCCGATAGCTAATCGTGAATAAACCCTAAATTGTGGAATATGGCCAAAATGGCTATTTTGCTCAAAATGAGCAATCTCGCCTAAAAGGGCCGCTTTTGAGCCGAATGCCGAGAGAATTGTTTTAAGCCCTCTGCTAGTAGCTTAGGGATACGAACGACCTATCGAGCTATTCCCCGCATAGATGACTTCATCTTCTCTGACTTTTGACCAATTGCCCGCTTAACTCCGGCAATTACCCGAGAAACGGCAAAAGTCCGAAAAGTGACTTGAATGCGATCCAAAGCACGCGGGAAGCATGCTATCGACCTTAGTGACCTTAAACGAAGTTAAAGGAAGCGAAAACGCTCTAATTGGCTTTGATCACTATGATGATTAAAATAAAATGGAAGCTAGGAAAATGCAAATCTAGCTCTTCTGAGCTCATCTGCAAGCACCAGGAGGGCTAGTAGCGCTGTCCATGCATGCTACAGGTCCTAGGTATCTTATAAAAATAATTAGGACCTAGAGTAATAAAATAAAATGCGGGCTAGCAAAACGCAAATCCAACGATTCTGACAATCCTTTTAGCATCTAAGAAGACTAACGGTATACTTATTACATGCCCTGGAGGTCTAGCATTTTGCAAAAATACTAGTGACCTAGAGCTGACAAGTGCTAGCGAGGTGTTTTGCCGAATGCGATTCGATTCTTCTGATCGCGATTAATGCTATCAGAAGAGATAATGGAACTGTCGAATTATGTTTCGGACTTCTAGAATTTTGTAAAAACAATTAATGCCTAAAGGAATAAAATAAATTTCGGCTAGGCAGAATTGAATTCCGGTTCTTCTGATAGCGGCTCCAGCTACCAGAAGTGCTAACAAAAAACACTACCCATGCTTTGCTCCACTAGAACTCCGACAAATCGAAAACCTAGCGATAGTTTGCTAGATTTCGAAGATGGCCAAAAGCTAGGTCAACAGTAGAGTTAAATGGACCTAACGACGGCCTGAGTCTAAATTCTAAAGCACAAGTGCCATGCAATGCTCCGAACACATGGCACCTGGACATGACCTAGGCTAGGGTTTGAGGGACATGACGAAATGCGGAGCTACAGGAGGGGAAACTCGTAGCTACGCGACGAGGATGTCCCGGGAGCCGAGAAATCAACTCAAACTTCAAAAACACCACGGGTACTCCAAAATCCATCCATGAAATTCGATGAGAAACTCACCCGAGAGGGTCTAGAAGATGGGGATCGCGATGGAGAGGTCGATTCCCGCCTCTAAATCAATTTCCACCGGTCGGATCGCCTCCAAATGGGTGGATTGGGTGAGCTAGGGTTTTGGGAGGCTTCTCCCATGCTTGGTCGTGAGAGGGAGAGGAGAGGGAGTGAGTTGGCTGTTGGGTTGGCTTTGGAGAGGTTATAACACATGCAAAACACTATGCACTTACTCAAGGGCATTTTGGTCAAGTGTCAAGTTTTGAAGAATTAAACTTCCAAAACTGATTTTTATCGATTCTTATATATTCTGAAGGTTCTTAGGTCGCTTTAACACTTATCCAAATAAATTTGCAATTATTTTTGAGCTAGGTTACTTAAGTTGAAGGGTTCTTTTAATTCCCATTTAAGTACATATAGCTCAAAATGCGTAAATACACAAGAACAAAGTGTATTATTGAACAGTGTTTGAGTACAAATGTGCAGCTGACTCGAGTATAGAAATACTGATATTACAGCTACCCCCTTACAAAAATCTCATCCTCGAGATTGCTAATCCTCTCGAAGAAAGTCGGGTATTCTCGCTCAATATGGTCTTCACGCTCCCACGTGGCTTCATCTTCTCGAATGGTTGCTCCATCGACCTTGAGCATCTTGATAACTCGATCATGAGTGTGACGCCACTGTCTCGAGAATACGGACTGGATACTCTCGATACGAAAGATCAGGCTGCAAATCAAGATGGTCCAATTGGGTAACTTCTGATGGAACCCGAAGACTCTTCTTCAATTGGGACACGTGGAACACATCGTGAACGTCCGAAAGATGTGGCGGTAGCTCAAGCCGATAAGCCACAACACCAACCTTCTCAAGAATCCGGAACGGACCGATGTATCGTGGGGCTAGCTTCCCGCGACTTGAATCTGCGAGTACCGCGGAGTGGTGAGACCTTGAGGTAGACAAAGTCACCCACCTCAAAGCTCAACTCGCGGCGTCGACGATCAAGATAGCTCTTCGACGAGATCGAGCTTCTCTCACCGGTCCCGAATCAGCCGACTTGCCTTTCAAATTTCTTCAATCATGGCTAGCCCAAGAATTGCCTCTCACCAACCTCGGACCAAAATAAAGGGCGTTCTGCACTTCTTGCCATAAAGAGCCTCGAAAGGCGACATCTCAAGACCACTTGATGATCGTTGTTGTAGGAGAACTCAAGAAATGGCAAGCATTTCTCCCACGACTTGCTGTAGCACGACACAAGCCCTTAGCATGTCTTCAAGGATTTGGTTTGCCCTTTCCGTCCTGTCCGTCGCTTTGGGGATGGTAAGTAGTATCTTGAAGGATAGCTTAGTGCCAAGAATGGACTGCAAACTCTCCCAAAATCTGGAGGTGAATCAGTGAACCACGGTGAGACTATGACTTTTGGAACTCCATGGAGCCGAACAATATTATGCAAATAGAGTTCCGCTAGCTTGGCTCGAGAATAGGTGGTACGAATCGATGAAATGAGCTACCTTGGTCGACGGTCAATGATCACCCAAATAGAGTCGTGACCGGCGGAGGACCTCGGTAGGCCGGTAATGAAATCCATCTCAATCTCTTCCCACTTCCACTCGAGGATCTCGCAATGGCTGAAGTAATCCGGTGGCCTTTGATGTTCGGCCTTGACACGCCGGGCACACATCACAATGTGCCACATGAGCCGCGATCTCCTTCTTCATACCCGCCACCGTAATTGCTGCGAAGGTCCTGGTACATCTTGGTGCTGCCAGGATGAACAGAGAGAGGGGTATCATGGGCTTCTGACAGGATCAACTCCTTGATCTCTATATCCTCTGGGACATACATCTGCTGCCCATGCATGATCAGCCCATTGGACCCCTCATAGAAACCTGGAAATGCGCCATCTTCAGTCAACTGGCATCTAATCTCAATCACAGCATCATCTTGGAGTTGAGCTGCCTGAATCTGAGACTCTAGAGTGGGTTGTACGGCTAAAGCAGAAATGTAACCATACTCAACCACTTCTAGATTGAGCTTCAAACTCTTCAACCAACCGAGATCGCCAATGACACCCAAGGCATTCATCACTGCGGCTTGCATCGAGGGCATCTGCAACCACATTCGCCTTGCCAGGATGGTAATGAATACCCAAATAATAGTCTTTGATCAGCTCTAGCCATCGACGCTGTCTCAAATTCAGATCCGCTGCGAAAGAAGTACTTTAAGCTTTTGTGGTCGGTGTAGATCTCACATCTGCTTCCTATGAGATAATGTCGCCACGGCTTGAGAGCATGAACAACAAATGCAAGCTCCAAATCATGCGTCGGGTAATTGGCTTCATGAGGCTTTAGCTGTCGAGAAGCATAAGCAACCACTTTGCCCTCCTCGCATCAACACACAACCAAGTCCAAGACGGATGCATCACAATAGACATCGAAGTTCTTGTGAATGTCGGGAAGGACCAACATCGTGCAAGGTGAGTCTATTCTTCACTCCAAAATCGGACTCACAACCAGGTGACCACTCCAATTTCTTCTCCTTCTTGAGTAGCGCTGTCATTGGCTTAGCAATCTTGGAGAAGTTCTCGATAAACCGGCGATAGTATCCGGCAAGACCGATAAAACTCCGAATCTCAGGGACATTGCGGGGCTGCTCCCAACTGAGTACATTCTGTACCTTGCGTGGATCAACTGCTACCCCACCTTCTGACAGGACATGCCCCAGAAACTCCACTTGCTTGAGCCAGAACTCGCACTTACTGAACTTGGCATACAACTGATGCTCGCGAAGCTTGCTAAGCACCATATGCAAGTGAAGTGCGTGCTCATCATCATCCTTAGAGTATATGAGGATGTCATCAATGAACACAACCACAAATCTATCAAGGAACTCCATGAAGACTTTGTTCATCAGATTCATGAAGGCGGCTGGTGCATTGGTGAGGCCAAATGAAACAACTGTGTACTGCATGCATCAGAAGCGAGTAGTGAATGCGGTCTTCACATTATCCTCCTGACGGATCTTGAGATGAAAATAGCCGGATCTCAAGTCTATTTTGGAGAAGACTCGAGCTCCGCCTAATTGGTCAAACAAATCGTCGATCCGAGGGAGAGGATACTTGTTCTTGACAAAGGACCTCATTCAAAGACCGGTAATCAACGCACATGCGAAGAGTGCCGTCTTTCTTCTTCACAAACAGAATCGACTGCCCCAGGAGAAGAACTGGGACGAATGAACCCTTCTCTAATCGCTCCTTGAGCCGAGTCTTCAACTCAATCACTCATCACAGGCATCTGTCTGCACGGACGCTTAGAAATTGGAGAAGTGCCGTAAGAGATCGATGATGAACTCCAAATCACGATCAGGTGGCAAACCTGGCAACTCATCGAGGAACACATCGGGTACTCACATATCACCGATACCGATCGTCTCCACGAGAAGAGCACCGAGTAAAGGCCTGCCAGACCGCTGGAACAGAAGAAAAGGTAACAAAGCAATGCCATCGGGGTTGACTAATGAAATTGACCTCCTGGCACAATCAATTTGCCCTGATTCTTGGACAACCAATCCATACCCAAAATCACATCAAGACCTGACGTCTCAATGTTAATGAGATCACCCCGTAAATCTACCCCATTGATCACAATCCTAACCCCTGGACTCACAAGCTCGGCGGTCAAAAGCGGATCCAGGTGAACGGATCAACAAGTACATCTCGAAGTGACAGAATGAACCTCATGCAAAGCAACAAACCGTGAAGAGATGAAAGAATGCGATGCTCGCAGTCAAATAGAACCAAAGTGGGCACAGAATGAGCAGACAACGTACCCAACACAACATCCGAGCTGCTGCCGCCTCTCTGCGGTGGCCACATTCAGCGCCACGGCCGAGCCGGCTGCTCGGGAACCTGGCGACTGATCGCCCACCCCCACGCCCACCGTGACGACTTCGGGACGGGCCGGTGCACCTCGAAGCTGTCCACGCCGCCGCCGCCGGACAGCATCGCGGCGGGCCCTCGGCCGCAGGAGAAGCATGTGATATGGCTAAATGGGTTCGGGACCCCAATCGCTGCACCGACGACAAGGTGATCGCACCGAACTCGGGCAGGCGAGGAGGCAAGCCACAGGACCTCTGAATCAAGCGGCGCCAAGGCCGAAGCCGCATCGAGTGAAGGTGCGAAGTCTTGGAAGGTCCGCCATCGATCGCCGAAGCTGCCCACTTGCGCTATGGCTCTCCATAAGCGCCTTGGCGCCATCTCAATCTTGATGGCCTTGCTCACCAAGACCTGAAGGCTAGGGATATCATGGCCGGCAGTTGAAACCGGATCTCCTCGGTGAGGTGCTCCTTGAAAAATGTCACTCTCCTAGCCTCGGTGGTCACCTCATCGGCAACATAGCGTGACAAATGGTTGAAGCGGTGGAGGTAGTCCATCACCGCCATAGATCCTGGCGAAGGTCGTGAGAACTCCCGCTTCTTGATATCGATCAAGTCCGCTGGAACATGGAAGGAGCGAAGGCGCCTTGAACTCTGCCCATGTGGTGACTGATCTGCAGGGCGAACAGCCTTGAAGCCGCTTCCACCACGAAGGCTGGCGGTCCCCTGGAGGTAGTAGGCGGTGTATCAACCTTCTCCGCATCGGTGCAACCGACTAACTCCAACTTCCTCCATGTCGCTAAGCCAATCCTCCGCCTCCATCGGATGCAGAGTGAAGAAAAGCTCGGCGGTCGAAGTTCGCTGAACTCCGACAACCGAGGCTAACTGCTTCTTCTTCTTTATTTCTTTGCCTCTGAGCGACTGGACCATCAGCTCCATGAGCTGAGTCTGCCGCAACATGAGTGCAGCCATGTCAGGAGCAGGAGGAGGTGGAGGGAGCTCCTCGCTCTGGGCATGTAGCTGAGACTGAGCCCCAGCTGACCCACCAGTAGGGACCTGCGAAATGCATGCCGAACAGAGTTACGAGGCATACAAAGTCCATTCGCGGTGTTTCGCATGTAGTTTTCTTCTATTTATCAGTTTCGTACGCAAGCAGCTTACAGAACCCGTTGGGACCCGCCGTGGAGGAATGTTCCACAACGACTCGTACGGTTTTGAAATGCGGGCCAAAGTGACTACGGCGAGCAAGAAGATCATTCGGGGTGTTTGGCACTCAGTTTCCTTCTGTCACTCGCTTATGCGTCGGGTGCGGTACCAATGCACGCGTTGGGACCACCGTAGTGGAATGTGTCACACCGGCCGGGTCGAACCGGAACTAAAGCCGAAAGCACAAGCGAACATCGTAAGTTCATTCGGTGTTTGGGCACTCAGTTTGTTTCGCGCGACGCTTTCGCTTGTACGCTGCATGAACGCGTGTAACCCGTCTTGGTGGAATATTTCGCGCCGACTCGGACGGATTCGAAATGCCTGCCGAAATGAGTTACGACACATGCGAAGTCCACTGGGCGTGCTTGCCGCTCGGTTTCATTTCTGCATCGTTTTCGTGCGGACGCTCCCTACAGTACTCGTTAGTGCTGGGCGTGAAGGAATGCTTCACAGACACTCAGACGGATTCGTAATGCATGCCGAATGTGCTACGGCTATGTAAGGCCCATTCGGCATGTTTGGAAGAAAGTTTCGTTTCGTGCAACGCCCTGTTACGTATGTAGCTAACGGTACCATTTTGGGTCGCACGTGGATGAATGTTTAACGCGGACTCGAGCGTACTCAAAATGCTTGCCGAAATGAGCTAGGGCACATGTGAAGTCCATTCAGCGTGTTGGACAATCAGTTGCTTTCAAGCGTCGTTTTGTAAGCACATAAGCATGCAAGACCCATTACGACCCGTCGTGGAGGAATGTTTCACACCGACCTGCATGCATCGTAAATGAATTTTGGATGGGCTAAAATGCATATAAAGTCCATTCGTAAGGTTCGGGCAGAGAGTTCCCATTCGTATGCGGTTCGGCAGAGAGTTCCCATTCGTATGGTTCGGCAGAGAGTTCCCATTCGTGCATCGTCTTCATACGCATAGAGCTCAAAGTAACGGTTGGGACCCGTCGCGGTGGAGGGCATGACTCAGACTCGGGTGGAATCGAAATTAATGCCGAAATGAGCTAGGGCGCATAGGAAGTCGATTCTGGTTGCTTGGCACCAGTGTTCGATCCGTGCACCATTCTCGCACGCCAGAGCTTACAAGACCATTTATCGTGCAGGTGTCTCGCAACGATTCTGAGGGACCCAAAGTTGATGCTAATAGGAGCTAGTAAACAGATGAAGTCCATTTGGGGTGCTTGACACTCGATTTCATTTCTTGCGTCATTTTCTAACGATGTCTTAATCAGACGCGTTGCGTGGGAAAGTTCCACACCAACTCGAAGAGGTATGAAATGGATGCCGAACAGAGTTACGAGGCATACAAAGTCCATTCGCGGTGTTTCGCATGTAGTTTTCTTCATTTATCGGGTTCATACGCAAGCAGCTTATAGAACCCGTTGGGACCCGCCGTGGAGGAATGTTCCACAACAACTCGGACGGTTTTGAAATGCGGGCCAAAGTGACTACGGCGAGCAAGAAGATCATTCGGGGTGTTTGGCACTCAGTTTCGCTCACACCGGTTTGCGTCTTTGGTGCGGTGCAGTGCCGTTAGGACCGGCCGTAGTGGAATGTGTCACACCTACCGGGTCGAACCGTAACTAAAGCTAAAAAGCACAAGCGAACATCGTAAGTTCATTCAGGGTGTTTGGGCACTCGCTTGTTTCACAGATCGCTTTCGTTTGTACGCAGCTGCAAAGTAACGTGGAACCCGTCTTGGTGGAAAATTTCGTGCCGACTCGTACGGATTCGAAATGCCTGCTGAAATGAGTTACGACACATGCGAAGTCCACTGGGGGTCCTTGCCGCTCGGTTTCATTTCTGCATCGTTTTCGTGCGGACGCTCCCTCTGATACTTGTTCGTACCGCGGCGTGAACGCTTCACAGACACTCAGACGGATTCGGAATGCATGCCGAATGTGCTACGGCTTTGTACGGCCCATTCGTAATGTTTGGAAGATAGTTTCGTTTAGTGCAACGCCCTGTTACGTATGTAGCTAACGGTACCATTTTGGTTCCCACGTGGATGAATGTTTAACGCAGTCTCGAGCGTACTCGTAATGCTTGCCGAAATGAGCTAGGCACGGTGAAGTCCATTCGGCGTGTTGGACAATCCTTTCGCTTTGAGCGTCGCTTTTGTAAGCCCATAAGCATGCATCACCCATTGCGACCGTCGTGGAGGAATGTTTCACACCGACCAAGACAGATCGAATGAATTTTGGATGGGCTAAATGCATGTAAAGTCCATTCGTAAGGTTCGGCGCAGAGAGTTCCCATTCGTGCATTGTCTTCATACGCATGCAGCTCAAAGTAACGGCTGGGACCCGTCGCGGTGGAGGGCATGACTCAGACTGGTGGAATCGAAATGCATGTCGAAATAAGCTAGGCGCATAGGAAGTCGATTCTCGTTGCTTGGCACCGGTGTTCGATCCGTGCACCATTCCTAAGCACGCTCGAAGCTTATAGTACCATTTATCTCGCAGCTTCTCGCAGCCGATTTGGAAGGGACCCAAAGTCGATGCTAATAGGAGCTAGTAAACAGATGAAGTCCATTTGGGGTGCTTGACACTCGCCATTTCTTGCGTCATTTTCTAACGCATGTCTGCTATCAGACGTTGCATGGGAAAGTTCCACACCGACTCGAAGAGGTACGAAATGCATGCCGAACAGAGTTACGAGGCATACAAAGTCCATTCGCGGTGTTTCGCATGTAGTTTTCTTCTGCTTATCGGGCCAGACGCATAGCGACTTACAGAACTCCGTTGGGACCCGTCGTGGAGGAATGTTCCACAACGACTGCACGGTTTTGAAATGCGGGCCAAAGTGACTACGGCGAGCAAGAAGATCATTCGGTGTTTGGCACTCTCGGTTTCCTTCTTCACTGCTTATGCGTCTTTGGTGCATTTGCAATGCACGCTGGGACCAAACCGTAGTGGAATGTGTCACACCTACCGGTCGAACCTAACTAAAGCTGGAAAGCACAAGCGAACATCGTAAGTTCATTCGGGGTGTTTGGGCACTCAGTTTGTTTTGCGCATCGCTTTCGTTTGTACGCAGCGTACAGTAACGTGTACCCCGTCTTGGTGGAATATTTCGCGCCGACTCGGACGGATTCGAAATGCCTGCCGAAATGAGTTACGACACATGCGAAGTCCACTGGGCGTGCTTGCCGCTCGGTTTCATTTCTGCATCGTTTTCGTGCGGACGCTCCCTACAGTACTCGTTAGTGCTGGGCGTGAAGGAATGCTTCACAGACACTCAGACGGATTCGTAATGCATGCCGAATGTGCTACGGCTATGTAAGGCCCATTCGGCATGTTTGGAAGAAAGTTTCGTTTCTTGCAACGCCCTGTTACGTATGTAGCTAACGGTACCATTTTGGGTCCCACGTGGATGAATGTTTAGCGTGGACTCAAGCGTACTCAAAATGCTTGCCGAAATGAGCTAGGGCACATGTGAAGTCCATTCGGTGTGTTGGACAATCAGTGTTGTTTCGGGCGTCGTTTTTTTAAGCACATAAGCATGCAGCACCCATTACGACTCGTCGTGGAGGAATGTTTCACACTGACCCAGACAGATCAGAAATGAATTTTGGATGGGCTAAAATGCATATAAAGTCCATTCGTAAGGTTCGGCAGAGAGTTCCCATTCGTGCGGTTCGATAGAGAGTTCCCATTCGTGCATCGTCTTCATACGCATACAGCTCAAAGTAACGGTTGGGACCCATCGCGGTGGAGGGCATGACTCAGACTCGGGTGGAATCGAAATTAATGCCGAAATGAGCTAGGGCGCATAGGAAGTCGATTCTGGTTGCTTGGCACCAGTGTTCGATCCGTGCACCATTCTGGCATGCTCGAAGCTTACATTACCATTTATCGTGCAGGTCTCGCAACGATTCGGAGGGACCCAAAGTTGATGCTAATAGGAGCTAGGACCCAAGAACATTCCGGCATGCATTTCGAGTCCGTCCGAGTTGTTGTGAAACATTTCTCCGCGATGAGCACGAACGAATACAACAAGCGGCACCCGTTCGAAAACGTTGCACGAGATGAAACTGAGTCACGAAACACATCGAGTGGAATTCATATGTGCTTCCACTCATTTCGCATGCATTTTGAATATGTCCGAGTCGGTGTCAAATGTTCCACCACGACGGGTTCCCACGGGTAATAAAAGCAGAATACAAACGAAACCGAAGCACGAAACCAAACCGAGTGCCAAACACCACGAAAGAACTTATGATGTTTGCAAGTGCTTTTCGTCATTTCTATCGAATCCATTCGAGTAGGTCTGAAACATTCCTCCACGACGCGTCCCAACGGGCATTGCAGCGGAAGCCATTCGAAAATGACAATGGTAATGTAAACTACACGCGTACTTGAATGGTGCAAAAGACATAACATTGTTACAAACATGCCGAATGAACTTCATCTATGCCCAAGCACATTTCGGCATGCGTTTTGAATCTTTCCAAGTCGTGTGAAACATTCCTCCGCGACGAGTGCTATATGGTGCAGGATTTTCACAAGAAAACGACGCATAAGATGAAGCTGAGTGTCAATCAACCAGAATGGACTTCATGTCTGCCGTAGCTCATGTTAGCAAGCAATTTGGGCTCATCCGTGTCGGTGTGAAACCTACAGGACAAATGGTACTACAAGTCACGTTCGTACCAGAATGAGTATGAAAAGAAAGCTTGTGGCGACACCCTGAATAGAGTTCATGTGTGCCCAAGCTCATTTCGCTTGTATTTACAGCATCCGGTCGGAGCAAAACATTTCTCCGCGGTAGGTGCCAACGGGTACTGCAGCTGCGTGCGTATCAAAACGATGCACGAAAGGAAAATGTAGGCCAAACTGCGCGAGTGGACATTCCATGCATTGCTGCTACAGTTCAGCATTCATTTCGAATACGTCCGAGTGATTGTGGAAACATTCCTCCGCGACGGGTCGCAAGGTGTTCTGCAAGCTGCGTCCGGACGGAAACGATGCACGAAAGGAAAATTGGTGTCAAACTCCACGAATGGGGTACTGTATACTACAGGCGTTTCGACAAGCATTTCGAGTACGTCCGAGTCGATGCGAAATATTCATTCACGATGGGTCACTAATGGTACTGTAAACTACACGCGTACCAAAACGGTGCACGAAACGAAACTTCGTTCCAATCATGCCGATTGAACTTCATATTTTCCCAAGCACATTCCGGCATGCATTTCGAGTTCGTCCGAGTTGTTGTGAAACATTTCTCCGCGATGAGCACGAACGAATACAACAAGCGGCACCCGTTCGAAAACGTTGCACGAGTTGAAATCGAAAAGTAAACACATCGAGTGGAATTCATATGTGCATCCACTCATTTCGGCATGCATTTTGAATATGTCCGAGTCGGTGTCAAATGTTCCACCACGACGGGTTCCCACGGGTAACAAAGCAGAATACAAACGAAACCGAAGCACGAAACCAAACCGAGTGCCAAACACCACGAAAGAACTTATGATGTGTGCTAGTGCTTTTCGTCATTTCTATCGAATCCATTCGAGTAGGTCTAAAACATTCCTCCACGACGCGCCCCAACTAAGCGCCGCAAATGAAGCCATTCAAATGACAATGATGCACGAAATGACACATTGTGGCAAACACCACGCACGCCGAAAATGATGCACGAAATGGAACATTATGGCAAGCTCCTTACACGCTGCAACCTAGCACGCCAAAATGAAACCTTGCGGCACGAAACGAAAACGGTGAACGAAATGAAGCCGGGTGCCAAACACATCGAATGCAATTCATATGTGTCGTGACCCATTTAGGCTTGCATTTGAATCCGTCCGAAGTCGCCGTGAAATATTCCACAACGACGAGCTCCTAAGCTGAAAAAATTGAAAGCGATACATTTAAATGAAATCGAGTGCCAAACACCTGCATTAACTTATGATGCTCGCTTGTGCATTTCAGACTCCCCGAATGGGCTTCATATGCGCCCTAGCCCGTTTCAGTAAGCATTTCGAGTACGTCCGGCTCGAACCGAAACATTCATGCACAATGGGTCCCTAATGGTAATGTAAACTACACGCGTACTTGAATGGTGCAAAAGTCAAAACATTGTTACAAACATACCGAATGAACTTCATCTATGCCCAAGCACATTTCGGCATGCGTTTTGAATCTTTCCGAGTCGTGTGAAACATTCCTCCGCGACGAGTGCTGTATGGTGCAGGATTTTCACAAGAAAACGACGCATAAGATGAAGCTAAGTGTCAATCAACCAGAATGGACTTCATGTCTGCCGTAGCTCATGTTAGCAAGCAATTTGGGCTCATCCGTGTCGGTGTGAAACCTACAGGACAAATGGTACTACAAGTCACGTTAAATGCGTAACGAGTATTTAAAAGAAAGCTTGTGGCGACACCCTGAATAGAGTTCATGTGTGCCCAAGCTCATTTCGGCATGCATTTCTGTTGCATCCGGGTTGGTGCAAAACATTTCTCCGCGGTAGGAGCCAACGGGTACTGCAAGCTGCGTGCATATCAAAACGAAGCACGAAAGGAAAATGTAGGCCAAACTGCACGAGTGGAATTTCCATGCATTGCTGCTACAGTTCAGCATTCATTTCGAATACGTCCGAGTGAGTGTGGAAACATCCCTCCGCGACGGGTCGCAAGGTGTTCTGCAAGCAGCGTCCGGACGGAAACGATGAACGAAAGGAAAATTGGTGTCAAACTCCCCGAATGGGGTACTGTATACTACAGGCGTTTCGACAAGCATTTCGAGTACGTCCGAGTCGATGCGAAATATTCATGCACGATGGGTCCCTAATGGTACTGTAAACTACACGCGTACCAAAACGGTGCACGAAACGAAACTTCGTTCCAATCATGCCGAATGAACTTCATATTTGCCCAGGCACATTCCGGCATGCATTTCGAGTCCGTCCGAGTTATTGTGAAACATTTCACCGCGATGAGCACGAACGAATACAACAAGCGGCACCCGTTCGAAAACGTTGCACGAGTTGAAACTGAGTGCGAAACACATCGAGTGGAATTCATATGTGCTTCCACTCATTTCGGCATGCATTTTGAATATGTCCGAGTCGGTGTCAAATGTTCCACCACGACGGGTTCCCACGGGTAATAAAAGCATAATACAAACGAAACCGAAGCACGAAACCAAACCGAGTGCCAAACACCATGAAAGAACTTATGATGTTTGCTAGTGCTTTTCGTCATTTCTATCGAATCCATTCGAGTAGGTCTGAAACATTCCTCCACGACGCGTCCCAACGGGCACTGCAGCGGAAGCCATTCGAAAATGACAATGATGCACGAAATGACACATTGTGGCAAACACCACGCACGCCGAAAATGATACACGAAATGGAATATTATGGCAAGCACCTTACACGCTGCAATCTAGCACGCCAAAATGAAACCTTGCGGCATGAAACGAAAACGGTGAACGAAATGAAGCCGGGTGCCAAACACACAGAATGCATTTCATATGTGTTGTGACTCATTTAGGCATGCATTTCGAATCTGTCCGAATCGCCGTGAAATATTCCACAACGACGAGTTCCTAAGTTGAAAAATCGAAAGCGATGCACGAAACGAAACAGAGGGCCAAACACCAAGAATTAACTTACGATTTTCACTTGTGCGTTTCAGCACAATTCTGCATTCATTTTGAATACGTCCGAGTGAGTGCGTAACATCCCTCCGCGACGGGTAACAAGGGGTATTGCAAGCTGCGTCCGAATGAAAACGATGCACGAAACGAAACTCGGTGTCAAATTCCCCAAATGGGCTTCATATGCGCCATAGCCTGTTTCATCAAGCATTTCGAGTACGTCCGACTCGAACCGAAACATTCATACACAATGGGTCCCTAGTGGTAATGTAAACTACACGCGTACTAGAATGGTACAAAAGACAAAACATTTTTCCAAACATGCCGAATGAACTTCATATATGCCCAAGCACATTTCGGCATGCGTTTTGAATCTTTCCGAGTCGTGTGAAACATTCCTCCGCGACGAGTACTGTATGGTGCAGGATTTTCACAAGAAAACGACGCATAAGATGAAGCTCAGTGTCAATCAACCAGAATGGACTTCATGTCTGCCGTAGCTCATTTTAGCAAGCAATTTAGGCTCATCTGTGTCGGTGTGAAACCTACAGAACAAATGGTACTACAAGTCCCGTTCGTACCAGAACGAGTACGAAAAGAAAGCTTGTGGCGACACCCTGGATAGATTTCATGTGTGCCCAAGCTCATTTCGGCATGCATTTCTGTTGCATCCGGGTCGGTGCAAAACATTTCTCCGCGGTAGGTGCCAACGGGTACAGCAGCTGCGTGCGTATCAAAACGATGCACGAAAGGAAAATGTTGGCCAAACTGCGCGAGTGGACTTTCCATGCATTGCTGCTACAGTTCTGCATTCATTTCGAATACGTCCGAGTGAGTGTGGCAACATCCCTCCGCGACGGGTCGCAAGGTGTTCTGCAAGCTGTGTCCGGACGGAAACGATGCACGAAAGGAAAATTGGTGTCAAACTTCCCGAATGGGGTACTGTATACTACAGGTGTTTCGACAAGCATTTCGAATACGTCCAAGTCAATGCGAAATATTCATGCACGATGGGTCCCTAATGGTACTGTAAACTACACGCGTACCAAAACGGTGCACGAAACGAAACTTCGTTCCAATCATGCCGAATGAACTTCATATTTGCCCATGCACATTCCAGCATGCATTTCGAGTCCGTCCGAGTTGTTGTGAAACATTTCTCCGCGATGAGCACGAACGAATACAACAAGCGGCACCCGTTCGAAAACGTTGCACAAGATGAAATTGAGTGCGAAACACATCGAGTGGAATTCATATGTGCTTCCACTCATTTCGGCATGCATTTTGAATATGTCCGAGTCGGTGTCAAATGTTCCACCACGACGGGTTCCCACGGGTAATAAAAGCTGAATACGAACGAAACCGAAGCACGAAATAGATCCGAGTGCCAAACTGTCAAGACCCCACTTTCAAAAATTCTGGGACATCCGGAGTGTCCGGATTAAACATCCGAAATGTTCGGATATAACCCGAAATGTCCGGATAAATCATCCGGAGTATCCGGATTATCTTGGCCGAACACCTCAACCCGGAGTATCCGGATTAATTGTCTGGAGTGTCCGGGTTGACTACCGAAGACCCCAACCCGCAGTCTCGAGGTTAATTGTCCGGAGAGTCCGGACTTGTCGGGGGGTTGAGTATAAGACTCATTTCCTTTGGCCCCCACCTCATTTCTCCTCCCCTCTTGCTCCCCACTCTTTGGTGCATCTCCCCTCCACCCCAAGCTCTTCTGCGGTAAGCTCCTCACCCCGGCGTCCTCCCGTGCTCCTCCCCGGGGAACTCCTCCACCCCGGTGACCTCAAGATCCTCTCCAAGCTGGCGTCCTCTTCGCTCAACCCGGCTTCCCCTTCCCCTCCTTCATCCCCCTTGAAGGTGAGACCTATCCTTGGAGTCCATTTGTGGTTCTTGGGTTCTTGGGAGCTCGTGGGAGTAGATTTGAGGTTAGGTTTGTAGATTTGGGGTTAGGGTAACCTTGGGGAAAGTTAGGGTTTTTGGTGGGTGGTTGGATTGGGGGTTGGTTTAGGCAATGTTGGATGCTAGGGTTAGAGATCAGGGGTAGATAATGTCATCCCTAGCTTTGGATTGGGTTTTTAGTTGGAGATGTTAAGAATGAGCCTCAATCGTCGTGGTTTGAGCTAGCTCGGAGCTACTCCGGCTTGACCGCGTGTACGAAAGTAGTAGATCGGGCCCTCGCGGTGCCGTAGGACTCGGTAGCTGTCGGGACCCCGAATTTGCAAATCCGGACCCTCTGTGTATTCAGCACTAGTCCAGGAACGCGCTAGTGCACACAGTCTTAACATCGGTAAATATCACAATCATACCAATCGATATTATCAAAGTACTTTATTTAAATAACCAAAGGTTACTTGACCTTATGGCCAAGGTACAAATATATGCCTCGCAAGGCGAGACTTATTCAGAGAAAAATAATAGCAGCGGAAAATCAAATAAACTTCGTGGCGCCATCCAGTATACCACAGGCAACTGACTGGGCTCGCATCCCTAAGTAGACGGATCCTCTTGGAGTTCCTCCTCCGGCCGGGCGTAGTCTCCTCTTCAAGCGGTGTTGTGTTGAGGCAAGGGTGAGTACTTGGTACTCAAAGAAGTCATGCACAGAATGCAAGCTAATATACTACATGCATGGCTTGGTACAAAGGAATAGCTCAAGGTATATTTGCAGTAAACAACATTTGAAAGGTAATATAAGTAGATTCGAAAGCAGTAGAAATAAGTAAAGCATAAATAACTTTTCAAGAAGTTTAATAAACATTTTTCCCCATCCTAAACCACATTTCCATCATCCTCATTATTAAACCAACCCAACTTTTCAAATCCGAGTTATTTTCAGAAAGTCTAACCCTTGACTGTAATTCCCGAGCATTGTCCAGTACCGTGGACTCGGCTATTTAAATAGATTCTACACTCTGCAGAGGTTATGCACTTTACCCACAAGATACAGTCAAACACCACAAAGGCGAGTTCCCGTAACAAAGCCTTTCGGAAGCCTCAAACAACACAGGTGGTCCTCTCCGGTTCGTGCTCTACACCATCCCTTCCCTTAGCCAAGGCGAAGTATGGGACCAACACACCGTTAGATGGGTATCTCGGCCACGACCACGATACGCCCCGCACAATCACACAAACGGTGTAATCGACACCCTGAGGCTCCACAAGTGAGTCCTTAGCGACTTAGTCAACTAGGGCCGTCCCATTCCAGCCATGTGGTTGCAAGTATGACCCAGTTCAAAGGCTTGCAAGGTTAAGTCCTTAGAGTGACCAGGGCAAGACTACCCGAAGAACCAAATCAACATTCCCAATGCCACAAGCGGCCCACCTGATTACTCTTGCCACATGCCCCGATCGAAATCATGTTTATCAAACCCCGCTGATTACCATGCACCACGTGCCATCAACATCACATGATACTTTTCCAAAACAGGTTCAATATATCATTAAGTCAATATTAACATTTGATTGTCCAAAATCATGTTATGAGCACGTGAGTCTAAGCGATATACTACAACGGTCTAAACCCATGTTGGCAATTTAATAATGTCCAACTAGTAATCCACAACTAGGGTGACAAGGGTCATGGCACATACTTAGATAATCAAGGTGTCATACAAAGAAATTGGTATTTATCTAACCCCATGTTTAAACAAAGTATCTTTCTAATTGATCTAGCATGCAATAGTTTAAATCAAAATAGATTTGAAATAGGATCAACATGGTCAAAGCACAACTTGCCTTCAAAAAGTACTTGCTCTTGGTCTTGAGTTGGATCCTGAGTCAATACTTCTCCTTCGAATCCTTCCCAGGCACTTCAACGCTCTACTCAGTAAAGCGTGCAAATAGCAAATACGCAAATAAACAATAGGCAAAAACATCCCAAAACTCCAAATAAAATCCAAAACAGAGAGGACATAATTTTCTGGATTTTTAGAAACTGGAATCGTCAAATTTGGAGTTAAGACGCATAAAAGTTATGATTATTTAAAGTTTAAATAATCAATTAAATAATTTTACAGAGGAAAACTTTAGTCCAAAAATTAAATAAAATTCATATTTAGGTAGATCTCAATTTTATACAAATTTAGAAATTTGAATCACTCAAATCGGAGTTGAAACGCATAAAGTTATAAGCGTTTGAAGTTTGAATCTAAATTTGAAATCATTATTCGAATTAATAAATCATTTTCTTTTCGGAAATTAATTATTGCGTCGGCATGGACACGTGGCAGCCTCTCGATTGGTTGGTGGCGTCAGTGAGTCCATGGACTCGGTCCACGCCGACTCGGTCCACCGTGGACTCGGTCCACGACTCCACGTGAGACTAACATGTGGGCCCACTCGGTGACGCTATCGCCGACGTCGGCCGGCTCAAACCACCGCGGCCGGACAAGTGGGTTCACCGATGACGCCATGGGTGACGCCATGGTGCAGTTTGGTTGTCCCACGACACGCGGGCCCCGTGTCGAGACACGCGCCACGCGGCGTGGCGTGGCTAAGCACACGTGGCTCGATCGTGCCGTTGATTTGAAAATCAACGGCGCGATTAGATCTAGAATTTACGCGTTCCAAATCAGCACCGCCGATCTGGGCCGTTCGATCTAGATCAGACGGTCCAGATCTAACCCTAAAGCTACAACGCAACTAACCTCAACCGTACGATCTAAATCTAACGGTGAAAACCTAATCGGCGAGAACGAAGAATCAGGCGACGTGGCTCACCTGCGTCGCGTTGGATCTTGATCCAACGGTTCACCGAGCTTCGCCATGGACGACGATGGCACGCCGCGGCGTTGCTGCCGGCGCCGAGGACGGCGACCACACTAACGGCGCTTGCGTCTCCGGCCAAGTGAGTGCACCCAATAGGTGCGCCTTGACGCAAGGTTCTCGAACCGGGCTTGAACGCCGCGGAGGATGACGAATCGCGCTGAACGAAGAAAACCGCGCGCACACCCCAAACTTCGCGAAATCGTGAGGCGACGGCTACGGCTTGGGCGTTGGAAACTAGGGCAACCGTGCGCACACGAACGGGCGGTCCTCGGCGATAACTCCACGCCTTAAATGGCCTCGGCATGCGCGCAAGGCGGAAACCTAACCGACGCGGCGGCTACGCGCGGTGGAGTCGGCTTCGGTCACGCGGAAGACGACGCCAATCACGGCCGCCCACGCGTCCGCTCCACGGCCCAGATTTCCGGGCGCCAGCGGATCCGGACCGGATCCGGATCGGTCGCGGCCAAATTCATCCGTTGATTTCGATCCAACGGTTCGGATCGATCAAGGTTCGACCGGATCACGTGGCTCGGGTCGGACTCGAACTCGAGTCTGACTCGGGCTCGGTCGGATGAACAGTACAAACCCACTCGCATTTTCCAGCGATTTAATATTTAAAATAATTCCCAGTAATTCATTTAATTCATTAAAAATAGCAAATGACTCAGAAAAATTCCAGAAAAATTCTGGAAAATATTTTAGGGTATTTGGGACTCAAATAAAATATTTCCAACAAAATTTTATTTGCAAAATTAAATTCTTTAATTATTTCAAAATGGAATAAATTCAAATAAATTCCAAATAAATCCAAATAAATTCGTAAAATTCCAAAAATTCACCAAAGTGCCAAATCACACATGAATTTAAGAAAAGCAAAATTTTGGGGTGTTACAAACCTCCCCCCCTTAATAGAATCTCGTCCCCGAGATTCAGGGCTTACTAAAGGAATAGGTTTGGAAACTCTTTCTTCAAATCCTCTTCGCGCTCCCAAGTCGCTTCACTTTCTTCATGGTTGCTCCTTGAACTCTCTGAGAAGCGGGTTGACTTGTTTCTAGTTTCTCGATCCATTGTGTCTAGAATCCTCACGGGATGCTCCTTATAAGTCAAGTCCTCTTGCAACTCAATGGACTCCAGTGTCTGCATTCCTCGGGAACTCGAGACACTTCTTTAATCGGGACACATGGAATACATCATGTACTCTCGCTAACGATCGTGGCAACTCCGGTGATAAGCAACTTCTCCTCTGCGGCTCAAAATCTTAAATGGTCCAACATAACGGGTGCAAGTTTCCCTTTGGCATGGAACCTCTTAACTCCCCTGAGGCGTAACTCGAGGTATACAAAGTCTTACGGTTCAAAACTCAAATCTCGGCGACGATTGTCCGCATAACTCTTCTCGCCGAGATTGGGCTATCTTCAACCTTTCCCTAATCATAGCGATATGTTCTTCAGCCTCTTGAAGAATATCAGGCCCAAAGACACGGCGCTCACCGGTCTCAATCCAATTCAATGTCGTCAGACAGGGTCGACCATACAAAGGCCTCAAAAGGTGACATCTCAGAACTAGCCTCGATAACTATTGTTGTAATCGAACTCGGCATACGGCAAACTCTTATCCCAAGAGGTAGCATAAGCTAATGCACAAGCTCTCAACATATCCTCCGAATCTGGTTGACTCTTTCGGCCTGTCCATCCGTCTGCATGGATGATAAGGTACATCTTGAAGTTCAAACGGGTTCCCATGGCTTCATGCAACTTATTCCAGAACCTTGAGGTAAATTGGGTACCTCTCGTCCGATACAATCCTCTTTGGTACTCCGTGCAAGCAGACAATCCTGATCATGTACAATTACGCTAACTTATCCCCAGAGTAAGTGGTCTTCACGAGGATAAAATGGGCTACTTTAGTCAAGCGATCCACTATAACCCATATGGAGTCATAACCTCCTTGAGTCTTGACAAGCCGGTAATGAAATCCATTCGATTTCCTCCCACTTCCACTCGGTATTTTCGGCGGTTGTAGCAATCCGCCTGGTCTCGATGCATTGCCTTGACTCTCTCGGCATACATCGCACAAGGCAACATGCTCGGCAACTTCACGTTTCATACTCGGCCACCGTAATCTCTCCTTGAGATCCTGATACATCTTGGCGCTTCAGTGATGAATTGAGTACTTGGAGTCATGGGCTTCTTCGAGAATCGATTGCTTTAACTCCTTTTTGTTAGGCACACAAATGCGATCCTTCATCCACAACGTGCCTTGCTCATCCAACTTGAAGTCCTCTGCCTTGCCTTCCTCCTTTTTGGACTTAATCCTACGGATCCTGTCATCATCCTTCTGTCCTTCTCGGATCTGGTCCTCTAAGGTAGGCTTTACTTCCAATGCGGCCAAGAATCCGCTAGGTACAATCTCAATCTTCATCTTTTGAAAATCCTCACATAACTCATCCTGACTTGTGGCTAGCAACGTACTCACGGTATGGCTTTTCCGACTCAGAGCATCGGCTACTACGTTGGCCTTCCCGGGATGGTAATGGATTCCAACATAGTAATCCTTGATTAACTCTAACCATCTCCTCTGCCTCATATTCAGATCCGACTGGGTGAATATGTACTTAAGGCTCTTATGATCCGTATACACTTCACATCTGTTTCCAATCAGATAGTGACGCCATATCTTCAAGGCATGCACTACGGCTGACTAACTCTAGGTCATGTGTCGGATAATTTTCCTCATGCGGCCTCAATCGCCTTGATGCATAAGCGGCGACCTTTCCATTCTGCATCGGACACATCCAAGTCCTTGGCGCGATCGTCACAATAAATATCGAAGCTTTGAGCAACGTCCGTAGAACCAACACGGTCTTGATGTCAAACGCTTCTTCAGCTCTGAAATCCTTTCTCACATTCTCAAGCGTCCATGCAAACTTCTTTTCCTTCTTCAAGCAATTGGCGTAAGAGGTTTCGCAATTGTCGAGAAGCCTTCAATGAAACGCGGTAGTATCCTGCCATTCCAAGGAAACTCCGAATGCAGGTCCACGATCTTGGCTGCTCCCAATGTAACACACTTCCACTTTGCTTGGATCTACGGCGACTCCTTCTTCAGTCATTACATGTCCAAGAAACTCCACCTTGTCCTTCCAAAAATCACACTTGCTGAACTTGGCGAAAAGTTGCTGTTCCTCGCCTTTTCCAAAACTCGCCTTAAGTGTTCGGCATGTTCATCCTCTGTCTTGGAGTAGACTAGGATATCGTCTATGAACACGACAACAAACTTGTCCAAATATTCCATGAACACCTTATTCATCATATTCATGAAATAAGTGGCGCATTCGTCACCCCAAAGGACATAATCAGTAAACTCGTAATGTCCATATCTTGACGAGAATGCGGTCTTGAATATCTTACGATCGGATCTTCAATCGATGGTATCCGATCTCGAGATCAATCTTGAGAAAACTCCGCTCCTCTTAATTGATCGAACAAATCATCAATCTGGGTAGCGGATACTTATTCTTCACGGTGACTTCATTGAGTGCACGGTAGTCAATGCACATCCTGAAACTCCGTCCTTCTTCTTGACAAACAAAATCGGTGCTCCCCACGGCGACGAACTTGGTCTCGATAAATCCTTTCTCCATTAACTCCTCTAGCTGTTTCTTCATCTCTACCAACTCCTCGGTGGACATCCGATATGGTCTCTTTGCTATCGGTCTTTGTACCAGTACAAGCTCTATCACAAACTCTATGTCCACTGTGCAGCGGCATACCGGGTAGATCCTCGGGAAAAACATCGGGTACTCATTCACTCTTGAGACATCCTCTATGCTTTGATTGCCTTGGTATTGTTAACCATCAATTGTCCATCTCTAACTGCGGTGGCTTGAAATTCCACTTTCTTCCCACACGGGCTCTCAAGCGAGATAGTCCTTCGTCCACAATCCAATACGGCCTTGTGCTTGGATAACCAATCCATTCCCAATATAACATCTAAGGTCCGGGTCTCCAAAATTATAAGGTTTGCTAGGAACTCTATTCCATCTATTAGTATTCTCACCCGGAACATCCTACTTCCGCTCGAGTTCGGAACCAGGGTTTGAACTAAAAGCATGCACTTAAGTCTTGCAATCCTCAAATCATTTCTAGCAGCAAAGCCTTGCGAAACAAGCGAATCTGAAGCTCGAGTCAAACAAAATCAGCAGTGTACTGAGTTAACAAGTAACTTACCCGGTCACGACGTCAGTAGCATTCTCGCAGCTGCATCTGCGGTGACATGGTTGACTCGGCCTCTCACCACGATGCAGGGTGTGGCTCCTGGTCTTTGGCGTCCTAGCTGGGGTGGTTCCTAGATTGAAGCGGCGGGTCGCTCTCGCTGTCTTCTTTGGACAAGCTGTTGGCAAAGTGTCCTGGCTCGTTCTTGATTGTAACAGCGTCTCACCTGTTCCTTCTTGTTGCACAGGGGTAGCGTTTCTAGCGGGACTGGGGTGCTGATAGTTTTGATTGGCAGGTCTTGGTCTTTGGGATGGTGTCCTTGTTGCATTACGTGGTTGGAATCAAGAATTGATTTGGTGCAACTCTCGGTATTGCGTTCCTGGCGTGATCCTTGCACATTTGCGTCCTGCGCTTCTGTTCTCATCCAGTTCCTTGCGCTTGTCCTCAAGAATAAGTGCCTTATTCACCAACTCTTGGAAATCTGGAAAGGTGTGGGTGATCAATCCTACTTGCAATCCCGAGTTGAGTCCCTTCATAAACGAGACTGCGGATTTATCTGTCGCTACATCCTCAAAGCGTAGCGTGCTAGGCTGTGTGAACTTGTTCGTAGTCGACCACTGGTGATTACCTTGCTTGATGCTCGAACTCCTCCTTCTTAAGGTCCATAATTCCTTCAGGCACGTGATACTGTCGGAATGCAGCTGTGAACTCCTCCCAAGTGATATCTTGAGGGTTCTCCTGCGTGGCACAGAAGTTCTCCCACCATTCGGCGGCTGTCCCTTCCAACTGATGAGAAGCGTAGAGTACCTTCTCATTCCCTATGCATTGAGCTATGTGTAGCTTCCTCTCAATTGATCTTAACCAATCATCGGCCTCCAATGGATTGGCATTCCCAGAGAAAGTGGGTGGGTGAGTTCTCATGAACTCTGATAGTCTTGTATTCTGGCGTGGTCCCTGATTAACTTGATTGGCTGTGGCCTGAGCAGTGACGTGCTGCATTTGCTGCATCATAGCATGCATTAACTGAGTCTGGGCAGCAAGAAAGGCTCCAAAATTCTGCATATCAACTGGCGGTGCTGGTGCTCCATCATTGGGGTTTTCTGCTGGGCGAGAACCACTCCCATTGCCTCCAAAGTTTCCACGGGTGTTCACCATCTGTCGATTTGCTCTAGGTTTAGAGATGAGAGGGAAACAAGAATAGACAAGTAATATGGAACTTATGCGGGGCGAAAGGTGTAGCCTTAAGGTCCAACTTTATTATTAATAACTTGGTATGGCTGCTTACAATGCCTAAGGGCCTTGCAACACATACTGCACACTCAGCAAACAAAGCAAATCCAAATCGAACTAACTCTGGAGTCTAACGCTTAAAGGGTGACTCTTTATTCTATGACTTGACTCGTGAAGGAGTCTCACTATAGAACCTATGCTCACTCATCGAAAACCTCCACGGCACAGATGCGGGTCTTTGTGGCATAGGCGCCGTAACGATTGCCATGTCCAGCAAGCTGTGTCATCTGTGGTAGTCGAAGAAGCGATGTCCTCATCGAGATCTGACTCCTCTGGATCTCGCTGCGTGTAGCTCAATCTTGGCTCACGGGTGCAGTCCGTACAAAGTCATCTCCAACTCGTCAATCCTTCGCAGAAGGTGTGCCACATACTCTTGAGCTTCCCGCCATCTGTTCTCTTCTCTGTCGTGATCTCCTTGCGGGCCTTCAGCTCTTTGCTTGTATTATCTAGTACATCCTCCTGGGCGACGACAAATCGTGCCAACTGTGTAACCGTGGCATCCTCATCCTGAATCGCCTTCGGGTCAAGAAGGTTATCGCTACGCGGATGATAACGGAACACCGTACTCTCCAACTCTCTGGCGTAGATACGGGTAATGTGCCGCATTGCGCGTCGTGATACTTCTTGGATACCCATCTGCATTGTAGATCTCCTGGCGGTGCAGTGTATCGGGCGATTGCCTGGGCCCTTCTTCCTAGCAGGTACCTCAATCCTCACGTCACAAGCCTTAATCAATCCCGCTTGTCTGATTACTTCCACTTGGTATTGGGGCTTCTCAAAATCTCCGAGAGTCTGTAGCATATGCCAAAGTTCCGCGGCGTGACCAACTCCCAGATCAACGTAGTTGAACTCTTCCTCCATCTGTCACAAGAGTGCTTTACGTAAGAACTCGGAATTCCTTTTAAATTGTGACAAGGTAAGGGAAAATTTCAGCAAGAGACAAGAAAAGAGAGAAGGGGATAAGTCGAGATGTCATTTCTTGTCTTCACAAATTTTTAGCTTTTAGAAAATAGGTTTTATCCTCACCACGACCATTCTAGCTAGGGTTGAGCCTACAGTCAAGTATGGCTCTGATACCACCTCTGTCGGGACCCCGAATTTGCAAATCCGGACCCTCTGTGTATTCAGCAATAGTCCAGGAACGCGCTAGTGCACACAGTCTTAACATCGGTAAATATCACAATCATACCAATCGATATTATCAAAGTACTTTATTTAAATAACCAAAGGTTACTTGACCTTATGGCCAAGGTACAAATATATGCCTCGCAAGGCGAGACTTATTCAGAGAAAAATAATAGCAGCGGAAAATCAAATAAACTTCGTGGCGCCATCCAGTATACCACAGGCAACTGACTGGGCTCGCATCCCTAAGTAGACGGATCCTCTTGGAGTTCCTCCTCCGGTGGCGTAGTCTCCTCTTCAACTGTGTTGTGTTGAGGCAAGGGTGAGTACTTGGTACTCGACAAGTCATGCACTGAGAATGCAAGCTAATATACTACATGCATGGCTTGGTACAAAGGAATAGCTCAAGGTATATTTGCATTAAACAACATTTGAAAGGTAATATAAGTAGATTCGAAAAGCAAAGAGAAATAAGTAAAGCATAAATAACTTTTCAAGAAGTTTAATAAACATTTTTCCCCATCCTAAACCACATTTCCATCATCCTCATTATTAAACCAACCCAACTTTTCAAATCCGAGTTATTTTCAGAAAGTCTAACCCTTGACTGTAATTCCCGAGCATTGTCCAGTACCGTGGACTCGGCTATTTAAATAGATTCTACACTCTGCAGAGGTTATGCACTTTACCCACAAGATACAGTCAAACACCACAAAGGCGAGTTCCCGTAACAAAGCCTTTCGGAAGCCTCAAGCAACACAGGTGGTCCTCTCCTGTTCGTGTTTCTACACCATCCCTTCCCTTAGCCAAGGCGAAGTATGGGACCAACACACCGTTAGATGGGTATCTGGCCACGACCACGATACGCTCCCCGCATAATCACACAAACGGTGTAACTCGACACCTGAGGCTCCACAAGTGAGTCCTTAGCCACTTAGTAAACTAGGGCCGTCCCATTCCAGCCATGTGGTTGCAAGTATTAACCAGTTCAAAGGCTTGCAAGGTTAAGTCCTTAGAGTGACCAGGGCAAGACTACCCGAAGAACCAAATCAACATTCCTAATGCCACAACTGGCCCACCTGATTACTCTTGCCACATGCCCCAGTCGAAATCTGTTTATCAAACCCCAGTTGATTACCATGCACCACGTGCCATCAACATCACATGATACTTTTCCAAAACAGGTTCAATATATCATTAAGTCAATATTAACATTTGATTGTCCAAAATCATGTTATGAGCACGAAAGGTGTCTAAGCAGTATACTACAACGGTCTAAACCCATGTTGGCAATTTAATAATGTCCAACTAGTAATCCACAACTAGGGTGACAAGGGTCATGGCACATACTTAGATAATCAAGGTGTCATACAGCAAATTGGTATTTATCTAGCCCCCATGTTTAAACAAAGTATCTTTCTAATTGATCTAGCATGCAATAGTTTAAATCAAAATAGATTTCGAAATAGGATCAACATGGTCAAAGCACAACTTGCCTTCAAAAAGTACTTGCTCTTGGTCTTGAGTTGGATCCTGAGTCAATACTTCTCCTTCGAATCCTTCCGGCACTTCAACGTCTACTCGTAAAGCGTGCAAATAGCAAATACGCAAATAAACAATAGGCAAAAACATCCCAAAACTCCAAATAAAATCCAAAAACAGAGAGGACATAATTTTCTGGATTTTTAGAAACTGGAATCGTCAAATTTGGAGTTAAGACGCAAAAGTTATGATTATTTAAAGTTTAAATAATCAATTAAATAATTTTACAGAGGAAAACTTTAGTCCAAAAATTAAATAAAATTCATATTTAGGTAGATCTCAATTTTATACAAATTTAGAAATTTGAATCACTCAAATCGGAGTTGAAACGCAAAAGTTATAAGCGTTTGAAGTTTGAATCTAAATTTGAAATCATTATTCGAATTAATAAATCATTTTCTTTTTCGGAAATTAATTATTGCGTCAGCATGGACACGTGGCAGCCTCTGATTGGTTGGCTGACGTCAGCCGGTCCATGGACTCGGTCCACGCTCGGCTCGGTCCACCGTGGACTCGGTCCACGACTCCACGTGAGACTGACATGTGGGCCCACTCGGGTGACGTCATCGCTGACGTCAGCGGGCTCAGCCCACTGTGCTGACAAGTGGGTCCACCGATGACGTCATGGGTGACGTCATGGTGCCGGTTTGGTTGTCCGGCCCGACCGCAGCGGGCCAGCGTGAGAGACACGCGCTCGCAGCTGCGTGGCGTGGCTAAGCACACGTGGCTCGATCGTGCCCGTTGATTTGAAAATCAACGGCCGCGATTAGATCTAGAATTTACGCGTTCCAAATCAGCACCGTCGATCTGGGCCGTTCGATCTAGATCGGACGGTCCAGATCTAACCCTAAAGCTACAACGCAACTAACCTCAACCGCATTTATCTAAATCTAACGGTGAAAACCTAATCAGGGGCGGGAACAGTAACGGGCGACGTGGCCTCACCTCGTGCGTTGGATCTTGATCCAACGGTTCACCGAGCTCGCGGACGACGATGGCACGCGGCGGCGTTGCGGCTGCCGGCGCTGACGGCGACCACACTAACGGCGCCGGGCGTCTCCGCCAAGTGAGTGCACCCAATAGGTGCGCCTTGACGCAAGGTTCTCGCACCCGCTTGAACGCGGCGGAGGATGACGAACGGCGCCGAAACGAAGAAAAACCGCGCGGCACACCCCAAACTTAGCGAAATCGTGAGGCGACGGCGCGGCTTGGGCGTTGGAAACTAGGGGCAACCGGCAGAGTGCGCACCACGAGCAGCGGTCCTCGGCGATAACCCACGCCTTAAATGGCCTCGGCATGCGCGCAAAGGCGGAAACCTAACCGGGCCAGCGGCTACGCGGCGGTGGAGTCCGGCTTCGGTCACGGAAGACGACGCCAATCACGGCCGTCCACGCGTCGCTCCACGGCCCAGATTTCCGGGCGCCAGCGGATCCGGACGGATCCGGTGGATCGTGCGGCCAAATTCGGCCGTTGGATTTCGATCCAACGGTTCGGATCGATCAAGGTTCGACCGATCACGTGGCTCGGTCGGACTCGAACTCGAAGTCGACTTCGGGCTCGGTCGGATGAACAGTACAAACCCACTCGCATTTTCCAGCGATTTAATATTTAAAATAATTCCCAGTAATTCATTTAATTCATTAAAAATAGCAAATGACTCAGAAAAATTCCAGAAAAATTCTGGAAAATATTTTAGGGTATTTGGGACTCAAATAAAATATTTCCAACAAAATTTATTTGCAAAATTAAATTCTTTAATTATTTCAAAATGGAATAAATTCAAATAAATTCCAAATAAATCCAAATAAATTCCAGAAAATTCCAAAAATTCACCAAAGTGCCAAATCACACATGAATTTAAGAAAAGCAAAATTTTGGGGTGTTACAAACCTCCCCCCCTTAATAGAATCTCGTCCCCGAGATTCAGGGCTTACTAAAGGAATAGGTTTGGAAACTCTTTCTTCAAATCCTCTTTGCGCTCCCAAGTCGCTTCACTTTCTTCATGGTTGCTCCACTGAACTCTACAGAAACGGGTTGACTTGTTTCTAGTTTCTCGATCCATTGTGTCTAGAATCCTCACGGGATGCTCCTTATAAGTCAAGTCCTCTTGCAACTCAATGGACTCCAGCGGTGTCTGTTCCTCAGGAACTCTGAGACACTTCTTTAACTGGGACACATGGAATACATCATGTACTCCTGCTAACGACTGTGGCAACTCCAGCTGATAAGCAACTTCTCCTCTGCGGCTCAAAATCTTAAATGGTCCAACATAACGGGGTGCAAGTTTCCCTTTGGCATGGAACCTCTTAACTCCCCTGAGAGGCGTAACTCTGAGGTATACAAAGTCTTCTGGTTCAAAACTCAAATCTCGGCGACGATTGTCCGCATAACTCTTCTGTCGAGATTGGGCTATCTTCAACCTTTCCCTAATCATAGCGATCTGTTCTTCAGCCTCTTGAAGAATATCAGGCCCAAAGACACGGCGCTCGCCGGTCTCATTCCAATTCAATGGCGTCCGACAGTGGTCGACCATCTGATTGCCTCAAAAGGTGACATCAGAAACTAGCCTCGATAACTATTGTTGTAACTGAACTCGGCATACGGCAAACTCTTATCCCAAGAGGTAGCATAAGCTAATGCACAAGCTCTCAACATATCCTCCGAGAATCTGGTTGACTCTTTCGGTCTGTCCATCCGTGCATGGATGATAAGTCATCTTGAAGTTCAAACGGGTTCCCATGGCTTCATGCAACTTATTCCAGAACCTTGAGGTAAATTGGGTACCTCTGTCCGATACAATCCTCTTTGGTACTCCGTGCAAACAGACAATCCTGATCATGTACAATTCTGCTAACTTATCCCCCGAGTAAGTGGTCTTCACGGGGATAAAATGGGCTACTTTAGTCAAGCGATCCACTATAACCCACCGCGACGGGTCGCAAGGTGTTCTGCAAGCTACGTCCGGACGGAAACGATGCACGAAAGAAAAATTGGTGTCAAACTCCCCGAATGCGGTACTGTATACTACAGGCGTTTCGACAAGCATTTCGAGTACGTTCGAGTCGATGCGAAATATTCATGCACGATAGGTCCCTAATGGTACTGTAAACTACACGCGTACCAAAACGGTGCCGCAAGCGAAACTTCGTTCCAATCATGCCGAATGAACTTCATATTTGCCCAAGCACATTCCGGCATGCATTTCGAATCCGTCCGAGTTGTTGTGAAACATTTCTCCGCGATGAGCACGAACGAATACAACAAGTGACACCCGTTCGAAAACGTTGCACGAGTTGAAACTGAGTGCGAAACACATCGAGTGGAATTCATATGTGATTCCAGTCATTTCGGCATGCATTTTGAATATGTCCGAGTCGGTGTCAAATGTTCCACCACGACGGGTTCCCACGGGTAATAAAAGCAGAATACAAACAAAACCGAAGCACGAAACCAAACCGAGTGCCAAACACCACGAAAGAACTTATGATGTTTGCTAGTGCTTTTCGTCATTTCTATCGAATAAATTCGAGTAGGTCTGAAACATTCCTCCACGACACGTCCCAACGGGCACTGCAGCGGAAGCCATTCGAAAAAGACAATGATGCACGAAATGACACATTGTGGCAAACACCACGCACGCCGTAAATGATGCACGAAATGGAACATTATGGCAAGCACCTTACACGCTGCAACCTAGCACGCCAAAATGAAACCTTGTGGCACGAAACGAAAACGGTGAACGAAATGAAGCCGGGTGCCAAACACACCGAATGCAATTCATATGTGTTGTGACCCATTTAGGCATGCATTTCGAATCCGTCCGAGTCGCCGTGAAATATTCCACAACGACGAGCTCCTAAGCTGAAAAAATTGAAAGTGATGCACGAAATGAAACTGAGTGCCAAACACCCAGAATTAACTTACGATGCTCGCTTGTGCGTTTCAGACGCCCCGAATGGGCTTCATATGCGCCCTAGCCCATTTTAGCAAGCATTTCGAGTACGTCCGGCTCGAACTGAAACATTCATGCACAATGGATCCCTAATGGTAATGTAAACTACACGCGTACTTAAATGGTGCAAAAGACATAACATTGTTACAAACATGCCGAATGAACTTCATCTATGCCCAAGCACATTTCGGCATGAGTTTTGAATCTTTCCGAGTCGTGTGAAACATTCCTCCGCAACGAGTGCTGTATGGTGCAGGATTTTCACAAGAAAACGACGCATAAGATGAAGCTTAGTGTCAATCAACCAGAATGGACTTCATGTCTGCCGTAGCTCATGTTAGCAAATAATTTGGGCTCATCCGTGTCGGTGTGAAACCTACAGGACAAATGGTACTACAAGTCACGTTCTTACCAGAACGAGTACGAAAAGAAAGCTTTTGGCAGACACCCTGAATAGAGTTCATGTGTGCCCAAGCTCATTTCTGCATGCATTTCTGTTGTATCCGGGTTGGTGCAAAACATTTCTCCGCGGTAGGTGCCAACGGGTACTGCAAGCTGCGTGCGTATCAAAACGATGCACGAAAGGAAAATGTAGGCCAAATTGCGCGAGTGGACTTTCCATGCATTGCTGCTACAGTTCAGCATTCATTTCGAATACGTCCGAGTAAGTGTGGAAACATCCCACCGCGACGGGTCGCAAGGTGTTCTGCAAGCTGCGTCCGGACGGAAACGATGCACGAAAGGAAAATTGGTGTCAAACTCCCCGAATGGGGTACTGTATACTACAGGCGTTTCGACAAGCATTTTGAGTACGTCCGAGTCGATGCGAAATATTCATGCACAATGGGTCCCTAATGGTACTGTAAACTACACGCGTACCAAAACGGTGCACGAAACGAAACTTCGTTCCAATCATGCCGAATGAACTTCATATTTGCCCAAGCACATTCCGGCATGCATTTCGAGTCCGTCCGAGTTGTTGTGAAACATTTCTCCGCGATGAGCACGAACGAATACAACAAGCGTCACCCGTTCGAAAACGTTGCACGAGTTGAAACTGAGTGCGAAACACATCGAGTGGAATTCATATGTGCTTCCACTCATTTCGGCATTAATTTTGAATATGTCCGAGTCGGTGTCAAAAGTTCCACCACGACGGGTTCCCACGGGTAATAAAAGCAGAATACAAACAAAACCGAAGCACGAAACCAAACCGAGTGCCAAACACCACGAAAGAACTTATGATGTTTGCTAGTGCACAATGGGTCCCTAATGGTATTGTAAACTACACGCGTACTAAAATGGTGCAAAAGACAAAACATTGTTACAAACATGCCGAATGAACTTCATCTATGCCCAAGCACATTTCGGCATGCGTTTTGAATCTTTCCGAGTCGTGTGAAACATTCCTCCGCGACGAGTGTTGTATGGTGCAGGATTTTCACAAGAAAACGACACATAAGATGAAGCTGAGTGTCAATCAACCAGAATGGACTTCATGTCTGCCGCAGCTCATTTTAGTAAGCAATTTGGGCTCATCCGTGTCGGTGTGAAACCTACAGGGCAAATGGTACAACAAGTCACGTTCGTACCAGAACGAGTACGAAAAGAAAGCTTTTGGCAGACACCCTGAATAGATTTCATGTGTGCCCAAGCTCATTTCGGCATGCATTTCTGTTGCATCCGGGTCGGTGCAAAACATTTCTCCGCGGTAGGTGCCAACGGGTACTGCAAGCTGCGTGCGTATCAAAACGATGCACGAAAGGAAAATGTAGGCCAAACTGCGCGAGTGGACTTTCCATGCATTGCTGCTACAGTTCTGCATTCATATTAACGATGCACGAAAGGAAAATTGGTGTCAAACTCCCCGAATGGGGTACTGTATACTACAGGCATTTCGACAAGCATTTTGAGTACGTCCGAGTCGATGCGAAATATTCATGCACGATGGGTCCATATTGGTACTGTAAACTACACGCGTAACAAAACGGTGTACGAAACGAAACTTCGTTCCAATCATGCCGAATGAACTTCATATTTGCCTAAGCACATTCCGGCATGCATTTCGAGTCCGTCCGAGTTGTTGTGAAACATTTCTCCGCGGTGAGCACGAACGAATACAACAAGCGGCACCCGTTCGAAAACGTTGCACGAGATAAAACTGAGTGCGAAACACTTCGAGTGGAATTCATATGTGCTTCCACTCATTTCGGCATGCATTTTGAATATGTCCGAGTCGGTGTCAAATGTTCCACCACGACGGGTTCCCACGGGTAATAAAAGCAGAATACAAACGAAACCGAAGCACGAAACCAAACCAAGTGCCAAACACCACGAAAAAACTTATGATGTTTGCTAGTGCTTTTCATCATTTCTATCGAATCCATTCGAGTAGGGCTGAAACATTCCTCCACGACGCGTCCCAACGGGCACTGCAGCGGAAGCCATTCGAAAATGACAATGATGCACGAAATGACACATTGTGGCAAACACCATGCACGCCAAAAATGATGCAAGAAATGGAACATTATGGCAAGCACCTTACACGCTGCAATCTAGCACGCCAAAATGAAACCTTGCGGCACTAAAGCGAACGGTGAACGAAATGAAGCCGGGTGCCAAAAACACCGAATGCAATTCATACGTGTTGTGACCCACTTAAGCATGCATTTCGAATCCGTCCGAGTCGCCGTGAAATATTCCACAACGACGAGCTCCTAAGCTGAAAAAATTGAAAGCGATGCATCGAAATGAAACCGAGTGCCAAACACCCGTAATTAACTTACGATGCTCGCTTGTGCATTTCAGACTCCCGAATGGGCTTCATATGCGCCTTAGCCCGTTTCAAGAAGCATTTCGAGTCGTCCGGCTCGGCAGAAACATTCATGCACAATGGGTCCCTAATGGTAATGTAAACTACACGCGTACTTGAATGGTGCAAAAGACAAAACATTGTTACAAACATGCCGAATGAACTTCATCTATGCCCAAGCACATTTCGGCATGCGTTTTGAATCTTTCCGAAGTCGTGTGAAACATTCCTCATGACGAGTCTTTGTATGGTGCGGGATGTTCACAAGAAAGCGACGCATAAGTTGAAGCTTAGTGTCAATCAACCGTAATGGACTTCATGTCCGCCGTAGCTCATTTTAGCAAGCAATTTGGGCTAATCCGTGTCGGTGTGAATCCTCTGAGGGCAAATGGTACTACAAGTCACGTCCGTACGAGCGAGTACGGAAGAAAGCTTTTGGCGGACACCTGAATAGAGTTCATGTGTGCCCAAGCTCATTTCGGCATGCATTTATTTGCATCCGGATCGGTGCAAAACATTTCTCCGCGGTAGGTGCCAACGTGTCTTGCAAGCTGCGTGCGTATCAAAGCGATGCACTAAATGAAAATGTAGGCCAAACTACGTAGAGTGGACTTTCCATGCATTGTCGCTACAGCTTACGCATTCATTTTGAATACGTCGAGTGAGTGTGGAAACATCCCTCATGACGAATTATAAGGTGTTCTGCAAGCTGCGTCAGGACAGAAACGATGCACGAAAGAACATTGGTGTCAAACTCCCGAATGGGGTCAGATACTACTGAGCGTTTCGACAAGCATTTCGATGCACGTCCGAGTCGATGCGAAATATTCATGCACGATGGGTCCCTAATGGTACTGTAAACTACACGCGTACCAAAACGGTGCACGAAACGAAACTTCGTTCCAATCATGCTGAATGAACTTCATATTTGCCCAAGAACATTCCGGCATGCATTTCCAGTCCATCCGAGTTGTTGTGAAACAGTTCTCCGCGATGAGCACGAACGAATACAACAAGCGGCACCGCTCAAAACGTTGCGAGATGATGGCGAGTGCGAAACACATCAAGTGGAATTCATATGTGCTTCCACTTATTTCGGCATGCATTTTAGATATGTCCGAGTCGGTGTCAAATGTTCCACCACGACCGGTTCCCACGGGTAATAAAAGCTGAATACAAACGAAACCGAAGCACGAAACCAAACCGAGTGCCAAACACCACGAAAGAACTTATGATGTTTGCTAGTGCTTTTCGTCATTTCTATCGAATCCATTCGAGTAGGTCTGAAACATTTCTCCACGACGCGTCCCAACGGGCACTGCAGCAGAAGCCATTCAAAAATGACAATGATGCACGAAATGACACATTGTGGCAAACACCACGCACGCCGAAAATGATGCACGAAATGGAACATTATGGCAAGCAACTTACACGCTGCAACATAGCACGCCAAAATGAAACCTTGCGGCACGAAACGAAAACGGTGAACGAAATGAAGCCGGGTGCCAAACGCACCGAATGCAAATCATATGTGTTGTGACTCATTTAGGCATGCATTTCGAATCCGTCTGAGTCGCCGTGAAATATTCCATAACGACGAGCTCCTAAGCTGAAAAATTTGAAAGCGATGCACGAAATGAAACTGAGTGCCAAACACGCAGAATTAACTTACGATGCTCGCTTGTGCGTTTCAGACTCCCCAAATGGGCTTCATATGCGCCTTAGCCCGTTTCAGCAAGCATTTCGAGTACGTCCGGCTCGAACCGAAACATTCATGCACAATGGGTCCCTAATGGTAATGTAAACTACTCGCGTACTTGAATGGTGCAAAAGACAAAACATTGTTACAAACATGCCGAATGAACTTCATCTATGCCCAAGCACATTTCGGCATGCGTTTTGAATCTTTCCGAGTCGTGTGAAACATTCCTCCGCGATGAGTGCTGTATGGTGCAGGATGTTCACAAGAAAACGACGCATAAGATGAAGGTAAGTGTCAATTAACAGGAATGGACTTCATGTCTGCCGTAGCTCATTTTAGCAAGCAATTTGGGCTCATCCGTGTCGGTGCGAAACATACAGGGCAAATGGTACTACAAGTCACGTTCGTACCAGAACGAGTACGAAATGAAAGCTTTTGGCAGACACCCTGAATAGAGTTCATGTGTGCCCAAGCTCATTTCGGCATGCATTTCTGTTGCATCCGGGTCGGTGCAAAACATTTCTCCGCGGTAGTTGCCAACGGGTACTGCAAGCTGCGTGCGTATCAAAACATTGCACGAAATGAAAATGTAGGCCAAACTGCGAGAGTGGACTTTCCATGCATTGCTGCTACTGTTCTGCATTCATTTCGAATACGTCCGAGTGAGTGTGGAAACATCCCTCCGGGACGGGTCGCAAGGTGTTCTGCAAGCTGCGTCCGGACGGAAACGATGCACGAAAGGAAAATTGGTGTCAAACTCCCCGAATGGGGTACTGTATACTACAGGCGTTTCGACAAGCATTTTAAGTACGTCCGAGTCGATGCGTAATATTCATGCACGATGGGTCCCTAATGGTACTGTAACTACACGTGTACCAAAACGGTGCACGAAACGAAACTTCGTTCCAATCATGCCGAATGAACTTCCTATTTGCCCAAGCATATTCCGGCATGCATTTCGAGTCCGTCCGAGTTGTTGTGAAACATTTCTCCGCGATGTGCACGAACGAATACAACAAGCGGAACCCGTTCGAAAACGTTGCACGAGATGAAACTGAGTGCGAAACACATCGAGTGGGATTCATATGTGCTTCCACTCATTTCGGTATACATTTTGAATATGTCCGAGTCGGTGTCAAATGTTCCACCACGACCGGTTCCCACGGGTAATAAAAGCTGAATACAAACGAAACCGAAGCACGAAACCAAACCGAGTGCCAAACACTACGAAAGAACTTATGATGTTTGTTAGTGCTTTTCGTCATTTCTATCGAATCCATTCGAGTAGGTCTGAAACATTCCTCCACGACGCGTCCCAACGGGCACTGCAGCGGAAGCCATTTGAAAATGACAATGATGCACGAAATGACACATTGTGGCAAACACCACGCACGCCGAAAATGATGCACGAAATGGAATATTATGGCAAGCACCTTACACGCTGCAACCTAGCACGCCAAAATGAAACCTTGCGGCACGAAACGAAAATGGTGAACGAAATGAAGCCGGGTGCCAAACACACCGAATGCAATTCATATGTGTTGTGACTCATTTAGGCATGCATTTCAAATCCGTCCGAGTCGCCGTGAAATATTCCACAACGACGAGCTCTTAAGCTGAAAAAATTGAAAGCGATGCACGAAATGAAACTGAGTGCCAAACACCCAGAATTAACTTACGATGCTCGCTTGTGCTTTTCAGACTCCCCGAATGGGCTTCATATGCGCCTTAGCCCGTTTCTGCAAGCATTTCGAGTACGTTCAGCTCGAACCGAAACATTCATGCACAATGGGTCCCTAATGGTAATGTAAACTACACGCGTACTTGAATGGTGCAATTGACAAAACATTGTTACAAACATGCCGAATGAACTTCATCTATGCCCAAGCACATTTCGGCATTCGTTTTGAATCTTTCCGAGTCGTGTGAAACATTCCTCCGCGACGAGTGCTGTATGGTGAAGGATTTTCACAAGAAAACGACGCATAAGATGAAGCTGAGTGTCAATCAACCAGAATGGACTTCATGTCTGCCGTAGCTCATTTTAGCAAGCAATTTGGGCTCATCCGTGTCGGTGTGAAACCTATAGGACAAATGGTACAACAAGTCACGTTCGTACCAGAACGAGTACGAAAAGAAAGCTTTTGGCAGACACCCTGAATAGAGTTCATGTGTGCCCAAGCTCATTTCGGCATGCATTTCTGTTGCATCCAGGTCGGTGCAAAACATTTCTCCGCGGTAGGTGCCAACGGGTACTGCAAGCTGCGTGCGTATCAAAACGATGCACGAAAGGAAAATGTAGGCCAAACTGCGCGAGTGGACTTTCCATGCATTGCTACTCTGATTACGCATTCATTTCGAATACGTCTGAGTGAGTGTGGAAACATCCCTCCGCGACGGGTCGCAAGGTGTTCTGCAAGCTGTGTCCGGACGGAAACGATGCACGAAAGGAAAATTGGTGTCAAACTCCCCGATTGGGGTACTGTATACAACAGGCGTTTCGACAAGCAATTCGAGTACGTCCGAGTCGATGCGAAATATTCACGCACGATGGGTCCCTAATGGTACTGTAAACTACACGCGTACCAAAACGGTGCACGAAACGAAACTTCGTTCCAATCATGCCGAATGAACTTCATATTTGCTCAAGCACATTCCGGCATGCATTCCGAGTCCGTCCGAGTTGTTGTGAAACATTTCTCCGCGATGAGCGCGAACGAATACAACAAGCGGCACCCGTTCAACGTTGCACGAGATGAAACTGAGTGCGAAACACATCGAGTGGAATTCATATGTGCTTCCACTCATTTCGGCATGCATTTTGAATATGTTCGAGTCGGTGTCAAATGTTCCACCACGACGGTTCCCACGGGTAATAAAAGCTGAATACAAACGAAACCGAAGCACGAAACCAAACCGAGTGCCAAACACCATGAAAGAACTTATGATGTTTGCTAGTGCTTTTCATCATTTCTATCGAATCCATTCGAGTAGGTCTGAAACAGTCCTCCACGACGCGTCCCAACGTGCACTGCAGCGGAAGCCATTCGAATATGACAATGATGCACGAAAAGACACATTGTGGCAAACACCACGCACGCCGAAAATGATGCACAAAATGGAACATTATGGCAAGTACCTTACACGCTGCAACCTAGCACGCCAAAATGAAACATTACGGCACGAATCGAAAATGATGAACGAAATGAAGCCGGGTGCCAAACACACCGAATGCAATTCATATGTGTTGTGACTCATTTAGGCATGCATTTCGAATCCGTCCGAGTCGTCGTGAAATATTCCACAACGACGACCTCCTAAGCTGAAAAAATTGAAAGCGATGCACGAAATGAAATTGAGTGCCAAACACCCAGAATTAACTTACGATGCTCGCTTCTGCGTTTTAGACTCCCCGAGTGCTTCATACGCGCCCTAGCCCGTTTCAGTAAGTATTTCGAGTACGTCCGGCTCGAACCGAAACATTCATGCACAATGGGTCCCTAATGGTAATGTAAACTACACGCGTACTTGAATGGTGCAAAAGACAAAACATTGTTACAAACATGCCGATTGAACTTCATCTATGCCCAAGCACATTTCGGCATGCGTTTTGAATCTTTCCGAGTCGTGTGAAACATTCCTCCGCGACGAGTGCTGTATGGTGCTGGATTTTCACAAGAAAACAACGCATAAGATGAAGCTGAGTGTGAATCAACCAGAATGGACTTCATGTCTGCCGTAGCTCATTTTAGCAAGCAATTTGGGCTCATCCGTGTCGGTGTGAAACCTACAGGACAAATGGTACAACAAGTCACGTTCGTACCAGAACGAGTACGAAAAGAAAGCTTTTGGCAGACACCCTGAATAGAGTTCATGTGTGCCTAAGCTCATTTCGGCATGCATTTCTGTTGCATCCGGGTCGGTGCAAAACATTTCTCCGCGGTAGGTGCCAACGGGTACAAGTTGCGTGCGTATCAAAACGATGCACGAAAGGAAAATGTAGGCCAAAGCTGTGAGTGGACTTTCCATGCATTGCTGCTACAGTTCTGCATTCATTTCGAATACGTCCGAGTGAGTGTGGAAACATCCCTCCGCGACGGGTCGAAAGGTGTTCTGCAAGCTGTGTACGGACGGAAACGATGCACGAAAGGAAAATTGGTGTCAAACTCCCCGAATGTGGTACTGTATACTACAGGCGTTTCGACAAGCATTTCGAGTACGCCCGAGTCGATGCGAAATATTCATGCACGATGGGTCCCTAATGGTACTGTAAACTACACGCGTACCAAAACGTTGCACGAGACAAAACTTCGTTCCAATCATGCCGAATGAACTTCATATTTGCCCAAGCACATTCCGCATGCATTCCGAGTCCGTCCGAGTTGTTGTGAAACATTTCTCCGCGATGAGCGTGACGAATACAACAAGCGGCACCCGTTCGAAAACGTTGCACGAGATGAAACTGAGTGCGAAACACATCGAGTGGAATTCATATGTGCTTCCACTCATTTCAGCATGCATTTTGAATATGTTCGAGTCGGTGTCAAATTTTCCACCACGACGGGTTCCCACGGGTAATAAAAGCTGAATACAAACGAAACCAAGCCGCGAAACCAAACCGAAGTGCCAAACACCACGAAAGAACTTATGATGTTTGCTAGTGCTTTTCATCATTTCTATCGAATCCATTCAAGTAGGTCTGAAACATTCCTCCACGATGCGTCCCAACGGGCACTGCAGCGGAAGCAATTCGAAAATTTCAATGATGCACGAAATGACACATTGTGGCAAACACCACGCACGCCGAAAATGATGCACGAAATGGAACATTATGGCAAGCACCTTACACGCTGCAACCTAGCACGCCAAAATGAAACATTACGGCACGAAACGAAAACGGTGAACGAAATGAAGCCGGGTGCCAAACACACCGAATGCAATTCATATGTGTTGTGACTTATTTAGGCATGCATTTCGAATCCGTCCGGAAGTCGCCGTGAAATATTCGATGACTCGGTTGTTCCATCTTGCTTGCAAAGCTGAACGTGAAGTGCAGGGTCGTCAATCGAGGGCAAAGACTAACTTTTCTGCAGGTCGAACTACTTCGTGGATACCGCGCACCCCTGCAGCCCCTACCGGCCGTACGACCACGCCAACCTCTTCCATCAACGAGCGGCGTCGCCACGCCAAATTCGGCACCACGACCAACGCCCGACGAAAAGTGCCACACAAGCTACTACAAATAGTTCGTCGTCGCTTGGTCAGATCAACGGGACGCACTAAAGATGTTCGATTGCCATCGCTGCAAGGGATTCGGTCACATGATGAAGGAGTGTCCGAACAAGCGTGTGCTAATAATCCGTGAAGACGGCGAGTATGACTCAGCAAGTGATCTTGATGAAGAAACATATGCTTTGCTCGCTGATCATGAAGACGGCGATCCAAATACCGAGCATGACGAGGTGCACGTGAGCGCTGGTGATGCTGACCAATATTTGAGTATTATTGCACAACGTGTGCTTAGTGCTCAGATTGCTCGTGCCGATCCAAATCAACGCCACAACATGTTTTACACAAAAGGCGTCATAAGGAGCGATCCATTCGAATAATCACTGATGGTGGGAGTTGCAATAATCTAGCCAGCATGGACATGGTGGAGAAGCTAGCACTCTCCACTAGACCACACCCTCAGCCCTACCACATTCAATGGTTCAACAACAGCGGCAAACTCAAAGTAACTCGCATGGTAAGAGTACATTTCGCTTTAGGTTCCTATCATGATTATGTTGATTGCGATGTCGTACCTATGCAAGCATGTTCTATGTTATTATGTAGACCATGGCAATATGATAAGGATTGTTTACATCATGGTAGAACAAATCAATACTCTTTTGTGCATAAAGAAAAGAAAATTGTGCTACACCCAATGTCGCCTGATGCCATTGTAAAGGATGAAATTGCTAGATCTAGCAAAGAAAAAAATTGAGAGAATTCTAAGAGTGAAAATCAGATTGTCGCCAAAGGACTTGAACAACATAAACAGAGATAATCTAACCTTGATTATGCCAAGCCGAATGAGATTAAATTGAAAGGTGCTTGTTTTCTTGCAACAAAATCTGATTTGAAAGAGTTGGATGTTTGTAGGTATACATGCTATGCTTTGGTCTGCAAAGAAACTTTGTTTTCACTAGAGGAGTTGTCCCTCTCTTTGCCTCCTGTTGTCACTAACCTTTTGCAGGAATACACTGACATCTTTCCAAAGGACATCCCCTCAGGGCTGCCGCCAATTAGAGGGATTGAGCATCAAATTGATCTCATTCGAGGGCATCCTTGCCCAACCGAGCACCTTCTGAGAACCAACCCTGAAGAGACACAAGAGATACAACGCCAAGTTCAAGAATTGCTTGATAAAGGGTACGACGTGAATCTCTTAGTCCTTGTCTTTATGCCGATCATTTTAGTACCTAAGAAAGATGGAACATGGCGTATGTGTGTGGATTGTAGAGCAATTAATAATATCACCATTAGATATCGCCATCCTATTCCTCGGTTAGACGATATGCTTGATGAATTAAGTGGCTCTACTATGTTCTCTAAAGTGGATTTGCGTAGTGGGTATCACCAGATTCGCATGAAGTTAGGAGATGAATGGAAAATAGCATTTAAAACTAAGTTCGGGTTATATGAGTGGTTAGTAATGCCTTTCGGGTTGACTAATGCTCCTAGCACTTTGATGAGACTGATGAACGAGGTTTTACGTGCTTTCATTGGAAAATTTGTGGTACTTTACTTCGATGATATCTTGATTTATAGCAAATCTTTAGAGGCTCATCTTGAACATCTACGTGCTGTTTTTAATGCTTTACGCGATGCACGCTTATTTGGTAACCTTGAGAAGTGCACCTTTTGCACGGATCAAGTATCTTTTCTTGGCTATGTTGTTACTCCACAGGGAATTGAAGTTGACCAAGCCAAGGTTGAAGCGATACTGAGTTGGTGACTCCTAACACGGTCACACAAAGTGCGAAGTTTTCTAGGACTTGCTGGATTCTATCGTCGTTTTATGAAGGACTTGACACCATCATTTGCACCCATGAAGGAGCTGACCAAGAAGGGTGTACCTTTGCTTGGGGAAAGTCGCAGAAGATGCCTTCAACATTCTCGAAAGCTAAGTTAACCCATGCACCCTTACTCTAGCTTCCAGACTTTTCTAAGACTTTTGAACTAGAATGTGATGCTAGTGGAATTGGTTTGGGTGGTGTTCATTTGCAAGAAGGAAAACACATTGCTTATTTTAGTGAGAAGTTGAGTGGGCCAAGTTTGAATTATTCTACTTATGATAAGGAGTTATATGCGCTAGTTCGACCTTTAGAAACATGGCAACATTATTTATGGCCCAAGGAATTTGTTATACATTCTGATCATGAATCGTTAAAACATATTAGAAGTGAAGCTAAACTGAACCGTAGACATGCAAAGTGGGTTGAATTCATTGAGTCATTTCCTTATGTCATCAAACACAAAAAGGGAAAGGATAATATCATTGCTGATGCCTTGTCTAGGAGATATACCATGCTCTCACAACTTGACTTCAAAATTTTTGGTTTGGAAACGATTAAAGAGCAATATGTGCATGATGATGATTTTAAAAATGTGTTGCTCAATTGTAAAGAGGAAAAAACTTGGAACAAATTTGTCCTCAATAATGGGTTTGTGTTTAGGGCAAACAAACTATGTATTCCAGCTAGTTCTGTTCGTTTGTTATCGCTACAGGAAGCGCATGGAGGAGGATTGATGGGACACTTTGGTGTGAAGAGGACGGAGGACATACTCGCTAGCCATTTCTTTTGGCCCAAGATGAGACGAGACGTCGAACGTTTCATCTCTCGCTGTTCTACATGTCAAAATGCTAAGTCACGACTTAATCCACATGGTTTATACATGCCTCTGCCTGTTTCTAATGTGCCTTGGGAGGATATTTCTATGGATTTTGTTTTAGGACTTCCTAGAACAAAGAAGGGGAGGGATAGTATCTTTGTCGTTGTGGATAGATTTTCTAAAATGGCACACTTCATACCTTGTCACAAAAGCGGTGACGTTACTAACATTGCTGATTTATTCTTTCGTGAAATTGTTCGCTTACATGGTGTGCCAAACACAATAGTTTCAGATCGTGACACTAAATTCTTAATCCACTTTTGGAGAACTTTGTGGGCTAAATTGGGGACTAAACTTTTATTTTCTACTACTTGTCATCTCCAAACTGATGGACAAACTGAGGTCGTTAATCGAACTTTATCTACCATGCTTAGGGCTGTTTTGAAAAAGAACATTAAATTGTGGGAAGAATGCTTGCCTCATATTGAGTTTGCTTATAATCGGTCTATGCAATCTACAACTAAGATGTGCCCTTTTGAGATTGTATATGGATTTGTACCTCATGCTCCAATTGATTTGTTACCTCTGCCATCTTCGGAGAAATTGAATCTTGATGCTAAACAACGTGCTGATTTGATTATTGAAATGCATGAGACAACTAAAGAAAACATAGAGCGCATGAATGCTAAATATAAACTTGCTAGTAGTAAGGGAAGGAAACATGTAACTTTTGAACCAGGCGATTTAGTTTGGTTGCATTTGCGAAAAGATCGATTCCCAGAATTAAGAAAATCTAAGTTGATGCATGGTGATGGTCCTTTCAAAGTTTTGGCAAAGATTAATGATAATGCATACAAGCTTGAATTGCCTGCAGATTTTGGGGTTAGTCCCACATTCAACATTGCCGATTTGAAACCATACATGGGAGAAGATAATGAACTTGAGTCGAGGATGACTCAAATGCAAGAAGGGGAGGATGATGAGGACATCACTACCATGAATACGGCCATACCTACAAACCCAATGGAAGCCAACAATGTCATACAAGGGCCAATTACTCAAGCTCGCGCACGTCAATTCAATTACCAGGTGAACGCATTCCTCGGGTTGCATACAAATAATTTAATGAATGGAATGCTATTTAATCCTTGTGATGATTTTATTATCCTTAGGAACCAAGGAGAAGGACTCCCAAACCTCAAACATGAAGCCAATTCTTCCGGTGCACAAGTTATACTCGGATTCGGTCTCCGGGACAGCACCAACTTAAAACGACCATAACGTTTGATCCACAAGGGTGTTTGGGGTGTATGAGTACTGGTTTGAAAGGTTTCGACATCCTCTTTCCAACGGATCTGGACCCATCCCCAAATTCTATCCGAGTCGACGGGAATATGCAAAACAATTGGCGTCACTTTTCCAAACCGAGAAGACTTGGGCTTTGGGCCTTGTAATAGAGTTGTAGTTGGTATCCTACTGCTTTGGACGTGATTTCCACGCCCCTAGCTTTCATAAATAACCAGACAACGGCTCCTTAGGGTTTTGGGTTTTATTTGATTAGTTTAGCCAAGTGCAAACTTGATCCTGCGAGTTGTGCTGGACAGCCACCTTGTCAAGATCGTCAATAAGACTCACTTTGTTTCGCTTCCAGTTTTATCCGCAATTTCAGATTGCTTATCCTATTGTTCTTGCTTGTTCTTGATTTGCTTGCAGGACCGAGTGCCAAACACCCGAAAGAACTTATGATGTTTGCTAGTGCTTTTCATCATTTCTATCGAATCCATTCAAGTAGGTCTGAAACATTCCTCCACGACACGTCCCAACGGGCACTGCAGCGGAAGCAATTCGAAAATGACAATGATGCACGAAATCACACATTGTGGCAAACACCACGCATGACGAAAATGATGCACGAAATGGAACTTTATGGCAAGCACCTTACACGCTGCAACCTAGCACGCTAAAATGAAACATTGCGGCACGAAACGAAAACGGTGAACGAAATGAAGCCGGGTGCCAAACACACCGAATGCAATTCATATGTGTTGTGACTCATTTAGGCATGCATTTCTAATCCGTCCGAGTCGCCGTAAAATATTCCACAACGACAAGTTCCTAAGCTGAAAAAATCGAAAGCGATGCACGAAACGAAACTGAGGGCCAAACACCCAGAATTAACTTACGATGCTCGCCAGCGTTTCAAAGCACAATTATGCATTCATTTTGAATACGTCCGAGTGAGTGCGAAACATCCCTCCGCGACGGGTCATAAGAAGTCTTGCAAGCTGCGTCAGAATGAAAATGATGCACTAAAGCGAAACTCGGTGTCAAACTCACCGAATGGGCTTCATATGCGCCCTAGCCCGTTTCAGCAAGCATTTTGAGTAAGTCCGACTCGAACAGAAACATTCATGCACAATGGGTCCGTAATGGTAATGTAAATTACACGCGTACTACAATGGTGCAAAAGACAAAACATTCCTCCGCGACGAGTACTGTATGGTGCAGGATTTTCACAAGAAAATGACGCATAAGATGAAGCTGAGTGTCAATCAACCAGAATGGACTTCATGTCTGCCGTAGCTCATTTTAGCAAGCAATTTGGACTCATCCGTGTTGGTGTGAAACCTACAGGACAAATGGTACTACAAGTCACGTTCGTACCAGAACGAGTACGAAAAGAAAGCTTGTGGCAAACACCCTGAATAGAGTTCATGTGTGCCCAAGCTCATTTCGGCATGCATTTCTGTTGCATCCGGGTCGGTGCAAAACATTTCTCCGCGGAAGGTGCCAACGGGTATTGCAAGCTGCGTGCGTATTAAAACGATGCACGAAAGGAAAATGTAGGCCAAACTGCGCGAGAGGACTTTCCATGCATTGCTGCTCTGATTCTGCATTCATTTCGAATACGTCAGGGTGAGTGTGGAAACATCCCTCCGACGAATTACAAGGTGTTATGCAAGCTGCGTCCGGACGGAAACGATGCACGAAAGGAAAATTGGTGTCAAACTCCCCGAATGGGGTACTGTATATTATAGGCGTTTCGATAAGCATTTCGAGTACGTCCGAGTCGATGCGAAATATTCATGCATGGTGGGTCCCTAATGGTACTGTAGACTACACGCGTACCAAAACGGTGCACGAAACGAAACTTCGTTCCAATCATGCCGAATGAACTTCATATTTGCCCAAGCACATTCCGGCATGCATTTCGAGTCCGTCCGAGTTGTTGTGAAACATTTCTCCGCGATAAGCACGAACGAATATAACAAGTGGCGCCCGTTCGAAAACGTTGCACGCGATGAAACTGAGTGCGAAACACATCGAGTGGAATTCATATGTGCTTCCACTCATTTCGGCATGCATTTTGAATATGTCCGAGTCGGTGTCAAATGTTCCACTGCGACGGGTTCCCATGGCTAATAAAAGCTGAATACAAACGAAACCGAATCACGAAACAGAATCGAGTGCCAAACACCCCGAAAGAACTTATGATGTTTGCTAGTGCTTTTCATCATTTCTATCGAATCCATTCGAGTAGGTCTGAAACTTTTCTCCACGACGCGTCCCATCGGGCACTACAGCGGAAGCCATTCGAAAATGATAATGATGCACGAAATGACACATTGTGGCAAACACCACGCACGCCGAAAATGATGCACGAAATGGAACATTATGGAAAGCACCTTACACGCTGCAACCTAGCACGCCAAAATGAAACATTGCGGCACGAAACGAAAACGGTGAACGAAATGAAACCGGGTGCCAAACACACCGAATGAAATTCATATGTGTTGTGACTCATTTAGGCATGCATTTCGAATCCGTCCGAGTCGTCGTGAAATATTCCACAACGACGAGTTCCTAAGCTGAAAAAATCAAAAGCGATGCACGACACGAAACTGAGGGCCAAACACCCAGAATTAACTTACGATGTTCGCATGTGCGTTTCCGCACAATTCTGCATTCATTTTGAATACTTCCGAGTGAGTGCGAAACATCCCTCCGCGACGGGTCACAAGGGGTACTACAAGCTGCGTCCGAATGAAAACGATGCACGAAACGAAACTCGGTATCAAATTCCCCGAATGGGCTTCATATGCGCCCTAGCCCGTTTCAGCAAGCATTTGATGCGTCCGGCTCGAACCGAAACATTCATGCAAAATGGGTCCCTAATGGTAATGTAAACTACACGCGTACTAGAATGGTGCAAAAGACAAAACATTGTTACAAACATGCCGAATGAACTTTATATATGCCCAAGCACATTTCGGCATGCGTTTTGAATCTTTCCGAGTCGTGTGAAACATTCGTCCGCGACGAGTACTGTATGGTGCAGGATTTTCACAAGAAAACGACGAATAAGATGAAGCTGAGTGTTTGTAACAATGGGTCACAAGCGGTACTGCAAGCTGCCTCCGAATGAAAATGTTGCACAAAACGAAACTCGGTGTTAAATTCCCCGAATGGGCTTCATATGCACCCTAGCCCGTTTCAGCAAGCATTTCGAGTACGTCCGGCTCGAACCGAAACACTCATGCACAGTGGGTCCCTAATGGTAATGGAAACTACACGCTGAAAATAAACATGTCATTCACATCCCAAGCGAAAATGATGAGCTGAAATTGATGTCTCCTTTATATACATTAGGCTACATTGAATTTGTGTTCCGTGTGATCTGAATTATTTAGAGGAGAGACTTTTTGTACATTCTGATTTGTCATGTTTATCGCGAAATATTTTTTATGTTATTGGCAAAAATAGTGAGAAAGGAGAGTATAAAGCACATCGATTTTACATTTGTTCAGATTTTAAACCTCCGTTTGCAATGCAACAATGTCATCAATTTAATAATTGCCATATCACTAATCATGTCGTACCAAGTACATTTGGTTCCATTCACAAGTCACATGATAGTTTTCAAGAAAGGGAGGATATGGTTGATAGATATTCTAGATCCATTGATTTTGTTGCAAATGTGCATATTGCTTTGTTTCCTGTCATTACTAACATTTTGCAGGACAATACGATGGAGTCGAGGATGACACCACTTCAAGAAAGGGAGGATGATGAGCCCATGCTCATCATGGACAGAACTATAAACGCATACATATGGGCATCACCAAGTGTTGCTGCAATTATATCAACTACATGGCTTCATTGACCCCCACCTTGGCCAGGACCATTAAGTTGGCGACACTTCACGGCATCCTCTATTTCGTATACATTTACTACGATGGCTCCATCTGCATGGCTTTATCGACCTCCACCTTGGCCATCCTTCTACATCTTCGTCGGTTCAAGGACCATTGACTCGAGCTCGAGCCCATCAACTCAATTAACAGATTTAAAGCCATACTTGGGAGAAGATGATGAACTTGAGTCGAGGACGACTCAAATGCAAGAAGGGGAGGATGATGAGGACATCACTATCATGGATACGGCCATGCCTACTGATGAGGACATCACTACCGTGGATACGGCCATGCCTACAAGCCCAATTGAAAACAACAATGTAATACAAGGGTCAATTACTCGAGCTCGCGCACGTCAATTCAGTTGCCAGTTGAATGCGTTCCTCGGGTTGCATACAAATAATTTAATGAATGGAATGCTATTTAATCCTTGTGATGATTTTATTGTCCTTAGGAACCAAGGAGAAGGACTCCCAAAAGTCAAGCATGAAGCCAATTCTTCCGGTGCACAACTTCAACTCGGATTCGGCCTCCGGGACAGCACCAAATTAAAATGACCATAACTTTTGATCCACAAGGGTGTTTGGGGTCTATGAGTACTAGTTTGAAAGGTTTCGTCGTCCTCTTTCAAACGGATCAGGCCCCATGTCCAAATTCCTTACGAGTCAACGGGAATCTGCAAAACAAGTTCGATCATCTTTCCAAAACCGAGTCAAACTAGGAATAGGAGTCCTACTCGGCCATGGATATGTTTTGGACGCCCCTAGCACTGTTTTGGCCTCCTATTTCTCCTATATATATCTAGGAAGTCCCCCAAAATAACTTGGGTTTTGGTTATTTGATAGTTTAGCCTTTTGCTACTATTTGAGTCTTTTAGACGTGCTCAACGGCCGCCTAACAAGCTCCTTGTATCGGAACCCCAACTTTTCTATACTTCATCTATATTTGCAATTTTAGATTGCTTTTGCCTTGTTCTTGCTTGTTCTTCGATTGCTTGCAGGAATAGATCTTCGTGATCAGGTTGATCGTGCCCACGGCAAGGTCAATAACCCTTTGGAGTTGGTTTAGCGATTGCTAAGGCGCATCGTCGTTGTACGTTGTAGTCCGTCAAAGTCGTCTCCACCCAAATCGAAGGTTATCATTCTCATCGAAAGATCGGGACACCCAGTGTTACATCAAGTGGTATCAGAGCTTCAGTTGATCGGTGAGAATATCAGTGCCTTAGGTTAGTTTTTGATTTCTGTTCTAAATTGAAAATTACTCCACAAAAATTCAACCTTTAGTTTCAATCTGTTATTTTAGTGAGTTTTGGTAGGTTTTGATCCATTAGAGTCCATGTTTTAGTTGCTGATCTTTCTTTTCCTTCGCGTAGATTCAATCCTTCAATTCTGTCAGTTTGGAATTTCGAGCATAACTTTCACACCCGAACTCCAAATTGCATGTTGTTGTACTCTATTGAAAGCTAAAGATTATATGCTTCAATTCATTCCATAGTCAACCAATCAAATTCGGTGATCTGAAAAACTTTAATCTTGGCGACAAGTCTGCTGCCCTAGAAAAACCGAATTAAGGTTTCTTGGAGCCTTTTTGAATTTGAGCTTGTTCCTTTGAGTCTTGGTGTGCAATAGCATCCATAAACCATAAAATTCCAGAAAATAACAGTACACCTACCTTTGGGAACCAATTCATCCTTTGTGAACACTTTGATCCTATTTGAGACTAGCTTGTTGATATTGCTTAGGGCTGCTCTACTTGATACATTGCATAATCTTCAGTTATCATATTATCTTGTGACACCGAGTTAGGGATTCTAAAACTTTGTTCATACTAGTGTTGGACGAAAGTCACCAAAAGAAAGAAAAGAGAAAGAGCCAAAGGGCCAAAAAAAAACAAAAAAAAAAACAAAAAGAAAAAGAAAATTGTGGCCGGTCGCACTACATTGAGCAAAACCCTAATTTGTGTTCGTTACTTTTTATATTGTATTAGTGAGCAATCTTGTGTGCCCTTTTTACATTCTGAAAGCAATAAGTTAGTGTCTCTCTACGACTTGTGCAATAGAGCTTTTGGTGCATCACTTATATTTTATAGCTCATTCCTTGATTGCATAAGTGCCATTATCTTTGCATGTGTGTTGCCTTCAAATTCACTTCTATCTTTGAGATCGGCAACTAGGGCTTGTGAATTCTAGTTTGGATCATTACTTATCATTACAATAACTAGAATTATCAGATTGCATAGGAAATAAATATTGCCTATCCAAGCTCCACATCCAACCTCATACTTTTGTTCGGTCCCTTGGCAATCGCTTTATCCAAGGTTCGGAGAACTTTTGACCACGCCAACGGCCGTCAACACCTTCTTCATGTAAGAACTTGTAAGAGCTTTGGTTATAGGCTTGAATGTTGAGAGAATTGCCACCACCTCCTTGTAGTTGATAGGAACATTATACTTGTTATATTGTTTCTTGTCTTCTACTAACCATGTTAGGTGATGAGGATTCGATGCATCACTCTCCACGCGTAAAGGGAATTATTGCTAGAATGTTGATGCAAGAAGACCGCCTTCGGTCTATCGAGACCGCTCAGGGAGTTGCTAACACTAATCTTGCTACTATTTTGTCTAGACTTGATACGCTTGCAGGTACTGCCCTCGGAACTTCCAATCCTCCACCTCATCTTCTAAGCAACAAAATGGCATACTACATGCTCGGGTACATGTTGATGATGATTCCCTAGATAAGGTTAAATTCTCCATTCCACCTTTTAATGGTCATTATGATCCTGATGCCTATATTAATTGGGAGATAGCAAGAGACAAAGAATTTGGCAAGTAAGATTTGTCTGAAAATGAAAAGATTAGGATTGCTGCTAGTGTGCTAAATGAATATGCATTAACATGGTGGAAACATATTTGTAGAAAAGAGAGAAAACCTGAAAATTGGAAGGCCATGAAAAGACTTATGAGAATTGATTATGTTCCTGAATATCATACTGAATTTTTGTATACTAGACTGCAATGCTTCAAACAAGGAAATAAGTGCGTTAAGGAATACTATGAACGATTGCAAAATCATTTGTTGCGTTGTGGTTTAGTTGAAGGTGAAGAAGCAACAGAGCTTATGTTCATACGTGGACTTAATCAAGAAATTCAGGATGCTCTTATTGATGAAACATATAGATCTCTTTCAGAATTGGTTTTATGTGCTTGTAGAGTTGAAAATATGCTTGCTGAATCCTTGAAAGAATCATTAGCTTCATTTGAGGCGCCCATTGTTGCACCTTCTTTTGTAGCTAACATTTTGCAGAAAATTGAGCACCATCGAGAGAATAATGTAGAAGAACATATGGGGAAAGAAACGATCAGTACTACCCCATGTGTAAGTGAAGAGATAATAGTTGAAGAAACGCCTACAACAGCTGATGAGAACTTACAAGGTAATGTAACAGGTATGGACTTTACACATGGAGAAAATAATTTAGAAGAGCTAAAACTATCCACAAATCATGCTATCGTAGAGCAACTATTAGTGGAACCAATTGCTGATTTTGCTTTGTTACAAAATGATTTGCTTGCTATTTCTCGTGATAAAGAAAAGTTGTGTGATAATACTTCACTTATATCCATGACACAACTAGCGAATGAACATATCACTTTTGTTAACACACTAGACACTTATGATGAAAATAAACATGTCATTCACATCACAAGCGAAAATGATGAGTTGAAATTGATGTCTCCTTTATATACGTTAGGCTACATTGAATTTGATGTTCCGTGTGATCTGAATTATTTAGAGGAGAGACTTTTTGTACATTCTGATTTGCCATGGTTATCGCGAAATATTTTTTATGTTATTGGCAAAAATAGTGAGAAAGAAGAGTATAAAGCACATCGAGTTTACATTTGTTCATATTTTAAACCTCCGTTTGCAATGCAACAATGTCATCAATTTAATAATTGCCTTATCAATAATCATGTCATACCATTTGGTTCCATTCACAAGTCACATGATAGTTTTCAAGAAAGGGAGGATATGGTTGATAGAAATTCTAGATCCATTGATTTTGTTGCAAATGAGCATATTGCTTTGTTTCCTGTCATTACTAACATTTTGCAGGACAATACGATGGAGTCGAGGACGACTCCACTTCAAGAAAGGGAGGATGATGAGCCCGTGCTCATCATGGACAGAACTAACAACGCATACATATGGTCATCCCCAAGTGTTGCTGCAATTATATCAACTTCTTGGCTTCATCGACCCCCACCTTGGCCAGGACCATTAAGTTGGCGACACTTGACGGCATCCTCTACTTCATATGCATCTACTACGATGGCTCCATCTTCATGGCTTTACCTACCCCCACCTTGGCCAGACTTAAAGACATACTTGAGAGAAGATGATGAGCTTGAGTCGAGGACGACTCAGATGCAAGAAGGGGAGAATGATGAGGACATCACTACCATGGATACAGCCATGCCTACAAACCCAATTGAAACAATATAATACAAGGGCCAAATACTCGAGCTTGCGCACGTCAATTCAATTACCAGGTGAATGCGTTCCTCAGGTTGCATACAAATATTTTAATGAATGGAATGCTGATGCGAACTGAAGGTGCCCGATCTTACGATGAGGTAGATAAGTGTCGATTTGGTGGAATTGACCCTCACGATCCGACTACAACCGTACGACGACGTTGCGCCTTAGCAATCGCTGAACCAACTCCAAAAGGTTATTGACTTTGCCGAAGGCACGGTCAACCTGAACACGAAGTTCAATCCTGCGAGCAATCGAGAACTAGCAAGAATAAGATGAAAGCAATTCACGAAAACAAAGTTGGGATTCGAATAAGCTGTCTTTCTGGTGGTCGACCGACACAATCAAGAACAGAAGTTTGCACGGGCTAAACCTAAACTCAATGAAATCCGCCTTTACTTTGGAGGCTGGGCGTGGCATAAAGAAGTGGGAGGGGAGGCTGTTCGGCCATGCCTTGATTTGTGGCCGAAAATCAGACCTTCCCTCCTATTCTTTCCATCCTTTCTTGAAGGCTCTTTCCTATTATTCTTATCTCTAAATATAGACTCTATTACATGGTAAAGGCCAATATATATATAGGTGACGCAGCACCACTCTCCTTGCTGCCGAAATCATGGAGAATTCAAGATCTTGTGGTCAAATGAAGAACTCCTTCCCTTGCAGCCACCAATAGCATGGCCATTCAACATCTGAAAGACCGAGATGGCGATCAGAGGGGGGGTGAATGATCCCAAATAAAAATATCCCCTACTCAACGTACTCCAAACAATCCCGCAAAGAAAACCGATGCTCCTTAAAATCGCGAAACCCACAAAAATCGGAACGACTTGACAACTATGTGTATCCCTAGCTTACATGGATAGGAACCATGAATCATGTGAGGGATATTTAAATCACAAATTCTGGTTGTCAAGTGTCCAAAGCAAGGAGGAATCAATTCAAATACTTCTTTTCTAAAAGAGATCAAGCCAAAACACAAAAGCCTCTTTTTAGAAAAGCAAAAACAGATTTTCAGGAATTGTCCTCAATTAGAGCAGGTGGATGGTGGACTTCTGTTGCTCCAAAGAATTTGGGAATTTTTCAGCCTGTGAGCTGTTGAGTCGTGAAGCACTCCACCAAAAATCACCACCAAACACCTTCTACAAAAAACAGGAAAAATCAAGAACTACGAACAGTCAGGATTTTCAATCAGGAAATTTGGGGCTCGGTTTTCACCTCACAGCTCCCAAATGGTGCATCCAGTGGACTCCAAAATTTTCCACAGATTGGTATATGAGTCAAGCACCTTCTCCAACAAGAATCAATCAAGAAAGATTTTTCTATATTTTTCTAAAAATCAAAGACTGACTGCTGCGCGAAGAACAAGTTCAGGACAGATTTGCAATCTTGATAGAAACTTGATCTCTAGTCTATCCTAGGGTGCAAGAAAGATGTAAAACCAAATGAGCACCCTCAAGACCTCCTTGATCAACAGCATTTAGAAGGAGAGGAGCAAATCCAAATTGCGAGAAAGTAAATTGCAAGAATTTACATGCGGGAAAGTAAATGCTGAATTTAAATTGCGTAAAGTAAAGACATAATGTAAATGCAGAATTTAAATTCACAAAAAAGTAAAGAAAATCTTTGTATTTTCTGGTTGGAAGGTTTACAAAGCCTCACTTCATGTGGGCAAAGCTCAAAGGAGCAACTCAAACCTTCAAGTGAGGGAGGACACCCTCCCCCTCTATTTATACTACTCTAGGGCCACCTACCACCCTTGGATGAGTCCCAAACCCTAGGGCACTCCACCAAGGGCTAGGATTAACCCTCTCATTTCAACCCACACATGGGCTTTACATGGGCCACATTGGCCATACATGGGTTTTAAACAAAACCCGATCAACCCGATGCAACGGGCCTTCATCCGCCCGGACTTGACCGCTCAGTTTCCTCCTCTTCGAGCCTCCAACCCGAACCGAAACCTTGAGCCACCTCAAGTCCATTTCCATGACGTCCAAGTGAACCTGGTTTGAGCCCAACCATCTCGTCGGCATCCTCGACCGCTCTGGACCTCGGTTCTCCCAACCTAGTCCCGGTACTCACCAACGACCATAGCTGCCTCAGGAACCTGTACCACAAGGAACAAACCATTTTGCACATACCACAATGCACATACCTTTTCTTCCTGCATGTTAGTCCACAATTATCATTAATTGAAACATGCAATACCGAGTCAAATCAAACTCAAGCCTGAGCACACCTTGCTCAAATAAAGTCAAATACTCATCACAAACATGGATGGACCTCCACATGGTCCTTCAACATCATCGCGCTTGAACCTTCATTCCTTAAAAGAATAACACACTCTGTTTCAGGCAGCATCATATAGTTCTTCAAGTCATTAGATATACCAAGAAACGAAAGTACCTGATAATTCAGTTTACGCGCACGAGCTCGAGTGATCGGTCCTTGTAGAGGTTGAGCAGATGCTGTGGGCGTACCCGAAGAAGTGATGTCCTCATCATCCTCCCCTTCTTGCATTTGAGTCGTCCTCGACTCAAGTTCATCTTCTTCTCCCAAGTAGGGCTTCAAGTCCGCCATGTTAAATGTTGGACTAACCCCAAATTCTGCAGGCAAATCAAGCTCATATGCATTATCATTAATCTTGGCAATTACCTTGAATGGTCCGTCAGCGCGAGGAATTAATTTAGACTTACGTAAATCTGGAAACCGATCCTTTCTCAAGTGTAACCAAACAAGATCACCCGGTTCAAAAGTAACATGCTTCCTTCCCTGACTACCGGCAATTTTATACTTAGCATTCATGCGTTCAATGTTGTCTTTAGTTAGCTCATGTATTTCCACAATCAAGTCAGCGCGTTGTTTAGCATCCAAATTTACTTTCTCGGAAGAAGGAATGGGTAACAAATCAATTGGTGCACGAGGGATAAACCCATACACAATCTGAAAAGGACACATCTTCGTGGTAGAATGTACGGAACGATTATAAGCAAATTCAATATGAGGCAAACCTTCTTCCCACATTTTTAAATTCTTTTTCAAAACAGCCCTAAGCATGGTAGATAAAGTTCGATTAACCACTTCAGTTTGACCATCGGTTTGGGGATGACAGGTAGTACTAAACATTAATTTAGTCCCCAATTTATTCCACAACGTTCGCCAAAAGTGACTAAGAAATTTTGTGTCACGATCTGAAATTATTGTATTAGGAACACCATGTAAGCGAACAATTTCACGAAAGAATAATTCAGCAACGTTGGAAGCATCATCGCTCTTGTGACATGGTATGAAGTGTGCCATTTTAGAAAATCTGTCAACGACCACAAATATACTATCCCTCCCCTTCTTAGTTCTAGGCAATCCTAAAACAAAATCCATCGAAATATCCTCCCATGGAATGCTAGGAACAGGAAGAGGCATGTATAAACCATGAGGATTAAGTCGTGACTTAGCTCGTTGACATGTAGGGCAATGGGCAACGAACCGCTCAATGTCACGGCGCATTTTCGGCCAAAAGAAATGATCTGCAAGTATGTCCTCCGTCTTCTTCACACCAAGTGTCCCATCAAACCACCGCCAGTGCGCTTCCTGTAATAACAAAAGTCGAACAGAACTAGCGGGAATGCATAGCTTGTTAGCGCGAACACAAATCCATCATTGATAACATACTTGTTCCATGTCCTCCTTGTTTGCAATTCAACAATATATCCTTGAAATCAGCATCATGCACATATTGTTCTTTGATAGTTTCAAGCCAAAAATTTTAAAGTCAAGTTGTGAAAGCATTGTGTATCGACGAGACAAAGCATCAGCAATCACATTTTCTTTGCCTTTCTTGTGCTTAATGACATAGGGAAAAGATTCAATGAATTCCACCCATTTCGCATGTCTACGGTTCAACTTTGATTGACTTCGAATATGCTTAAGTGATTCATGGTCTGAGTGAATGACAAATTCTTTAGGCCATAAATAATGTTGCCAAGTTTGAAGGGTTCGAACTAAAGCATATAATTCTTTGTCATAAGTCGAGTAGTTCAAAGTAGGTCCACTTAATTTCTCACTGAAATAAGCTACTGGTTTACCTTGTTGTAACAACACACCACCTAAACCAATTCCACTAGCATCGCATTCGAGCTCAAACATCTTAGTAAAATCAGGAAGTTGCAGCAAAGGAGTGTGTGTCAACTTATCTTTTAAAATCAGGAAGGCCTCTTCTTGCGCAGGGCCCCAAGCAAATGGGATGCCCTTCTTTGTGAGCTCATTGAGTGGAGCAGCGATGGTGCTGAAGTCGCGAACAAAACGCCGATAGAAACCAGCGAGTCCAAGGAAACTTCTTACTTGCGTGACCGTGTTAGGAGTCGGCCAACTCTGAATTGCCTCTATTTTGGCGTGATCAACTTGAATGCCCTGTGGAGTAACAATGTAGCCAAGAAAAGAGACTCGACGGTGCAGAAAGTGCACTTCTCAAGGTTACCAAACAAACGCGTGCATTACGTAGAACATCAAAAACAGACGTAAATGGTCCAAATGTTCCTCCAAAGATTTGTCAGAGATCAAAATATCATCAAAGTAAACTACCACAAATTTGCCAATGAAAGCCCGCAAAACTTCGTTCATTAGTCTCATGAATGTGCTAGGAGCGTTAGTTAAGCCAAACGGCATGACTAACCACTCATATAAGCCGAACTTAGTTTTGAACGCTGTTTTCCACTCATCTCCTAACTTCATGCGAATTTGGTGGTACCCACTACGCAAGTCAACTTTAGAGAACACAATAGAGCCACTTAATTCATCAAGCATATCATCTAACCTAGGAATAGGATGACGATATCGAATTGTAATATTATTAATGGCTCGACAATCAACACACATACGCCATGAGCCATCTTTCTTGGGTACTAAAATTACCGGAACGGCACAAGGACTAATAGATTCACGCACATACCCTTTATCAAGTAGCTCTTGGACTTGTCGCTGAATCTCCTTCGTCTCGTCAGGGTTTGTACGGTATGGCGCGCGGTTGGGCAGCGAAGCACCGGGGATGAGGTCAATTTGGTGTTCTATCCCTCGAATTGGTGGCAATTCCGATGGTACTTCTTTCGGAAAGACGTCTGAATATTCCTGCAAAAGGTGAGTGACAGAGCAAGGCAAAGAAGAAGGTATGTTGTCGAAGGAAAATAACGGACCCCTTCTCTATTTAATTTCATTGAGCAAACAAATTGAGCAAACAAGAGCGTAGCAAACAGATTCTGTAGTTTCTAGTTCATCCAAATCAGATTTAGTGGCGAGCATAACGGACCCCTTCAATTTAATTTCATTCAACACAGCCCGAGATTTTCTTTTAGTTTGTTGCACAAACTCGTTAGCCACAATTTGGTTCTCACTAGTAGATGGTTCCTGATTCCTTTCTCTATTAACTCTAGCAAGTTCATCTTTAACAATTTGCTCAGGACTCATAGGATGCAAAGACAATTTTCTTTTCTTTAAACAGTAGAGAGTATTGGTTGGTCCTACCATGGTGCACACAATCTGTATCATATTGCCAAGGTCGTCCTAGTAACATTGAACAAGCTTGCATAGGAACAACATCGCAATCAACATAATCATGATATGAACCCATAGCAAAATGTACTCTTACCGTACGAGTTACCTTTAGTTTACCGCTGTTGTTGAACCATTGAATATGATACGGGTGGGGATGTGGTCTGGTCGTCAAAGCAAGCTTCTCCACCATATCCATACTTGCCAAATTGTTACAACTCCCTCCATCGATAATGATGCGAACTGATCGCTCATTGACGACTCCTTTAGTTTGGAATAGGTTATGGCGCTGATTTTGCTCGGCGTGAGGTACCTGAGCACTTAGCACGCGTTGTACTATAATGCTCAAATACTTGTCTGCATCTTCAGCTCCAACATGTTCCTCCTCATGAGCAGGTTCGTTGTCTCGCCCTGCAGGGTCAGTTGCAAGCATAGCATATGTTTCATCGTCGAGATCACTAGCAGAAGAGTACTCACCATCGTCGCGTATGATCAAAACTCTCTTGCTGGGACATTCCTGCATCAAGTGTCCATAGCCCTTGCATCGATGGCATTGTACATCCTTTGTTCGTCCCGTCGAAGCAACCGATGAAGAACTTTTTGCGGGAGCTTGTGGTACTGATTTGGTTGCTTCGGGAGCTCGGGGTGTTGTATTGGATGTAGTGGGACGCTGTTTGTTGTTTGAGGATGAAGGCGTGGTCGGACGGGTGAACGGTCTTTGAAGTCTGCGCGGTGTCCATGATCCCTGTGCGACCTGCAGAAAAACTAGCTCGCTTCCTCGTGTTGTGGCCTGCACTTCTCGTTCAGCTTTGCAAGCAAGGTGGAATAATCTAGTAATGGAGTTGTAATCTTTATAATCAAGAATGTCTTGAATTTCACGATTCAACCCTCCCAAAAACCTAGCCATAGATGCTTCCTAATTCTCTACTAACCCACATCGCAACATACCCATCTCAGTAACTCTTGATAGTACTCTTCCACAGATTTGTTTCCTTGTTGTAAGCGTTGCATCTTATTTAACAATTCACGAGCATAATACGATGGAACAAACCTATGCCTCATAAGTAATTTCAGAGCCTCCCAAGTGGTGGGTATGTTAGCGACATGATTACGGCAATGTTCTCTCCACCAAACAAGCGAAATCGGTAAACTCACTAGTGGCAGCTCTAACTCGTCCCTCCTCGGGATAATCATGGCATTCAAATTTTTGATCAACTAGTAGTTCCCAAGTGAGGTAACTATCAGGATCATATTTCCCATTGAAAGGGGGCACAAAGTTGAACTTAATCTTAGCATGAGAGTTGTCACGATCACGCACTTCACGACGCCGGGGATGTCGCCTCATACCTTCTTTGGTTGAAGCGCAGCCGGTGAACACGATCATTGTTGTGGTCGGCAGCATGCTCATCCTCGATGTCACCAAAGATAGTGTGCATAGTTGTTAACGTCATCATCATCCATGTCGGCGCTGAAGCCACGCTTCCGCTTAGTGCTGATTCTGGCGCCGACCGCCGCTGCAGGAACCGCTGGGAAAACGGAGCAGCAAGGGGGAACACGTGGCACCACGATGAGCTCGGACGGTGGCATCTGTGGGGCAGCAATAGGGGCTTTGGCCGTGCACCCAAGTCCATCAAGACGAGCCAAAATGGTGGTAAGGGTAGTCTTAGTAGTTTCTTGTGCCATCTCGATGGCCTTGAGTCTATCTTCCGGACTCCTCAAGTTGAGCCGCCGCTCATTGGTTAGCCGCACATCCTCGGTGAGTCCGTCCGTCGTAAGCGTTACTAAGCGCTCGAAATGGGAAATGATTCCCTTAAATGCGGGAGAGTGGTTCATCAACGGCTCGTTATCCCCTGACATTGTTAGTGGAAGAGGAAACAGCAAACTGAATTATAGAGTCCCTATCCACTACTAGGATGTGGTGACAAGTCTCTCGATTCTCACGCTTAAATCAGATTCTTACCAATTCTCACCTAGCAAGCGGGAGTGAACGGCCAATGGCGGTGTCAAATGTCTCTCCAGAGTTGAGTAAAGCGATTGCCAGGTGGAACAAAAAGTATACACAGTGTAGAGAAAGGTGGAGCTAGGACAAGCTTCTGTGTGTAACAAGGATTAGCAATAGTTCAATTCAGCAATTGCAAGTTGAAAATTCGTTCAAAGTACTAGTCAATGTTGCTGATCCTAGTCCAGACCGATGAACAGCTAATCAATGTCGGTGAGCGTAAAGGCTCAAAAGCGGGGTAGGCTGCAGCACACTAAAACAAATGTCTATCGGAAGTTGGAAAGGCTTGAAAAGGCAAACCGTTAACGAGGCAGTGATACACACGAACACAGGACACAGCAGCAAAAATTTTGGCTGAAACGGAGAAGGTCGGAAATTTCGGAACTTCCGGGGCCGTTTTGAGGCCCTAAACGGCGTTTTTTGGGGTCGAACAAAATTTTCGAAGCCTCGGGAACTCAATTCGATTTTTAGATATAGCTTTTTGTTCCGGTCATTTTGAGTACTCGAACAGCCCAATCGGAGGTCGTATGCAAAAGTTATGGCGCTTTCGTACAAGGTATCCGGAGGGGGTTCCGAATCCACACCAAAAGGAATGATAGATCCGAAAATTGAGAGGTGCGGCTAGCTATTTCCTTCCTATCACCAGGACAAACCGTAACAAAGCAAAGCTAGGTAAAACCGCAGCAAAACTTTCCTTCCCTCTGATCCTTTTCCAAACAATTACCTTCCTTTTCTCCTGCAAAACCGACTATGGAAATAGAAGGATCTCTTCTCGGATTTTTTTCTTTCTTTCTTTTTTTTTTTTCTTTTCTTTTCTTTTTTTTTTTTTTTTGCTAGAAACAACACGGTTGGGTTTCACGGCAAGGATGCACTAGGTAGGTCATGGAATCCACAGGATATCAAGAACAAAAATTGATGCGAAAGGCTTAAAGGATCTAGAAGCACCAGAGAAGAGGGATGGACTAGACAATCGACTAGAACTAGTAATCAGCAACTAGACTTGACAATGCAACCGAAAATTCAAAGCACAAATACTGAAAGGAACAATGCAAGGCGCAGAAGGTTTTGGACAGCGGATAACCTACTACTATTTTTTTGGCCTTTTTCCGACTTTAGGGATGAATCAATCTACTACTAAAGAAAACGGGAAGTCTCTCACCGAGCAACCAGAAGGCACGGTCTTACGATGAGGTAGATAAGTGTCGATTTGGTGGAATGGAATGCTGATGCGAACTGAAGGTGCCCGATCTTACGATGAGGTAGATAAGTGTTGATTTGGTGGAATTGACCCTCACGATCCGACTACAACCGTACGACGACGTTGCGCCTTAGCAATCGCTGAACCAACTCCAAAAGGTTATTGACTTTGCCGAAGGCACGGTCAACCTGAACACGGTTCAATCCTCGCGAGCAATCGAGAACTAGCAAGAATAAGATGAAAGCAATTACGAAAACAAAGTTGGGATTCGAATAAGCTGTCTTTACAGTGGTCGACCGACACAATCAAGAACGAAGTTTGCACTGGCTAAACCTAAACTCAATGAAATCCGCCTTTTCTTTGGAGGTTGGACGTGGCATAAAAAGAAGTGGGAGGGAGGGCTTTTCGGCCAAGCCTTGGTTGCTGGCCGAAAATCAGGCATTCCCTCCTATTCCTTTCCATCTTTAGCTAGGCCTCTTTCCTGTTATTCTTGTCTCTAAATAAAAGACTCTATTACATGGTAAAGGCCAATATATATATAGGTGACGAGCACCACTCTCCTTGTGCCAAATCATGGAGAATTCAAGATCTTGTGGTCAAATGAAGAACTCCTTCCCTTGCAGCCACCAATAGCGTGGCCATTCACCATCATCGCGCTTGAACCTTCATTCCTTAAAAGAATAACACACTCTGTTTCAGGCAGCATCATATAGTTCTTCAAGTCATTAGATATACCAAGAAACGAAAGTACCTGATAATTCAGTTTAAGCGCACGAGCTCGAGTGATCGGTCCTTGTAGAGGTTGAGCAGATGCTGTGGGCGTACCCGAAGAAGTGATGTCCTCATCAAATGCTATTTAATACTTGTGATGATTTTATTGTCCTTAGGAACCAAGGAGAAGGACTCCCAAACATCAAGCATGAAGCCAATTCTTCCGGTGCACAAGTTCAACTCGGATTCGGCCTCCAGGACAGCACCAACTTAAAATGACCATAACTTTTGATCCACAAGTGTGTTTGGGGTCTATGAGTACTGGTTTGAAAGGTTTCGTCGTCCTCTTTTAAACGGATCCGGCCTCATGTCCAAATTCCTTACGAGTCAACGGGAATCTGCAAAACAAGTTCGGTCATCTTTCCAAATCCAAGTCAAACTAGGAATATGAGTCCTACTCGGCCATGGATATGTTTTGGACGCCCCTAGCACTGTTTTGGCCTCCTATTCTCCTATATATAGCTAGGTAGTCCCCCAAAATAACTTGGGGTTTTGGTTATTTGATAGTTTAGCCTTTTGCTACTATTTGAGTCTTTTAGATATGCTCAACGGCCGCCTAACAAGCTCCTTGTATCGGAACCCCAACTTTTTCTATACTTCATCTATATTTGCAATTTTAGATTGCTTTTGCCTTGTTCTTGCTTGTTCTTCGATTGCTTGCAGGAATTGATCTTCGTGATCAGGTTGATCGTGCCCACGGCAAGGTCAATAACCATCTGGAGTTGGTTTAGCGATTGCTAAGGCGCATCGTCGTTGTACATTGTAGTCAGATCGTCAAAGTCGTCTCCACCCAAATCGAAGGTTATCATTCTCATCGAAAGATCGGGACACCCAGTGTTACATCACAGTGCACTGCGTTGTTAAATTTTTGGTTGCATCATTGTGTCGAGTTGCTGAATTCTAGTTCTAGTTGGAGTCCAGGTCAGAAGAATTTTTTGTCTCCCACGGCGGTTTCGAGTTGTGTTCGGTTTCGAGCCCGAACTGTTGAAAAAAAAGGTGTTCGGACCGAAGTTTCTTTTCATCCGACCGGTCGCCCTCCTGTTAGCCGACTGGTCGCTACCGATCGTCGCCCACTAGTTGCCCGATCGTCGCCGCTTTGATCGTCGCCCACTTGCTCGTAGGCCGGCCGCCTCCTGATAGCCGATCGTCGCTTCACCTGGCCGTCCGACTGGTCTTCCGCCTGCATAGCACTTTAAAGAAAAACGAGTCGGATCGTTCCGCAAAAAAAAAAAAAAAAAACGAGTCGGGACAGATCCGAAAATTTTTATGTGCCAAACCTGTTTTCACAAGATCCCCAGTCTTTTGAGATAGTTCCCTTCTTTCGCGAATTTTTTTCGCGTTGATTTTCCATCTGTTGTGGAACTGTACTGTCGCCGACCGCAGTTTTGAGTCACCAGTCCTTGCTAGCCTAGAGTCAGCAACTAGTGACTAGACGTTGAACAATTCTTCAATTTTGCATTCATTGATTGGATTATTGCTAACCTTTTGCTACTAAATTAAGCCTGTCCAAGCTCCACTTTCTACCCGTACAGGCATTCGATCCCTTGGCAATCGCTCTACACAAACTTCAGAGAACCTTTGACAACGCCAACGGCCGACAACGCCTGCTGCATTGTAAGAACTTGGGACATAGGCTTGAGCGCTTGAGAGATTGCCACCTAGTAGTTGATAGGAACATTATACTTGTGGTTTTTGTTTCCTTGTCATCAACTAACCATGTCAGGTGACGATAGTTCACTTCATCACTCTCCACGAACCAAGGGCATCATTGCTCACTTCCAAAAGATGACGAGGGAAACCACCGATGGTCTTAGCGAGGATGTACGGCTCACTAATGAGCGTATGTCAATGCAAGAAGACCGTCTCAGATCCATCGAGGCCACACAAGGGATTGCTAACACTACTCTTGCTACTATTTTGGCTAGACTTGATACTTTTGCAGCTGTTGCATCTGGTGCTTCCAATCCACCACCCCGTCGTCCAAGCAACGATTCAGCTCCACAGGAGAGGCCCCCAGCAGATTTAGAAGAACAGAACGAAGAGCATGAATATGATGACACCACTGATGTGGAGGAGGTCAACCCCATCCATTACGATAATGATCGTGACCATCATCGGCTACGCTTCAATCAGCAAGGTATGCGACGTGATCCTCCACGACCAAGGGAACGAGAACGAGATGATGTTTTCCCTAAGGTAAATTTCAATATGCCACCTTTTGAAGGTAAATACGACCCTGATGGTTACCTTAGTTGGGAATTACTTGTTGATCAAAAATTTATGCGTGCCATGATTTCCCGAGAATAGAAGAGTTAGGGCTGCCACAAGTGAGTTCACCGATTTTGCTTCGCTTGGTGGAGAGAACATTGCCGTGCTCATCCAAAAAATATACCCACCACTTGGGAAGCCTTGAAATTGCTAATGAGGCATAGATTTGTTCCTTCATACTATGCTAGAGATTTATTGAATAAATTGCAGCGCCTACACCAAGGTAAGAATTCGGTGGAAGAATATTACCAAGAATTGCAAATTGGCATGTTGCGTTGTGGATTAATTGAGAATGAGGAAGCTTCTATGGCTCGTTTCTTAGGTGGTTTAACTCGAGAAATCCAGGATATTATAGACTATAAGGATTATAATTCGACGACTCGGTTGTTCCATCTTGCTTGCAAAGCTGAACGTGAAGTGTAGGGTCGTCAATCGAGGGCAAAGACTAACTTTTCTGCAGGTCGAACTACTTCGTGGATACCGCACACCCCTGCAGCCCCTGCCGACCGTACGACCACGCCGACCTCTTCCATCAACAGAACGGCGTCCGCCACCGCAAATTCGGCACCACGACCAACGCTGACGAAAAGTGCCACACAAGCTACTACAAATAGTTCGCTGCCGCTTGGTCGCATCAACGGGACGCACCAAAGATGTTCAGTACCATCGCTGCAAGGGTTTCGGTCACATGATGAAGGAGTGTCCGAACAAGCGTGTGCTAATAATCCGTGAAGACGGCGAGTATGACTCAGCAAGTGATCTTGATGAAGAAACATATGCTTTGCTTGATGAACATGAAGACGGCGATCCAAATGCTGAGCATGATGAGGTGCACGTGAGCGCTGGTGATGCTGACCAATATTTGAGTATTATTGCACAACGTGTGCTTAGTGCTCAGATTGCTCGCGCCGATCCAAATCAACGCCACAACTTGTTTTACACAAAAGGCGTCTTCAAGGAGCGATCCATTCGACTAATCATTGATGGTGGGAGTTGCAATAATCTAGCCAGCATGGACATGGTGGAGAAGCTAGCACTCTCCACTAGACCACACCCTCAAATTTCTACCACATTCAATGGTTCAACAACAGCGGCAAACTCAAGGTAACTCGCATGGTAAGAGTACATTTCGCTTTAGGTTCCTATCATGATTTTGTTGATTGCGATGTCGTACCTATGCAAGCATGTTCTATGTTATTAGGTAGACCGTGGCAATATGATAAGGATTGTTTACATCATGGTAGAACAAATCAATACTCTTTTGTGCATAAAGAAAAGAAAATTGTGCTACACCCAATGTCGCCTGATGCCATTGTAAAGGATGAAATTGCTAGATCTAGCAAAGAGAAAAATTGAGAGAATTCTAAGAGTAAAAATCAGATTGTCGCCAAAGGACTTGAACAACATAAACAGAGAGAATCTAACCTTGATTATGCCAAGCCGAATGAGATTAAATTGAAAGGTGCTTGTTTTCTTGCAACAAAATCTGATTTGAATGAGTTGGATGTTTGTAGGTATACATGTTATGCTTTGGTCTGCAAAAAAACTTTGTTTTCACTAGAGGAGATGTCCTCTCTTTGCCTCCTGTTGTCACTAACCTTTGCAGGAATACACTGACATCTTTCCAAAGGACATCCCCTCAGGGCTGCCACCAATTAGAGGGATTGAGCATCAAATTGATCTCATTCTAGGGGCATCCTTGCCCAACCGAGCACCTTACAGAACCAACCCTGAAGAGACACAAGAGATACAACGCCAAGTTCAAGAATTGTTTGATAAAGGGTACGTACGTGAATCTCTTAGTCCTTGTCTTTGTGCATCATTTTAGTACCTAAGAAAGATGGAACATGGCGTATGTGTGTGGATTGTAGAGCAATTAATAATATCACCATTAGATATCGCCATCCTATTCCTCGGTTAGACGATATGCTTGATGAATTAAGTGGCTCTACTATGTTCTCTAAAGTGGATTTGCGTAGTGGGTATCACCAGATTCGCATGAAGTTAGGAGATGAATGGAAAATAGCATTTAAAACTATGTTCGGGTTATATGAGTGGTTAGTAATGCCTTTCGGGTTGACTAATGCTCCTAGCACTTTCATGAGACTGATGAACGAGGTTTTACGTGCTTTCATTGGAAAATTTGTGGTACTTTACTTCGATGATATCTTGATTTATAGCAAATCTTTAGAGGCTCATCTTGAACATCTACGTGCTGTTTTTAATGCTTTACACCGATGCACGCTTATTTGGTAACCTTGAGAAGTGCACCTTTTGCACGGATCGAGTATCTTTTCTTGGCTATGTTGTTACTCCACAGGGAATTGAAGTTGACCAAGCCAAGGTTGAAGCGATACAGAGTTGGCCGACTCCTAACACGGTCACACAGGTGCGAAGTTTTTTAGGACTTGCTGGATTCTATCGTCGTTTTGTGAAGGACTTCAGCACCATCGCTGCACCCATGAATGAGCTCACCAAGAAGGGTGTACCTTTTGCTTGGGGCAAGTCGCAGGAAGAGGCCTTCAACATTCTGAAAGCTAAGTTAACCCATGCACCCTTACTCCAGCTTCCAGACTTTTGTAAGACTTTTGAACTAGAATGTGATGCTAGTGGAATTGGTTTGGGTGGTGTTCTGTTACAAGAAGGAAAACCTGTTGCTTATTTTAGTGAGAAGTTGAGTGGGCCAAGTTTGAATTATTCTACTTATGATAAGGAGTTATATGCGCTAGTTTGAACTTTAGAAACATGGCAACATTATTTATGGCCCAAGGAATTTGTTATACATTCTGATCATGAATCGTTAAAACATATTAGAAGTCAAGCTAAACTGAACCGTAGATATGCAAAGTGGGTTGAATTCATTGAGTCATTTCCTTATGTCATCAAACACAAAAAGGGAAAGGATAATGTCATTGCTGATGCCTTGTCTAGGAGATATACCATGCTCTCACAACTTGACTTCAAAATTTTTGGTTTGGAAACGATTAAAGAGCAATATGTGCATGATGATGATTTTAAAAATGTGTTGCTCAATTGTAAAGAGGGAAAAACTTGGAGCAAATTTGTCCTCAATAATGGGTTTGTGTTTAGGGCAAACAAACTATGTATTCCAGCTAGTTCTGTTCATTTGTTATTGCTACAGGAAGCGCATGGAGGAGGATTGATGGGACACTTTGGTGTGAAGAGGACGGAGGACATACTCGCTAGCCATTTCTTTTGGCCCAAGATGAGACGAGATGTGGAACGATTCATCGCTCGCTGTTCTACATGTCAAAAAGCTAAGTCACGACTTAATCCACATGGTTTATACATGCCTCTGCCTGTTCCTAACGTGCCTTGGGAGGATATTTCTATGGACTTTGTTTTAGGACTTCCTAGAACAAAGAAGGGGAGAGATAATATCTTTGTCGTTGTGGATAGATTTTCTAAAATGGCACACTTCATACCTTGTCACAAAAGCGATGACGCTACCAACATTGCTGACTTATTCTTTCGTGAAATTGTTCGCTTACATGGTGTACCAAACACAATAGTTTCAGATCGTGACACTAAATTCTTAAGCCACTTTTGGAGAACTTTGTGGGCTAAATTGGGGACTAAACTTTTATTTTCTACTACTTGTCATCTCCAAACTGATGGACAAACTGAGGTCGTTAATCGAACTTTGTGGGCTAAATTAGGGCTGTTTTGAAAAAGAACATTAAATTGTGGGAAGAATGCTTGCCTCATATTGAGTTTGCTTATAATCGGTTTATGCATTCTACAACTAAGATGTGCCCTTTTGAGATTGTATATGGATTTGTACCTCATGCTCCAATTGATTTGTTACCTCTGCCATCTTCGGATAAATTGAATCTTGATGCTAAACAACGTGCTGATTTGATTATGAAAATGCATGAGACAACTAAAGAAAACATAGAGCGCATGAATGCTAAATATAAACTTGCTGGTAGTAAGGGAAGGAAACATGTAACTTTTGAACCAGGCGATTTAGTTTGGTTGCATTTGCGAAAAGATCGATTCCCAGAATTAAGAAAATCTAAGTTGATGCCGCGAGCTGATGGTCCTTTCAAAGTTTTGGCAAAGATTAATGATAATGCATACAAACTTGAATTGCCTGCAGATTTTGGGGTTAGTGCCACATTCAACATTGCCGATTTGAAACCATACATGGGAGAAGATAATGAACTTGAGTCGAGGACGACTCAAATGCAAGAAGGGGAGGATGATGATGACATCACTACCATGAATACGGCCATACCTACAAACCCAATGGAAACCAACAATGTCATATAAGGGCCAATTACTCGAGCTCGCGCACGTCAATTCAATTACCAGGTGAACGCGTTCCTCGGGTTGCATATAAATAATTTAATGAATGGAATGCTATTTAATCCTTGTGATGATTTTATTGTCCTTAGGAACCAAGAAGAAGGACTCCCAAACGTCAAGCATGAAGCCAATTCTTCCGGTGCACAAGTTATACTCGGATTCGGCCTCCGGGACAGCACCAAGTTAAAACGACCATAACTTTTGATCCACAAGTGTGTTTGGGGTCTATGAGTACTGGTTTGAAAGATTTCGACGTCCTCTATCCAACGGATCCGGCCCCATCCCCAAATTCCATCTGATTCGACGGGAATATGCAAAACAATTGGCATCACTTTTCCAAACCGAGAAGACTTGGGCTTTGGGCCTTGTAATAGAGTTGTAGTTGGTATCCTACTACTTTGGACGTGATTCCCACACCCCTAGCTTTCATAAATAGCCAGACATCGGCTCCTTAGGGTTTTGGGTTTTATTTGATTAGTTTAGCCAAGTGCAAACTTGATCCTGCGAGTTGTGCTGGACAACCACCTTGTCAAGATCATCAATAAGACTCCACTTTGTTTCGCTTCCAATTTTATCCGAAATTTCAGATTGCTTATCCTATTGTTCTTGCTTGTTCTTCGGTTGCTTGCAGGAATTGAACCTCGTGTTCAGGTTGATCGTGCCTACGGCAAGATCAATAACCCACTGGAGTTGGTTTAGCGATTGCTAAGGCGCATCGTCGTCGTACGGTGTAGTCGGATCGTCAAAGTCGACTCCAACAAATCGATCGTGTGTTTCTCATCGAAAGATCGGGACACCCACAGTGCCATCATGGCGCTATCATAAACTACACGCGTACTAGAATGGTGCAAAAGACAAGACATTGTTCCAAACATGCCGAATGAACTTCATATATGCCCAAGCACATTTCGGCATGCGTTTTGAATCTTTCCGAGTCGTGTGAAACATTCCTCCGCGATGAGTACTTTATTGTGCAGGATTTTCACAAGAAAACGACCTATAAGATGAAACTGAGTGTCAATCAACCAGAATGGACTTCATATTTGCCCAAGCACATTCCGGCATGCATTTCGAGTCCGTCCGAGTTGTTGTGAAACATTTCTCCGTGATGAGCATGAACGAATACAACAAGCAGCGCCCGTTCGAAAATGTTGCACGAGATGAAACTGAGTGCGAAACACATCGAGTGGAATTCATATATGCCTCCACTCATTTCGGCATGCATTTTGAATATGTCAGAGTCGGTGTCAAATGTTCCACCACGACGGGTTCCCACGGGTAATAAAAGCTGAATACAAACGATACTGATGCACGAAACAGAACCGAGTGCCAAACACCCCGAAAGAACTTATGATGTTTGCTAGTGCTTTTCATCATTTCTATCGAATCCATTCGAGTAGGTCTGAAACATTCCTCCACGACGCGCGTCCCAAGCGGCATCGCAGCGGAAGCCATTCGAAAATGAAAATGATGCACGAAATGACACATTGTGGCAAACACCACGCACGCCGAAAATGATGCACGAAATGAAACATTATGTCAAGCACCTTACACGCTGCAACCTAACACGCCAAAATGAAACATTACAGCACGAAACAAAAACGGTGAACGAAATGAAGCCGGGTGCCAAACACACCGAATGCAATTCATATGTGTTGTGACTCATTTAGGCATGCATTTCGAATCCGTCCGAGTCACCGTGAAATATTCCACAACGACGAGTTCCAAAGCTGAAAAAATCGAAAGCGATGCACGAAACGAAACTGAGGGCGAAACACCCAGAATTAACTTATGATGTTCGCTTGTGCGTTTCAGCACAATTCTGCATTCATTTTGAATACGTCCGAGTGAGTGCGAAACATCCCTCCGCGACGGGTCACAAGGGGTACTGCAAGCTGCGACCGAATGAAAACGATGCACGAAACGAAACTCGGTGTCAAACTCCCCGAATGGGCTTCATATGCGCCCTAGCCCGTTTCAGCAAGCATTTCGAGTTCATCCGGCTCGAACTGAAACATTCATGCACAATGGGTCCCTAATGGTAATGTAAACTACACGCGTACTTGAATGGTGCAAAAGACAAAACAATGTTACAAACATGCCGAATGAACTTCATCTATGCCCAAGCACATTTCGGCATGCATTTTGAATCTTTCCGAGTTGTGTGAAACATTCCTCCGCGATGAGTACTGTATGGTGCAGGATTTTCACAAGAAAACGACGCATAAGATGAAGTTGAGTGTCAATCAACCAGAATGGACTTCATGTCTGCCGTAGCTTATTTTAGCAAGCAATTTGGGCTCATCTGTGTCGGTGTGAAACCTACAGGACAAATGGTACTACAAGTCACGTTCGTACCAGAACGAGTACGAAAAGAAAGCTTGTGGCGACACCCTGAATAGAGTTCATGTGTGCCAAGCTCATTTCGGCATGCATTTCTGTTGCATCCGGGTCGGTGCAAAACATTTCTCCGCGGTAGGTTCTGTCGGGAACCGAATTTGCAAATCCGGACCCTCTGTGTATTCAACACTAGTCCAGGAACGCGCTAGTGCACACAGTGTCAACATTGGTAAATATCACAATCATACCACTCGATACTAATGAAGTACTTTAATTAGATAATCAAATTGGTTGCTTGACCTTAAGGTCAAGTTACAAATATATGCCTCGCAACTGACTGGGCTAAGGGCGAAACTTATTAAAAGAGAAATAACTGCAGCGGAAAATAAGATAACTTTGTGGCGCCATCCAGTATACCACAGGCAACTGACTGGGCTCGCTCCCTAGTTTGACGGTTCCTCTTGGAGCTCCTCCTCCAAAGCTGGTGTAGTCTCCTCTTCAACTGGTGTTGTATAGCGGTAAGGGTGAGTACTTGGTACTCAGCAAGTCATGCACAGAATGCAAGCTAATATACTATATGCATGGCTTGATACAAAGGAATAGCTCAAGGTATATTTGCAGTAAACAGCATTTAACAAGTATCATAAGTAGATTCGAAAGCAGTAGAACGAGTATAGCATCAATAACTTTTCCAGGAGTTAAATAAACATCTTTCCCGATTCTAATCCACATTTCCATCAACATCATTATTAAACGCCTGTAGTATACAGTACCCCATTCATGGAGTTTGACACCAATTTTCCTTTCGTGCATCGTTTCCGTCCGGACGTAGCTTGCAGAACACCTTGCAACCCATCGCGGAGGGATGTTTCCACACTCACTCGGACGTATTCGAAATGAATGCGTAATCAGAGCAAGAATGCATGGAAAGTCCACTCGCCGCAGCTTTGGCCTACATTTTCCTTTCGTGCATCGTTTTGATACGCACGCAGCCTTGCGATTCGCTGGCACCTACCGCGGAGAAATGTTTTGCACTGACCCGGATGCAACAGAAATCCATGCCGAAATGAGCTTGGGCGCACTTGAACTCTATTCAGGGTGTTGCCACAAGCTTTCTTTTCGTACTCGTTCTGGTACGAACGTGACTTGTAGTACCATTTGTCCTGTAGGTTTCACACCGACACGGATGAGCCCAAATTGCTTGCTAAAATAAGCTACGGCAGACATGAAGTTCATTCTGTTTGATTGACACTCAACATCATCTTATGCGTCGTTTTCTTGTGAAAATCCTGCACCATACAGTACTCGTCGCGGAGGAATGTTTCACCCGACTCGGAAAGATTCAAAACGCATGCCGAAATGTGCTTGGGCATATATGAAGTTTATTCGGCATGTTTGGAACAATGTTTTGTCTTTTGCACCATTCAAGTACGCGTGTAGTTTACATTACCATTAGGGACCCATTGTGCATGAATGTTTTGGTTCGAGCCGAACGTACTCAAAATGCATGCTGAAACGGGCTAGGGCGCATATGAAGCCCATTCGGGGAGTTTGACCTCGAAGCCTGCTTTCGCGGCATCGCTTTCATTCTGGCCGCAGCTTGCAAGCACTTCTTTGTGACCCGTCATGAGGGATGTTTCGCACTCACTCGGACGTATTCAAAATGAATGCAGAATTGTGCTGAAACGCACGTTTAACATCGTAAGTTAATTCCGGGTGTTTGGCCTCGCTTCGCTTTCGTGCATCGCTTCGATTTTTTTCACTTTAGGAACTCGTCGTTGTGTAATATTTCACGGCGACTCCGGACGGATTCGGAATGCATGCCTAAATGAGTCACAACACATATGTTTTGCATTCGGTGTGTTTTGCACCCGGCTTCATTTCGCTTCACCGCTGCTTTCGCGGCCGCAATGTTTCATTTTGGCGTGCTAGGTTGGAGCGTGTAAGGTGCTTGCTATAATGTTCCATTTCGTGCATCATTTTCAGCATGCGTGGTGTTTGCCACAATTTGTCATTTCGTGCATCATTGTCATTTTCGAATGGATTCCGCTGCAGTGCCCGTTGGGACGTGTCGTGGAGGAATATTTCAGACCTACTCGAATGGATTCGATAGAAATGATGAAAAGCACTAGCAAACAAAGCACGTCCTTGCGCGCTACAGCTGATTCATAATACATCATCACTCCCACTTAACACAAGTTCCCACCTAACCTCAGACAAAGAAAAGTACATCACCAGCCAGCTCAGATCTCACGACAAAAGCGAGCTTCAAGATTACCTATTACACAGAGGACTCCTAAGATCCAGATCTACACATCCCCACCATTCTCGGCAGAGCATCGGAAGGGCCTGAGCTGCGTATAGAAGTAGATGGCTCCACCGGGTACATCAGCTCGCACTCACGACCGCCAAAGATGAGGTTACGACCCTGCTGCACTTGACGAGGCTCCAGGCGCACATACCGAGACGCGACGGCGGCTGCTGCCTCTCACGGACATCCTGGCATTGCGGGAGACCCGACGGTAGGATCCGTAAGGGCGAGGAAGCTCCTCTGCCGGCTCAAGCTCATCGTGCTCCCCGTAGATCATCTCGGTGGTGAAGAAGCCATGGTTGACGAACGGTGCCATATGGCTCTCTAGCTCGGAAATACGACGGCGAGCGACCAGGAGCTCGTCCCGAAGGCGAAGCAGGTACCTGTCAACAGCTTGCACGTACCCAAGCTACCAAGCTTCCACTATATCCATTAGTGGATTCACCTGTGCGTAGAGGTTTACCTGGCCATCCGGCTCACGAGAGGGACAACTCGGAAACATCTGCGACAGCTCGGGAAGGTCGAAACGAAGTCGAAGGATTGCCATATACGCCCCATCTAGCAACGCTGCGAGAGGACTCGAATCGTGCCAAGACGTGACTGCTCTCCTGCGAGACGACCTCGAATGGTGACCTCTGCCACATAGAGAGAGGATGCTGGGCTAAGTCCAGCGCTTGAGATCATGTACTCTGGTGGCTAAGTGAACCCAACACGGCGCATCATCTCCCAAAGGGTGGCCTGAACAGAACCCTCTAGGATAGCACGCGTGTAGAAACGAGGTTCCCAACGCCCCGACATCTAAAAGCAAGAGAAGGACTAGTTAGGAAAACCTCAACGGAGACAAACCAAAAGAGAGGAAACCAAGCAACAACCACACAAAACAACTGCAAAAGCCACAGCCCGAAGCCTTAATCCTGTCCTCAAACAACGAGTAACTAATTGTTGAATAGGTAAGACTTCCCAAACTCTATCTCTAGGTTTTGAGGAGAAAGGGAATAGAATAAATCCCACTTTCCTACTTCACTCCTGTCCCAGAAAACAAGGTTTGAATATCAGCTAAGATGAAATTCACTTTGAAGATTCGAAATCAGAAATAGAAGCTATAGAGGGGAAAAGGCTAGCATTCTACCATTTTGCAATTAAGAATACTAAGTTAAAATAGCTCACCAGGGAAAACTCATTCCTAAGTTCTATTATCTAGCGATCTAATTTATCCTTTCAGCTTTAGCATAGCTCTGATACCACCTCTTGTGGGGGCTCCGGAATCAGATTAGCGATGCAGTCATTATCAAGCATCGGTTAGAAGGTTAATGCAACCCGTAACGTTTCCTGATCGCTAAAACAACTCCGTACTCGGATTGGGGCCAATTAATCGGTAAAACTCGTGAGGAGTGTACATGCCAACTGATTGATCCCAACTCGAGCTTCGCAATCAAGGCATTGTACTGGTTCCCTGGATCAGTAGCCCAGTACCCACGCGTTGTCATACAAGACAGGTCTCAACTATGCAGGAGTAAATATATTACACATGAAAGGTAACGTTATTACAATAGTTTAACTTTACAAGTCTCGGCCTACAGCCGGCACAAGTCCAAAAGAATCATCCAACGCCAGCGGAAACTCCAAAAGAAAAACACGCAGTGTGCCTCCACCCTCAGGCAACTGACTGGAAGGAAACCCAGCTAAGCCCCAGCGAAATCGTCCGCGTCATCGGGCCGAATCGTGTCTCGTCTGCACATCTGCATCATTACCTGCTTCTTCTTCCTCTGACCAAAGTCCGTTAGAGCAAACGGTGAGTACACGTATGTACTCGCAAGACTTTAGTGTATGGAATGTATACGTATAAAATGCAGGTTAAATCAATGAATAATAGGTTACTACACTAGTCTTTTGAGCACAAAGCAGATTTTGCTTGCAATATGATAATAGATTCACATTCGCATTTTTACAAAAGAAACTGAAGAAAACATTTCAAACAATTAATAATAGATAAACCATTGACCCAATCAACCATCCAACCATTCCTTTCACCAAAACAACCAACCACCTGCACCTTATCCGAACCCAAGATCCAAACACACACCCGACCAACACAGTCTAACCTCGAAACCCAAAATCTATACTTGATTATACTTTCCAAGCTACTCGTGACCGTGAGCACGGCTAATCGATTAGTTTATTTATCTCTGCAGAGACTGTACACTGTACCCACATGACACGTTCTAGCAATCATGTCCTCCATGCCTCGCGATACCGGCACCCGATTTGCTAGACAAAGGACGGAACCTTTCGAGAGATTGGAGTTCTAATCCTGCAAGACTGCCCTAACGTGCATTCCTAACTACAGCCATAGAGGCCGCCGGTGGTTCCCATAGGCACCCACTAGCCCACCGACCTCCTGTAGTAGGCATTACCGTTGTATTGGGTAAACTTTCCTTCGATGCCTCGACAAGAAAGTCCCTAGAATGCACCGACACCACAAGTGCATCCAATCCTCTTTGCCCTCCAATAATGCAGGGTCAGATCCCTTTTCCCCGTACTAGGTTGAGGCCATCCCACACTGGCACATGTGGTTGCACGTATTACACCCAGTAAATAGCACCAAGTTCGGTCCTTTGGGTGACTCAAAGTAGATCTTCCAAACCCACTTGCTATGGCCACAGAGGATCGACACTAGTGGCCCCGCCGAGCACACACTAGCCTTCAACCTCCCCATAGCAAGGGACCCACTGAGACCAAACCACTCCAAACCAACCAACGGCCTGACAACCAATCCGAACCTGAAACCAGCCTACCAACCGGAACCACTGCCCGGCCAAATACCACCAACTCCGAACCACCAAACATCTCGCCCGGTCCAATTTCTCCAAGTTTTTCCATTTTACTCACGCAACCATTCCCCTTTTTCCACAAAACCCCATATCCACTGATTCCAACCTGACACCAATCACCTACCCTAATAGTTCCAGGAGTTTATGAATAAGAACGTCATGATCTCCTGCAACCAATTCTATTGCTGAACTAAGCATATGCGACTATTATTCTTTAATACCCTCTGACACTTACTAATGTGTCTAAATTATTCCTAAGTCTATCAAGGATTGCACATTCGGATTAAATTGAGGTAATCCAAGAATTTCTGGTTTAACTATTGCTTCCCACAAATTATCACTTTTAATAACTTATGAGCATGAATAATAGTTTTGGCAATCAAAAATAAGAATTTGCAAATATGGGATTCAAAATGGTCAAGGAGGTGCTTGCCTGTCTGCTCTTCGGTGAAATCGGTCTCCGGGACGTAGTCGGGATCGTCGGCGACGTTCGAAGTGTCTACGCTCACACGAAAAGCAAAGAGACCAAAATCATCGATCAAAATAGGCAAAGAAGCAATCGAAATCCAAAAAGAAGCGAAAACGGAAAACGAGAACCTAGACGGAAAAGAGCTTCTAAACTTTCTCCCAGAGGCCGGCAAGATTCAGCCATCAGAGTCTTAGTGCCGCAGTCACTCCTAAGAAGATCGTACTGAATTGCCGAGAGTGCCATTGTCCGGGGATCGAAATGGGTCGCTCTCTGGAAAATAACTACCGACGTTCTAAACCCGGTAGTGCCGGACCCTCCGGCAGTATCGCCCTCACCCAGCAGTAGTGCCGGTCACTTCGAGACCAAAATCCAAAAATTGAGATTCTGCGCACTAGCCCCCCCCCGGAACTTCGACGTAAGTGCATGGATAGGTTCCTGGGGACCCATGGGACTTATTCACGCAGGTTTCGTCAGGTTCCGGGCTCGTTCGCTCAAAATCTCACTTTTCGGATCCCTTCTCTCCCGATACCGGCGCGAAAATGGATTTCGACCCCGAGGGCGTCGAAACTCGAGTTTCATCGCGGCAACGGGTTCCCTACTACTCTAGGGACTTAAATGCGCTAGACTTGCGAGCTTTGGGACTTTGGAACTTGGAATCGCTCCGAATGCCCAGAGTGCAACTTTTGCAAATCCTACGGAAAACGGATTTCGCAACACGCGCACTAGGCCCGCTAGATCATTAAGACCCTACGTGATCTAACTACCGACTGGAACCTCCGAAATACGCCATTCGACTTCTACTACCCGAAAACCTAAATATACTTTCCGAATCCAACTTTCGTCCCGAATCGAGTTCAAACTCGATTCTCCCACAAGAAACGACTTACGAGGCACTAAGAAACATCCGCAGGTTATTTCCCCGACTTCCCAGAGTTAGGGTTTCGAAAGGAAAGGGCTCCGAGAATTCGAGAAATGGCTTCTTGCAGCGAATGAGTCCAACGAAGCGTAGATCAGGGTTACAGAAACTACTCGAACACGCGGAAGAATTCTTCTACCCTTGACCTAGGTTTAACTACTTGGAAAACGACTATGCACCACAAAGAGTAGGGTTTCTAGAGTTTAACTAGTACGTAAAGAATGATTACAAGCCAAGGAAGAGCTAGGGTTTGCATCTGCACCTAGGGTTTAGGTTTAGCTTCAAGCCCTACCTCTTGTGGAGCTCCTTGACAGCTTAGAGACGCTTCTCCACCCTTGCTCCTGCTCCCACACAGCCTCCTGGAGCTTCAACCGGCTGGAGATGGCGAGGAGGAGGAGGAAGCTCCAATGGAGAGAGAGGAAGGAGAGGAGAGGAAGAAGGAGGAGGAGAGGAGGAGAAATGAGAGAGGAGAGGGAGAGGAGGTTCTCCCAGGCATATAAGAGAGCTGGGATGTGCACGAAAACCGAGGCAAAGAGATAAACACGAGCACAGGACCAAAACCTATCGCTCGGGCAGCATCGCCTCGGAGGGCCAGATCGCCGCTCGGCCGGTAGTACCGCAGGCAAAAGTGCGGTAGTGCCGCCCGGCAGCAGAAAACTCGGGGATTTAAATAGTTTTTGCGATGGTTCTCCAATCAACTAACTTGAGGACCATTGAAATAGGTTAGAGGGGTCCTAATAAAGGTTTTTAAAACTTAGGTTTGGGATCTAGCTCTCACGATTTTAAATTTCACCCGATTTCGGATTCTGAGACACCAATCGGGGAAAACGATCAAACGAAACGACAAAACCGAATTCAAGGGAAAATAACTCCAAATTCAAACTGGAAACTTTACAGAGCACTAATCCACACTTAGTTAGCCTAATTAAGCTCAATTACAAACACGGGCGTTACAGCCGACCCGGATGCAACAGAAATGCATGCCGAAATGAGCATGGGCACATATGAACTCTATTCAGGGTGTCGCCACAAGCTTTTGATTTTTTCAGCTTAGGAACTCGTCGTTGTGGAATATTTCACAGCAACTCGGACGGATTCGAAATGCATGCCTAAATGAGTCACAACACATATGAATTGCATTCGGTGTGTTTGGCACCCGGCTTCATTTCGTTCACCGTTTTCGTTTCGTGCCGCAATGTTTCATTTTTGCGTGCTAGGTTGCAGCTTGTAAGGTGCTTGCCATAATGTTCCATTTCGTGCATCATTTTCAGCGTGCGTGGTGTTTGCCACAATGTGTCATTTCGTGCATCGTTGTCATTTTCGAATGGCTTCACGCAGCGTTCGCTGGGACGCGTCGTGGAGGAATGTTTCAGACCTACTCGAATGGATTCGATAGAAATGATGAAAAGCACTAGCAAACATCATAAGTTCTTTCGGGGTGTTTGGCACTCGGTTCTGTTTCGAAAAATCGAAAGCGATGCACGAAACGAAACTGAGGGCAAAACATCCAAAATTAACTTACGATGTTCGCTTGTGCGTTTCAGCACAATTCTGCATTCATTTTGAATACGTCCGAGTGAGTGCGAAACATCCCTCCGCGACGGTTCATAAGGGGTACTGCACGCTGCGTCCGAATGAAAACGATGCACGAAACGAAACTCGGTGTCAAATTCCCCGAATGGGCTTCATATGCGCCCTAGCCCGTTTCAGCAAGTATTTCGAGTACGTCCGGCTCGAACCGAAACATTCATGCACAATGGGTCCCTAATGGTAATGTAAACTACACGCACACTAGAATGGTGCAAAAGACAAAACATTGTTCCAAACATGCCGAATGAACTTCATATATGCCCAAGCACATTTCGGCATGCGTTTTGAATATTTCCGAGTCGTGTGAAACATTCCTACGCGGCGAGTACTGTATGGTGCAGGATTTTCACAAGAAAATGACGCATAAGATGAAGCGGAGTGTCAATCAACCAGAATGGACTTCATGTCTGCCATAGCTCATTTTAGCAAGCAATTTGGGCTCATCCGTGTTGGCGTGAAACGTACAGGACAAATGGTACTACAAGTCACGTTCGTACCAGAACGAGTACGAAAAGAAAGCTTGTGGCGACACCCTGAATAGAGTTCATGTGTGCCCAAGCTCATTTCGGCAAGCATTTCTATTGCATCCGGCTCGGTGCAAAACATTTCTCCGCGGTTGGTGCGAACGGGTACTACAAGCTGCGTGCGTATCAAAACGATGCACGAAAGGAAAATGTTGGCCAAACTGCGCGAGTGGACTTTCCATGCATTCTTTGCTCTCTGATTACGCATTCATTTCGAATACGTCCGAGTGAGTGTGGAAACATCCCTCCGCGACGGGTCGCAAGGTGTTCTGCAAGCTACGTCCGGACGGAAACGATGCACGAAAGAAAAATTGGTGTCAAACTCCCCGAATGGGGTACTGTATACTACAGGTGTTTCGACAAGCATTTCGAGTACGTCTGAGTCGATGCGAAATATTCATGCACGATGGGTTCCTAATGGTACTGTAAACTACACGCGTACCAAAACGGTGCACGAAATGAAACTTCGTTCCAATCATGCCGAATGAACTTCATATTTGCCCAAGCACATTCCGGCATGCATTTCGAGTCCGTCCGAGTTGTTGTGAAACATTTCTCCGCGATAAGCACGAACGAATACAACAAGCGGCACCCGTTCGGAAACATTGCACGAGATGAAACTGAGTGCGAAACACAGAGTGGAATTCATATGTGCTTCCACTCATTTCGGCATGCATTTTGAATATGTCCGAGTCGGTGTCAAATGTTCCACCACGACGGATTCCCACGGGTAATAAAAGCTGAATACAAATGAAACCGAAGCACGAAACAGAACCGAGTGCCAAACACCCTGAAAGAACTTATGATGTTTGCTAGTGCTTTTCATCATTTCTATCGAATCCGTTCGAGTAGGTCTGAAACATTCCTCCACGACGCGTCCCAACGGGCACTGCAGCGGAAGCCATTCGAAAATGACAATGATGCACGAAATGACACATTGTGGCAAACACCACGCACGCCGAAAATGATGCACGAAATGGAACATTATAGCAAGCACCTTACTAGCACGCCAAAATGAAATATTGCGACACGAAACGAAAACGGTGAACGAAATGAAGCCGGGTGCCAAACACATTGAATGCAATTCATATGTGTTGTGACTCATTTAAGCATGCATTTCGAATCCGTCCGAGTCGTCGTGAAATATTCCACAACGACGAGTTCCTAAGTTGAAAAAATCGAAAGCGATGCACGAAACGAAACTGAGGGCCAAAACACCCAGAATTAACTTACGATGTTCAAGCAGCGCTTTCAAAGACAATTCTGCATTCATTTTGAATACGTCCGAGTGAGTGCGAAACATCCCTCCGTGACGGTTCACAAGGGGTACTGCAAGCTGCGTCCGAATGAAAACGATGCACGAAAGGAAACTCGGTGTCAAATTCCCCGAATGGGCTTCATATGCGCCCTAGCCCGTTTCAGCAAGAATTTCGAGTACGTCCGGCTCGAACCGAAACATTCATGCACAATGGGTCCCTAATGGTAATGTAAACTACACGCGTACTAGAATGGTGCAAAAGACAAAACATTGTTCCAAACATGCCGAATGAACTTCATATATGCCCAAGCACATTTCGGCATGCGTTTTGAATATTTCCGAGTCGTGTGAAACATTCCTACGCGACGAGTACTGTATGGTGCAGGATTTTCACAAGAAAACGACGCATAAGATGAAGCGGAGTGTCAATTAACCAGAATGGACTTCATGTCTGCCATAGCTCATTTTAGCAAGCAATTTGGGCTCATCCGTGTTGGTGTGAAACCTACAGGACAAATGGTACTACAAGTCACGTTCGTACCAGAACGAGTACGAAAAGAAAGCTTGTGGCGACACCCTGAATAGAGTTCATGTGTGCCCAAGCTCATTTCGGCATGCATTTCTGTAGCATCCGGCTCGGTGCAAAACATTTCTCCGCGGTAGGTGCGAACGGGTACTACAAGCTGCGTGCATATCAAAACGATGCACGAAAGGAAAATGTTGGCCAAACTGCGCGAGTGGACTTTCCATGCATTGCTGCTACAGTTCTGCATTCATTTTGAATACGTCCGAGTGAGTGTGGAAACATCCCTCCGCGATGGGTCGCAAGGTGTTCTGCAAGCTACGTCCGGACGGAAACGATGCACGAAAGGAAAATTCGTGTCAAACTCCCCGGATGGGGTACTGTATACTACAGGTGTTTCGACAAGCATTTCGAGTACGTCCGTGTCGATGCGAAATATTCATGCACGATGGGTCCCTAATGGTATCAGAACTACACGCTGCATCAAAACGGTGCACGAAACGAAACTTCGTTCCTATCATGCCGAATGAACTTCATATTTGCCCAAGCGCATTCCGGCATGCATTTCGAGTACGTCCGAGTTGTTGTGAAACATTTCTCCGCGATGAGCACGAACGAATACAACAAGCGGCACCCGTTCGGAAACATTGCACGAGATGAAACTGAGTGCGAAACACATAGAGTGGAATTCATATGTGCTTCCACTCATTTCGGCATACATTTTGAATATGTCCGAGTCGGTGTCAAATGTTCCACCACGACGGATTCCCACGGGTAATAAAAGCTGAATACAAATGAAACCGAAGCACGAAACAGAACCGAGTGCCAAACACCCCGAAAGAACTTATGATGTTTGCTAGTGCTTTTCATCATTTCTATCGAATCCGTTCGAGTAGGTCTGAAACATTCCTCCACGACGCGTCCCAACGGGCACTGCAGCGGAAGCCATTCGAAAATGACAATAATCCACGAAATGACACATTGTGGCAAACACCACGCACGCCGAAAATGATGCACGAAATGGAACATTATGGCAAGCACCTTACTAGCACGCCAAAATGAAATATTGCGGCACGAAACGAAAACGGTGAACGAAATGAAGCCGGGTGACAAACACACTGAATGCAATTCATATGTGTTGTGACTCATTTAAGCATGCATTTCGAATCCGTCCGAGTCATCGTGAAATATTCCACAACGACGAGTTCCTAAGTTGAAAAATCGAAGCGATGCACTAAACGAATCGAGGCCAAAACACCTGCATTAACTTACGATGTTCGCTTGTGCGTTTCAGCACAATTCTGCATTCATTTTGAATACGTCCGAGTGAGTGCGAAACATCCCTCCACGACGGTTCACAAGGGGTACTGCAAGCTGCGTCCGAATGAAAACGATGCACAAAAGGAAACTCGGTGTCAAATTCCCGAATGGGCTTCATATCGCGCCTAGCCCGTTTCAGCCAGAATTTCGAGTACGTCCGCTCGAACCGAAACATTCATGCACAAGTGGGTCCCTAATGGTAATGTAAACTACACGCGCATTTCAGAATGGTGCAAAAGACAAAACATTGTTCCAAACATGCCGAATGAACTTCATATATGCCCAAGCACATTTCGGCATGCGTTTTGAATATTTCCGAAGTCGTGTGAAACATTCCTACGCCGAAGAGTAATCATGGTGCAGGATTTTCACAAGAAAACGACGCATAAGATGAAGCGGAGTGTCAATCAACCGTAATGGACTTCATGTCCGCCATAGCTCATTTTAGCAAGCAATTTGGGCTCATCCGTTGGTGTGAAACCTACAGGACAAATGGTACTACAAGTCACGTCGCATCGTAACGAGTACGAAAAAAGAAAGCTTGTGGCGACACCCTGAATAGAGTTCATGTGTGCCCAAGCTCATTTCGGCATGCATTTCTGTTGCATCCGGCTCGGTGCAAAACATTTCTCCGCGGTAGGTGCGAACGGGTACTACAAGCTGCGTGCATATCAAAACGATGCACGAAAGGAAAATGTTGGCCAAATCAAGCGCGAGTGGACTTTCCATGCATTGCTGCTACAGTTCTGCATTCATTTCGAATACGTCCGAGTGAGTGTGGAAACATCCCTCCGCGACGGGTCGCAAGGTGTTCTGCAAGCTACGTCTGGACGGAAACGATGCACGAAAGGAAAATTGGTGTCAAACTCCCCGAATGGGGTACTGTATACTACAGGCGTTTCGACAAGCATTTCGAGTACGTCCGAGTCGATGCAAAATATTCATGCACGATGGGTCCCTAATGGTACTGTAAACTACACGCGTACCAAAACATTACACGAAACGAAACTTCATTCCAATCATGCCGAATGAACTTCATATTTGCCCAAGCACATTCCGGCATGCATTTCGAGTCCGTCCGAGTTGTTGTGAAACATTTCTCCGCGATGAGCATGAACGAATACAACAAGCGGCACCCGTTCGGAAACGTTGCACGAGATGAAACTGAGTGCGAAACACATCAAGTGGAATTCATATGTGCTTCCACTCATTTCGGCATGCATTTTGAATATGTCCGAGTCGGTGTCAAATGTTCCACCACGACGGATTCCCACGGGTAATAAAAGCTGAATACAAATGAAACCGAAGCACGAAACAGAACCGAGTGCCAAACACCCCGAAAGAACTTATGATGTTTGCTAGTGCTTTTCATCATTTCTATGAATCCGTTCGAGTAGGTCTGAAACATTCCTCCACGACGCGTCCCAACGGCACCGCAATGAAGCCATTCGAAAATGACAATGATGCATGAAATGACACATTGTGGCAAACACCACGCACGCCGAAAATGATACACGAAATGGAACATTATGGCAAGCACCTTACTAGCACGCTGAAATGAAATATTGCGTACTAAACTAAAACGGTGAACGAAATGAAGCCGGTGCCAAAAACACTTAATGCAATTCATATGTGTTGTGACTCATTTAGGCATGCATTTCGAATCCATCTTAGTCGTCGTGAAATATTCCACAACGACGAGTTCCTAAGTTAAAAAATCGAAAGCGATGCCATGAAACGAAACCGAGGGCAAAACACCCGAATTAACTTATGATGTTCGCCAGCGCTTTCAAAGACAATTCTGCATTCATTTTGAATACGTGCGAGTGAGTGCGAAACAACCCTCCGCGACGGTTCACAAGGGGTACTGCAAGCTGCGTCCGAATGAAAACGATGCACGAAACGAAACTCGGTGTCAAATTCCCCGAGTGGGCATCATATGCGCCCTAGCCCATTTCGGAAGTATTTGAGTACGTCCGGCTCGAACGAAACATTCATGCACAATGGGTCCCTAATGGTAATGTAAACTACACGCGTACTAGAATGGTGCAAAAGACAAAACATTGTTCCAAACATGCCGAATGAACTTCATATATGCCCAAGCAAATTTCGGCATGCTTTTTGAATCTTTCCGAGTCGTGTGAAACATTCCTACGCGACGAGTACTCTATTGTGCAGGATTTTCACAAGAAAACGACGCATAAGATGAAGCGGAGTGTCAATCAACCAGAATGGACTTCATGTCTGCCATAGCTCATTTTAGCAAGCAATTTGGGCTCATCCATGTTGGTGTGAAACCTCTGGACAAATTGTACTACAAGTCACGTTCGTACTAACGAGCAGTGCGAAAGAAAGCTTGTGGCGACACCCTGAATAGAGTTCATGTGTGCCCAAGCTCATTTCAAGATGCATTTTACTGTTGCATCCGGTCGGTGCAAAATATTTCTCCGCGTAGGTGCCAACGGTACTGCAAGCTATGTGCGTATCAAAACGATGCACGAAAGGAAAATGTTGGCCAAATCACGCGAAGTGGACTTTCCACGCATTGCTGCTACAGATTACAGATTCACTTCGAATACGTCCGAGTGAGTGTGGAAACATCCCTCTCCGCGACGGTCGCAAGGTGTTTTGCAAGCTGCGTCCGGACGGAAATGATGCTCGAAAGGAAAATTGGTGTCAAACTCCCGAATGGGGTATCAGATACTAAGGGCATTTCAATAAGCATTTCGAGTGCGTCCGAAGTCGATGCGAAATATTCATGCACGATGGGTCCCTAATGGTATCAGAACTACACGCTTACCAAAACGTTGCACGAAACGAAACTTCGTTCCAATCATGCCGAATGAACTTCATATTTGCCCAAGCACATTCCGGCATTTATTTCGAGTCTGTCCGAGTTGTTGTGAAACATTTCTCCGCGATGAGCACGAACGAATACAACAAGCGGCACTCGTTCGGAAACATTGCACGAGATGAAACTGAGTGCGAAACACATAGAGTGGAATTCATATGTGCTTCCACTCATTTCGGCATGCATTTTGAATATGACCGAGTCGGTGTCAAATGTTCCACCACGACGGATTCCCACGGGTAATAAAAGCTGAATACAAATGAAACCGAAGCACGAAACAGAACCGAGTGCCAAACACCCCGAAAGAACTTATGATGTTTGCTAGTGCTTTTCATCATTTCTATGAATCCGTTCGAGTAGGTCTGAAACATTCCTCCACGACGCGTCCCAACGGGCACTGCAGCGGAAGCCATTCGAAAATGACAATGATGCATGAAATGACACATTGTGGCAAACACCACGCACGCCGAAAATGATACACGAAATGGAACATTATGGCAAGCACCTTACTAGCACGCTGAAATGAAATATTGCGGCACGAAACGAAAACGGTGAACGAAATGAAGCCGGGTGCCAAACACACTTAATGCAATTCATATGTGTTGTGACTCATTTAGGCATGCATTTCGAATCCATCTGAGTCGTCGTGAAATATTCCACAACGACGAGTTCCTAAGTTGAAAAAATCGAAAGCGATGCCATGAAACGAAACTGAGGGCAAAACACCCAGAATTAACTTATGATGTTCGCTTGTGCGTTTCAGCACAATTCTGCATTCATTTTGAATACGTGCGAGTGAGTGCGAAACAACCCTCCGCGACGGTTCACAAGGGGTACTGCAAGCTGCGTCCGAATGAAAACGATGCACGAAACGAAACTCGGTGTCAAATTCCCCGAGTGGGCATCATATGCGCCCTAGCCCATTTCAGCAAGTATTTCGAGTACGTCCGGCTCGAACCGAAACATTCATGCACAATGGGTCCCTAATGGTAATGTAAACTACACGCGTACTAGAATGGTGCAAAAGACAAAACATTGTTCCAAACATGCCGAATGAACTTCATATATGCCCAAGCAAATTTCGGCATGCTTTTTGAATCTTTCCGAGTCGTGTGAAACATTCCTACGCGACGAGTACTCTATTGTGCAGGATTTTCACAAGAAAACGACGCATAAGATGAAGCGGAGTGTCAATCAACCAGAATGGACTTCATGTCTGCCATAGCTCATTTTAGCAAGCAATTTGGGCTCATCCATGTTGGTGTGAAACCTACAGGACAAATTGTACTACAAGTCACGTTCGTACCAGAACGAGTACGAAAAGAAAGCTTGTGGCGACACCCTGAATAGAGTTCATGTGTGCCCAAGCTCATTTCAGCATGCATTTCTGTTGCATCCGGGTCGGTGCAAAATATTTCTCCGCGGTAGGTGCCAACGGGTACTGCAAGCTATGTGCGTATCAAAACGATGCACGAAAGGAAAATGTTGGCCAAACTGCGCGAGTGGACTTTCCACGCATTGCTGCTACAGTTCTGTATTCACTTCGAATACGTCCGAGTGAGTGTGGAAACATCCCTCCGCGACGGGTCGCAAGGTGTTTTGCAAGCTGCGTCCGGACGGAAATGATGCTCGAAAGGAAAATTGGTGTCAAACTCCCCGAATGGGGTACTGTATACTACAGGCATTTCAATAAGCATTTCGAGTACGTCCGAGTCGATGCGAAATATTCATGCACGATGGGTCCCTAATGGTACTGTAAACTACACGCTTACCAAAACGTTGCACGAAACGAAACTTCGTTCCAATCATGCCGAATGAACTTCATATTTGCCCAAGCACATTCCGGCATTTATTTCGAGTCTGTCCGAGTTGTTGTGAAACATTTCTCCGCGATGAGCACGAACGAATACAACAAGCGGCACTCGTTCGGAAACATTGCACGAGATGAAACTGAGTGCGAAACACATAGAGTGGAATTCATATGTGCTTCCACTCATTTCGGCATGCATTTTGAATATGACCGAGTCGGTGTCAAATGTTCCACCACGACGGATTCCCACGGGTAATAAAAGCTTAATACAAATTAAACCGAAGCACGAAACAGAACCGAGTGCCAAACACCCCGAAAGAACTTATGATGTTTGCTAGTGCTTTTCATCATTTCTATCGAATCCGTTCGAGTAGGTCTGAAACATTCCTCCACGACGCATCCCAACGGGCACTGTAGCGGAAGCCATTCGAAAATGACAATGATGCACGAAATGACACATTGTGGCAAACACCACGCACGCCAAAAATGATGCACGAAATGGAACATTATGGCAAGCACCTTACTAGCACGCCAAAATGAAATATTGCGGCACGAAACGAAAAAGGTGAACGAAATGAAGCCGGGTGCCAAACACACTGAATGCAATTCATATGTGTTGTGACTCATTTAAGCATGCATTTCGAATCCGTCCGAGTCGTCGTGAAATATTCCACAACGACGAGTTCCTCAGTTGAAAAAATCGAAAGCGATGCACGAAACGAAACTGAGGGCAAAACACCCAGAATTAACTTACGATGTTCGCTTGTGTGTTTCAGCACAATTCTGCATTCATTTTGAATACGTCCGAGTGAGTGCGAAACAACCCTCCGCGACGGTTCACAAGGGGTACTGCAAGCTGCGTCCAAATGAAAACGATGCATGAAACGAAAGTCGGTGTCAAATTCCCCGAGTGGGCATCATATGCGCCCTAGCCCGTTTCAGCAAGTATTTCGAGTACGTCCGGCTCGAACTGAAACATTCATGCACAATGGGTCCCTAATGGTAATGTAAACTACACGCGTACTAGAATGGTGCAAAAGACAAAACATTGTTCCAAACATGCCGAATGAACTTCATATATGCCCAAGCACATTTCGGCATGCGTTTTGAATCTTTCCAAGTCATGTGAAACTTCCTACGCGACGAGTACTGTGTGGTGCAGGATTTTCACAAGAAAACGATGCATAAGATGAAGCGGAGTGTCAATCAACCAGAATGGACTTCATGTCTGCCATAGCTCATTTTAGCAAGCAATTTGGGCTCATCCGTGTTGGTGTGAAACCTACAGGACAAATTGTACTACAAGTCACGTTCGTACCAGAACGAGTACGGAAAGAAAGGTTGTGGCGACACCCTGAATAGAGTTCATGTGTGCCCAAGCTCATTTCGGCATGCATTTCTGTTGCATCTGGGTCGGTGCAAAACATTTCTCCGCGGTAGGTGCCAACGGGTACTGCAAGCTGCATGCGTATCAAAACGATGCACGAAAGGAAAATGTTGGCCAAACTGCGCGAGTGGACTTTCCATGCATTGCTGCTACAGTTCTGCATTCATTTCGAATACGTCCGAGTGAGTGTGGAAACATCCCTCCGCGACGGGTCGCAAGGTGTTCTGCAAGCTGCGTCCGGACGGAAACGATGCACGAAAGGAAAATTGTGTCAAACTCCCCGAATGGGGTACTGTATACTACAGGCGTTTCGGCAAGCATTTCGGGTACGTCCGAGTCGATGCGAAATATTCATGCACGATGGGTCCCTAATGGTACTATAAACTACACGCGTACCAAAACGTTGCACGAAATGAAACTCCGTTCCAATCATGCCGAATGAACTTCATATTTGCCCAAGCACAGTCCGGCATGCATTTCGAGTCCGTCCGAGTTGTTGTGAAACATTTCTCCGCGATGAGCACGAACGAATACAACAAGCGGCACCCGTTCGGAAACGTTGCACGAGATGAAATCGAGTCACGAAACACATCGAGTGGAATTCATATGTGCTTCCTCTCATTTCGGCATGCATTTTGAATATGTCCGAGTCGGTGTCAAATGTTCCACCACGACGGATTCCTGCGAGTAATAAAAGTTGAATACAAATGAAACTGAAGCACGAAACAGAACCGAGTGCCAAACTGTGAAGACCCCACTTTCAAAAATTCTGGGACATCCGGAGTGTCCGGATTAAACATCCGAAATGTCCGGATATAACGCGGAATGTCCAAGTAAATCATCCGGAGTATCCGGATTAGCTTGGCCGAACACCTCAACCCGGAGTATCTGGACTAATTGTCCGGAGTGTCCGGGTTGACTACCGAAGACCCCAACCCGGAGTCTCCATGTTAATTGTCCGGAGAGTCCGGACTTGTCGGGGGGTTGAGTATAAGACTCATTTCCTTTGGCCCCCACCTCATTTCTCCTCCCCTCTTGCTCCCCACTCTTTGGTGCATCTCCTCCACCCCAAGCTCTTCTCCGGTGAGCTCCTCACCCTGACGTCCTCCTGTGCTCCTCCCCGGCGAACTCCTCCACCCTGGTGACCTCAAGATCCTCTCCAAGCCGGCATCCTCTTCGCTCAACCCGGCTTGACTACCGAAGACCCCAACCCGGACTCTCCGGGTTGAGCGTCCGGAGTGTCCAGACCTTGCGGGACTTAGGTATAAAATTCCATTTCGTGGCTCTTCACTCATTTCTTCTTCCACACATTGCTCCCCACTGCCCGTGCGTCTCTCCTCCACCCCGCCCTCGTCTCCGGTGACTCCGACGTCCCTCCGTGCTCCACTCCGGCGACCCCTTTCCATCCCGGTGGCCTCAAGCTCCTCCCCAAGCCAACGTCCTCTTCGCTCAACCCGGCTTCCCCTTCCCCTCCTTCATCCCCCTTGAAGGTGAGACCTATCCTTGTAGTCCATTTGTGGTTCTTGGGTTCTTGGGAGCTCGTGGGAGTAGATTTGAGGTTAGGTTTGTAGATTTGGGGTTAGGGTAACCTTGGGGAAAGTTAGGGTTTTTGGTGGGTGGTTGGATTGGGGATTGGTTTAGGCAATGTTGGATGTTAGGGTTAGAGATCAGGGGTAGATAATGTCATCCCTAGCTTTGGATTAGGTTTTTGGTTGGAGATGTTAAGAATGAGCCTCAATCGTCGTGGTTTGAGCTAGCTAGGAGCTTCTCCGGCTTGACCGCGTGCAATGTAAAGTCGTAGATCGGGCCCTCGCGGTGCCGTAGGACTCTGTAGCACTTCGATCCTTCATTAAGTTGGGCGAAATGCGCAGGGTCCGGAGTGTCTGGACGAGGGTCCGGAGTGTCTGCCCTAGTCCAGAATGTCCGGACCTAATTATCCGGAATGTCCGGGTTAGCCGGACTGTCCGGGTTCACCTGGTCTGTTCGGTGGGGGATTTTTGCCTTGTAATTTCGTTATGATTGTTTCTTTCGCATTGCATGCATCTCATGATGCATGGTATTCGTGTAGAGAACGATCCCGCGGTGACTGACGTGACCGTGGTTGAGGGGATTGCCTACGAGCAACTTGTCGTCGATCCGCAAGCAGAAGCACAAGGCAAGCACCTAAGCATATTAAACCTTTTGTACTCCTACTTTTGTGAATCAAATGCTTATTGGTTGATTAGGTCATGCATTAGGATTTGAATTGGGAAAATAGGACTAGATCCTAATTGTTGCACTTACACCCTTGTTAATTGTTGAACACCTCCTTTGGAGCTAGTACGGGTAATTAAATCTCGTTCATGCTTAGTCTCGCTTAGATGTCAGGTTTGGGCGAAGTGGTGGATGGTTCCACTGCTTGAGGTCTTCCTCTTTACATTCTATGGAGTGGTTGGGTTATGGTTGTGTTGTGGAAAAAGGTATAACTGGAGACCGGGCGGGAGAGATGGACATTTGGGTAAGGAGACTCAAATGTGGTAGTCCCTTTGAGTCGATTAAGGACTGATCGATGTTTAAGCGTGGCCGAGCACAAATTGGTTGATCGCATGCCGAAATGGGCCGGTAAAGCTATTCTTTATCGCATGCCGCTCGATGGGGCATACACCTCATGTGGTTGGATGTGGTTGAGGGCGAGGCTTAGGCCGACTCGAGGGCCAAGCCGGGCTTGAGCCGCTCGAGGGGGTGCTAGGTGCTCGGACCGCATGAAGATGTCCCCAACGAATTGGTATGGATGGGAGGATGGTTGACACGAGGTTCTTTGTGGCACGTGTCGTGCGGTCAATGCTTCCCTTCTGGGTTAATTAAGCGATTCGAATTGCCGCGCTCTCGGATATGAGCACGCTTGGTTATCTGTTACTACACGTAGTAATAACTTGAACTGAAGTTCGCCTTTGGGTTTGAGCTCGAAATTGTTTTGTGGTCGCTTGCTTGGTTATCATTAAATGTTGAACTTCACTCTAGAAGTAGGTGCTGGTACAACTGCTTTAAATTGTGAACTAATTAGCGTAACTGAACAATCAACAAAGTTAAGCTTTCCGCACTTTTACCTTCAGCTTATTTCCTTGCTACATCCAAATGCATACTCTTTCGAGTCGGTCATATATGGACCACAGGTAAGACTTGCGAGTACCTTCCGTTTTGCTTTTGTGGTTTTGCAGGTGAGGACCCAGCGGGGTTTGAGTTTTGCCCCTACTGCCTATCGGTGACCGGGCGGGGCACCGAGTAGAGGCTACCGCCATCGTGCACGCCCGGGAGTGTTCAGAGGCAGAACACTTCCGGAGTTGTTTTACTTTTGGGTCTAGCCTGGTAGTTGTGCGCTCTTTTGCTGTGTTGACAGTTTAAAACGATGTCTTTTGGTTTCGTTTGTAGTTGACTTCGGTTGTATGTCATCGCCCACATTTTTTTATGTTCTACCCCTGTCCTTGTCGGTCTTCATGCCTTCTTGCTGTTGTTGTGGGTTGTGGTCGTGGGGTCTTCGTGTCGGGGTTTTGTTGGTTGGGTTTTGCATCCGCTCGTGTCTGGTTGTGGGGTTCCGAGTTCATTGCCCCTTTATGCAAATTGGGTAGATATCTCAGTGAAACCGGTATGCGGGGATCCTAGGCGAGCTTCGGGTCGCATACCGGGGGAATACCGGCGTTGTCGTCGAGTTATTCGATGGGTTCTGAAGTCTGTCTCAATTGGGGTTGGGTGCTAACACCGCGAGCGCTTCCAGCGATCCTTTGTTAGCCTCCAAATCCAATTAGGGCGACTAAACCATCTAATAGCCCGAGGACGATCTGGGCGGCTCCTCGACACAAACACCCCGAAAGAACTTATGATATTTGCTAGTGCTTTTCATCATTTCTATCGAATCCATTCGAGTAGGTCTGAAACATTCCTCCACGACGCGTCCCAACGGGCACTGCAGCAGAAGCCATTCGAAAATGACAATGATGCACGAAATGACACGTTGTGGCAAATACCACGCACGCTGAAAATGTTGCACGAAATGGAACATTATGGCAAGCACCTTACACGCTGCAACCTAGCATACCAAAATGAAACATTGCGGCACGAAACGAAAACGGTGAACGAAATGAAGCCGGGTGCCAAACACACCGAATGCAATTCATATGTGTTGTGACTCATTTAGGCATGCATTTCGAATCCGTCCTAGTCGCCGTGAAATATTCCACAACGACGAGTTCCTAAGCTGATAAAATCGAAAGCGATGCACGAAACGAAACTGAGGGCCAAACACCCAGAATTAACTTACGATGTTCGCATGCGTTTTCAAAGACAATTCTGCATTCATTTTGAATACGTCCGAGTGAGTGCGAAACATCCCTCTGCGACGGGTCACAAGGGGTATTGCAAGCTGCGTCCGAATGAAAACGAAGCACGAAACGAAACTCGGTGTCAAATTCCCCGAATGGGCTTCATATGCGCCCTAGCCCGTTTCAGCAAGCATTTCGAGTACGTCCGGCTCGAACCGAAACATTCATAAACAATGGGTCCCTAATGGTAGTGTAAACTACACGCGCATTTCAGAATGGTGCAAAAGACAAAATGATGTGACACTGGGTGTCCCGATCTTTCGATGAGAATGATAACCTTCGATTTGGGTCGAGACGACTTTGACGATCCGACTACAACGTACGACGACGATGCGCCTTAGCAATCGCTAAACCAACTCCAGAGGGTTATTGACCTTGCTGTGAGCACGATCAACCTGATCACGAAGATCAATTCCTGCAAGCAATCAAAGAACAACCAAGAACAAGGCAAAAGCAATCTAAAATTGCAAATATAGATGAAGTATAGAAAAAGTTGGGTTCCGATACAAGGAGCTTGTTAGGCGGCCGTTGAGCACGTCTAAAAGACTTAAAATAGTAGCAAAAGGCTAAACTATCAAATAACCAAAACCGAAGTTATTTTGGGGGACTCCCTAGCTATATATAGGAGAAATAGGAGGCCAAAACCAGGCTAGGGGCGTCCAAACCACATCCATGGCCGAGTAGGACTCCTATTCCTAGTTTGACTCGGATTTGGAAAGATGACCGAACTTGTTTTGCAGATTCCCGTTGACTCGTAAGGAATTTAGAGGTGAGGTCGGATCCGTTGGAAAGAGGACGTCGAAACCTTTAAAACCAGTACTCATAGACCCCAAACACTCTTGTGGATCAAAAGTTATGGTCGTTTTAATTTGGTGCTATCCCGGAGGCCGAATCCGAGTTGAACTTGTGCACCGGAAGAATTGGCTTCATGCTTGATGTTTGGGAGTCCTTCTCCTTGGTTTCTAAGGACAATAAAATTATCACAAGGATTAAATAGCATTCCATTCATTAAATTATTTGTATGCAACCCGAGGAACACATTCACCTGGCAATTGAATTGATGTGCGCGAGCTTGAGTAATTGGCCCTTGTATTACATTGTTGGTTTCAATTGGGTTTGTAGGCATGGCCGTATCCATAGTAGTGATGTCCTCATCATCCTCCCCTTCTTGCATTTGAGTCGTCCTCGACTCAAGTTCATCATCTTCTCCCAAGTATGGCTTTAGATTTGATAATTGAGTTGACGGGCTCGAGCTCGAGTCAATGGTCCTTGAACCGACGAAGATGTAGAAGGATGGCCAAGGTGGGGGTCGATAAAGCCATGCAGACGGAGCCATCGTAGATGTATACGAAGTAGACGATGCCGTGAAGTGTTGCCAACTTAATGGTCCTGGCCAAGGTGGGGGTCGATGAAACCATGCGATTGATATAATTGCTGCAACACTTGGTGATGACCATATGTATGCAGTGTTAGTTCTATCCATGATGAACATGGTCTCATCATCCTCCCTTTCTTGAAGTGGAGTCGTCCTCGACTCCATCATATTGTCCTGCGAAATGTTAGTAATTACAGGAAACAAAGCAATATGCACATTTGCAATGAAATCAATGGATCGAGAATTTCTATCAACAGTATCCTCCCTTTCTTGAAAACTATCATGTGACTTGTGAATGGAACCAAATGTACTTGGTCTGACATGATTAGTGATATGGCAATTATTAAATTGATGACATTGTTGCATTGCAAACGGAGGTTTAAAATCTGAACAAATGTAAACTCGATGTGCTTTATACTCTCCTTTCTCACTATTTTTGCCAATAACATAAAAGATAATTCGCGATAACCATGACAAATCAGAATGTACAAAAAGGCTCTCCTCTAAATAATTCAGATCACACGGAACATCAAATTCAATGTAGCCTAATGTATATAAAGAAGACATCAATTTCAATTCATCATTTTCGCTTGTGATGTGAATGACATGTTTATTTTCAGCATAAGTGTCTAGTGTGTTAACAAAAGTGACATGTCCATTTGCTAGTTGTGTCATGGATATAAGTGAAGTATTATCATACAACTCTTCTTTATCACAAGAAATAGCAAGCAAATCATCTTGTAACAAAGCAAAATCAGCAATTGCTTCCACTATTAGTTGCTCTACGATAGCATGATTTGTGGATAGTTTTAGCTCTTCAAAATTATTTTCTCCATGTGTAAAGTCCATACCTGTTATATTACCTTGTAAGTTCTCCTCAGCTGTTGTAGGTGTTTCTTCAACTATTATCTCTTCACATATACATGGGGTAGTACTGATCGTTTCTTTCTCCATATGCTCTTCTACATCATTCTCTCGATGGTGCTCACTTTTCTGCAAAATGTTAGCTACAAAAGAAGGTGCAACAATGGGCGCCTCAAATGAAGCTAATGATTCTTTCAAGGATTCAGCAAGCATATTTTCAACTCTATAAGCACATACAACCAATTCTGAAAGAGAACTATTGGGCGCCTTTCCAGTTTTGATGCCTGTTGATTGCATTATGGGGAACAAGCATTCAATTTATCCCTGTGTTTGTCTTTCTCTGAGGGTAAAGGAGTTATTATGAGTTGTGCCGACACTGGCATCGTGGCTGAAGTTCTGTAGCTTTGTAGTAGTACGTGGTGTTTGATTTCGTTATTTTACTGGTTTAAGAAATCATCTTTGAAAAACCCTTCTTGTTTCGTGAAAGATTGGGGTTTGGTGCTAAGGTTTTATTTGCAAAGGTTTATTTGATCGGTTGATTCCCTCCAGTGGGAGTCTTGGAGATTGAAAAGTGTTTTGGAGAATTCCTTTTGCATGACCAAGTTGGGTTGGTCTTATTGCAATTTTGAGAGTCAAGTTTCCTTATGAATTTGGGATGAGTTTTAAAACTAAAATGCTGCAAACAAAGTAAGTAGTCTTTTGACTGAAATCGTTTGTCCCTAGTAAGAATTGATGTTTAGCATGTTATGTAGTAGGTAACAATGTGGTTTATGGATTGATGCGTTGCTAAGATAAATTTTGAGTTGAATAAATTCAATGTGATTAATATCTCTAGCTTGAGAATAAACAGATTACTAGTGTTATAGTTTACTCTGTAGCGGGAATGATTAAATGGGTTGATGTACATGCTTAGAATCTGTTGTCTTGCTTTAAAAGTGCTTATGATCCTTGTTAATGTTTAAAGTTTTAAACCCTGATGCATAGTTAAAACTTTAAGATGATGTAGACTGCTGTTATTGATAAAGAAACCTTGCTGGTTGTTTAAAGATGTTCTAATCTAATGAATTAATAGAGAAATTTAATCGTGTTGCCTAGCGACTTTAACTTGGATGTTGATTAGAGTTGCTATTTACGTTGTTGCAAACTACTAGTATACTTGGAAGTGCAGTTGTGTTCCTATAATGCTAGTATCGATGTCAATTGTGAAGACATAGGATTTGCTGTTTATAATATTGCTAAAGCATTGGGATGGTCTAACCTATTAAATTTATTTTAATAGTTGGAGTATGTTGTGTAGCGACAATTTGTTATGATATAAAGATAGTGTAAATAAAACAATGTAGTTGTTTTTATGATTATGCCCATTTATTGATATTGATGACTTAGTAGTGGTGGTAATTGTTTAGATTACTTCTTGGAAGCCATTGTTAAAATGGAGGTTATTATAACATGTTGTGATGGAGTGAACCATGGACAATTAACATGTTGTAGAATTTAATCCTTAATGAGTGTATACCTTAGAATCATGTTTACGATTTTTTTTTGTCTTGTGGAGATGATATTCACTTGTTGAAATCTTTGATTAATTGATTAAGTTTCGAATGTGGAGAAATTGATGTATGCATGGTATAAAAATTAATAGGTTGATCAGGCTAAAGTAGTTGTTCAAGTAGTATGATTTAAATTGTGAACATGATGTTAATTGTTAAGTGTGTGTCTGTGGAGATTAGGATGAGGTAGTGTTGGTTCGATGTCTTGTTGATAAGCATCATAAACTTTATTTATAAGTGTTGGGAAAGGTAATTAGAGAAAGAACCTGTTGTGTAGTTTTGGTTGAATCATGATGGGTGTAACACCCCGGCATTTAATATGCCCGAATGCTACCAAACATAAGCTAAACAACATCTAAATGCCACATTTAAACATAAATTCCAGCAAAGGGATATATGCTAAAAACCGATATTTCGGCAGCATCTCCTTTGTTTTTCCATGAATTAACTCAATATCGAAATCATGGCAAGATATATCATAGCACACGACATCTAGAACATCAACATAAATGGACATATCATCGAATTACGCCATTAATACCACGCTCAACCACTTCATAATCTATAACGAAGCAAATAAGGAATCACAAGCATGCTAAATTAAACCATACATTAAGTTTAAGGCACAACTCTTAATATCATGTCTCCAAGTGTGTATTTATGGATTATGATGGTGGAGCTACGTGTAGAAGTGTAGCTAAACCCCTTTTTCCCGCATGCCGATCTCAAGTACCTAAAAACAACATAAAACACAAGCGTGAGTTCGAAAACTCAGCAAGCATATTGCAATGGACAACAAGATCATTTACAAGACAATAATACCTCACGTCACATATAACATCTCATACTTGAACACATAACAACATCCTCATCATTTAATATGTATTGTAATGCAATGCAATGCAATGCTATGCTCATATCTCCTTGGAAACTCATACCGGTATGGTTGAGTACACACCCGTCGGTGTGCACCCTCTCCCCCCTTCCATCCCGAAGATGGAGGGTGCCTACTCCTCGCTTCCACAACCCACGGTAGATGGAATCACGATGTAGGACTTACTCTAATGGCTCTCCGGATTAGTCATAACTTTCTCACCGACCTTCCCGGATTAGTTAATGACTTTCTCACCGCCCGGGCCATGTAACATGTCATGCATGCAACTATGCCAATTATCATATTTCACATGTACATAAACATATGGCAACTCATCATGACAAATATAAACACATGGCATCGAACCATGATAATCATACTCAATATTTCATTGGAAAACAGCAAGCATGGCAAGTGAGCATAGCAAGTGTTCAATCTTTCACCCAATATCAACAAACAACCTACAATCCGCTATACATTAGAACACACTTGCCTCAACCGCTGGCTTAATGGATTTGTGGGACGTGAGAGGGCACTCCCGGTGTCACACCACCTGCACATAGGCATCACACACTCACAATAATGCCAGCAAAACAGTACACAAATCCCCATCTAACCCGACATTGCCCACTACTTGCAAACCTAAAAACAGAGGTTCTGTCCCGGCGGGACAGCAGCCTTGCAAAGGCCATAACTTGTGTTCTGGGACTCCAAATCGATTAAACGAGTACACCATCGCGAAGCTTAGGAAATTTCCTACCTTTTTCTAGTTATACGGAAAGACTGATTCGGACTCTAAAATTGTTTAATCTACAGATTACTACGATCTGTTCCAATCGCGTCACAGATTTTAACACGCTCGGTAAAACGGCCATAACTTTCAAACGGCAGATTGGATTTTAACGTGCTTTATGTCCACGGAAAGATAATTAAATTATCTACAACTTCTTTTAAGTCCGTACGGACAGATTCGGATTCTAAATCGACGAAAACTCGAACCCTAGCCCGACTGCTCAATCTGCCCGAAAACAGAAACGTGGCAACGTCTAGATCTAACCCAAAGAACTCCAATCCAGCACCACCAATTGATCTAAAAACTTGATAATCACCCTAAAAACAGTACCTAGATCAATTCCAAGGATCCCCATGATCATACCTTTGCCCAACGAACGAATCTCCAATAGATCTCCTCGCGGATCGCTCCTCGCTCCACGCTCCTCGCTCCTCGCTCCTCGCTCCTCGCTCCAACGGATGGATCCACATGGTGCAGAGGTGTGGATACCACCCTAGGGCAGCAAGGGGGTGGAGGAGAGGTGGCGGAGAGGTGGGGAGCAATGGGGCAATGGGGAGGTGGAGGCGCACACGAGGGAGAGGGAGAGGGTGGCGGCTAGGGCTTAGGAGGGGAGGTGGGGCGCCCAAGGGCAGGGGGAGCATGCCCAAAGGCTGAGTGGGGAGCCCTTTTACCAGCCCCCACACCCAATCCTAGTCCGTTACGGAGACCTACTCCATCCCACCAAAGCCCACCAAGGCCCAAACTCCCCAGGAAGGCCCAAAACCGAAACGGCCGGAAAAGCTATTAACCTCCATATCCTATAGTTTTAACCTTAATTCCACATCTCATAATGTTATTAACCTTATCATGCACGTTAAATAAGGTTACGACACTCCGTGGCGACATAACACTTCAACCGCCCAAAAACGCGAGAAAACCCTAAGCCGAAAGGTTTTATTCTCTAGTTTCACCTTCTATAACGTCACACCAAACCATAGTGTCACAATGGGGCTCCTCAAGGAGTAATTAGTGATTATTGAAGTCTTTAATGGAAAGCGTAGTGGAATACCAGAGATGGTTCTTTTTATGTTGAGCTTGTGTTTAAAAGCTTTTAAACTGGGTTTGGTTGTTTGCCATTTTTGGTTGAATGCGTTCGGTCAACATATTCCTTATGTTGTGTTTCAGAGTTTCCCTAAACTTGTAGAGATTGGTGCCAACCTTTGGATTTGGCTAACTTGTTTTAGTTTGTGCTATGAGTATGGATTTACACCCAAAAGTTCTTGAGTGGATCGCGCTCCTTCGCGATCGCACTAAATTACCTTTGGAATAAATATTTAAAAGGAAGCAGTTGGTCATAACGGGTTGTGTTGGAAAACTTTTTGAGTTAAGCCCTTGATGTGTAAGTCTATTTGGCTATAGCTGGAGTTATTTGGAAAATGCGTCTAAGTGTTTGCGTGTGCTTCAAAAAGATGGATTTCTGGGATGTTTCATCATTGATTTTGTTAGTGAAGTGTTCCCTTCCTGGAAATGAGTTTCCCTTTCTTGTTGAGAACAATTGTGGCGGTTGTGTGTGCTGATGTTTAACTTTGGAGTCGATGTTCTATTCCAAAGGGTTGAGTTTGATTTTGCGAGGTTTTGCAAGGATAGTTTTAAATGGATGTTGGGTTTTCACACGATGTGGTGTTTTGTTGATTAACGATGTTGCCGTCATAGTCTATATGATTTAGCGCAACCATTAGTGTTATGTGTATTTCAATCATGTGATACCGAGCAAGAAGTCTTTTGGTGAATGACTTTTCGGTATTGTTGTTCCATGATGAATGAATGATGAAAAGTAAACAGGACATCGTTTTTAGATGTTAAATGATAAAAGAGTCGTTGAGACAGGTCGGTGAGAAAGTCATATAAGGAGATATGACTATTCCGGAGTGCTCTTGAAGAATGTGCAAATCATGTCATGAAACGAGTTTTCCCTTGCTTTCTAGTATGAAAAGAAGCAATGAAGAATTTCTGGTATTTTGGTTGTGGTGTAGGGGATTTATGCTTCCTTTATGATTTGGCTTGGATGTTGCCGAATTCTTTCCAAAATGGTTGTTAATGCTTTGGGTTTGAGTTGTTGTGTGTACACTTGGGCTTGATAGCTAAGTGTTTTTGTGTGAGGGCGAGACCCTCTTAAGAAAGGAACCAATTGTGGTTTGGTAAGGTTTTACGATCCTAGCTTGGGGCTAGGTGTCGAACCTTAGTGGTATAAGGGTGGTTTGTGATGGAGGTTGATGATGTATGGGTTTAACCTTTACTAAAAGTAGCGATGGGTGGAAGTCAAGTTGATGGTAGTTCGGTGATACTTGTCCTGCCGTGAGCAATTGTCGTCACTAGTTGTTTTTGGATTTGAGTCTTGCCTGGGAGAAGATAGAATGAAATGTTAGCATGATCGTGTATCGGAAGGGCAAGTGTGCCTTATTGAGTTATTCCCCTCGATGGAAATTTTCGGGAATGTAGAGAGGTCGTTAAAGGAATTGTGACTTGCTTTGATTTTGTCATGTTGAGTTTAATGGAGTGTGGTAGTCAGGTTGGTTGTGTTAGAAGTGTAAAGTGGTTGTTGTGAGGATTCGAGCGTTTGGGTTGTTGAAGCCCTTTGCGGTCGAAACGCAGATTCTGTTTGGGATTTGAAGTGAAAGTCGAACTGTGAGCGGTTGCCCTTAGTTGAGCTAGATCAACACTTTTTCGTTAAGTGTTGGTTTTGGGAACTCGTTTGTCGTTTGTTCCGGTTTTAGTTTTCGTGCGGATGTTTTGTGCTGCAGAGAAGTCTTATCCCTTGGGGATTTTGTTGTTGATTTTGGCGTCCTTCGGATTCGAGGTCGAATCCTGTTGAAGGGGGGAAGAATGTGACACTACGGTATGGTGTGACATTATAGAATGTGAAATTAGAGATTAAAATCTTTCGGCTTGAGGTTTACTCGCGTTTTTGGGCCGTTTGAAGTGTTGTGACACCACGGAGTGTCGTAACCTTATTCAACATGCGTGTTACGGTCAAAAACAGTATGAGGTGTGGAAATAAGGTTAAAACCATAGGATTTGGAGGTTAATAACGTTTCTGGGCCGTTTCCAGGGTTTTGGGCCTTCCCGGGGGATTTTGGGCCTTAAAGGGGGGGTTGTGGGCTTTGGTGGGATGGATTAGGACTCCTTGTAGGACTAAGATTCAGAGTAGGGGCTGTTAAAAGGGGGTCCTTGCTGCCCTTTGGGCGCCCACCCCCTCATTGGTGCGCCCCCACCATCCTTCCCCTTGGCCCTAGCCGCCACCTCCCCTCTCCCTCCCCCATTGGCCGTGCGCCCCCTTTGCCCTTGCCCTCTCCACCTCCCCACCACCTCTCCTCCACCCCTTGCTGCCCTAGGGTGGCCTCCCCACCCCTGCATCCTCGTGGATCCATCCGAGGAGCGAGGAGCGAGGAGCGTGGAGCGAGGAGCGAGGAGCGAGGAGATCTATTGGAGTTTTTGTGCGTCGGTGTCGGGACCCCGAATTTGCAAATCCGGACCCTCTGTGTTTTCAGCACTAGTCCAGGAACGCGCTAGTGCACACAGTCTTAACATCGGTAAATATCACAATCATACCAAACGATACCAATAAAGTACTTTATTTGAATAACCAAGCCCAGTTACTCGACCTTATGGCCAAGTTACAAAAGGTATGCCTCGCAAGGCGAAACTTATTCAGAGAAAAAGAATAGCAGCGGAAAATCAAATAAACTTCGTGGCGCCATCCAAGATACCACGAGCAACTGATCGGGCTCGCATCCCTAAGTAGACGGGTCCTCTTGGAGTTCCTCCTCCGGCCGGGCGTAGTCTCCTCTTCAACTGGGTGGGGTGTTGAGGCAAGGGTGAGTACTTGGTACTCAGCAAGTCATGCACGTAATGCAAGCTAATATACTATATGCATGGCTTGGTACAAAGGAATAGCTCAAGGTATATTTGCAAGAAATGACTTTTGACAAGTAATAAAAGTAGATTCGAAGCGGTAGAAATAAGTAAAGCATAAATAACTTTTCAAGAAGTTTAATAAACATTTTTCCCATCCTAAACCACATTTCCATCAACTTCATTATTAATCCAAATTTAACCTTTCAAACCAAAGTTAATTTTTGAGAAAGTCTAACCCTTGACTGTAATTCCCGAGCATTGTCCAGTACCGTGGACTCGGCTATTCAAATAGATTCTACACTCTGCAGAGGTTATGCACTTTACCCACAAGATACAGTCAAACACCACAAAGGCGAAGTTCAGTAACAAAGCCTTTGGAAGCCTCGAACAACACAGTGGTCCTCTCCTGGTTCGTGCTCTACACCATCCCTTCCCTTAGCCAAGGCGAAGTATGGGACCAACACACCGTTAGATGGGTATCGGCCCACGACCACGATACGCTCCCCCGTACAATCACACAAACGGTGTAACTGACACACTGAGGCTCCACAAGCGAGTCCTTAGCAACTTAGTCAACTAGGGCCGTCCCATTCCAGCCATGTGGTTGCAAGTATGACCCAGTTCAAAGGCTTGCAAGGTTAAGTCCTTAGAGTGACCAGGGCAAGACTACCCGAAAAACCAAATCAACATCCCCAATGCCACAATCGGCCCACACGATTACTCTTGCCACATGCCCCGGTCGAAAACCGTTTATCAAACCCCAGTTGATTACCATGCACCACGTGCCATCAACATCACATGATACTTTTCCAAAACAGGTTCAATATATCATTAAGTCAATATTAGCATTTGATTGTCCAAAATCATGTCATGAGCACGTAGCAGGTCTAAGCAGCATACTACAACGATCTAAACCCATGTTGGCAATTTAATAATGTCCAACTAGTAATCCACAACTAGGGTGACAAGGGATCATGGCACATACTTAGATAATCAAGGTGTCATACAGCAATTTGGTATTTATCTAACCCCCATGTTTAAACCAAGTATTTTTCTAATTGAACTAGCATGCAATAGTTTAAATCAAAATAGATTTCGAAATAGGATCAACATGGTCAAAGCACAACTTGCCTTCAAAAAGTACTTGCTCTTGGTCTTGAGTTGGATCCTGAGTCAACACTTCTCCTTCGAATCCTTCCGGCACTTCAACGTCTACTCGTAAAGCGTGCAAATAGCAATACACAAATAAACCATAGGCAAAAACATCCCAAAACTCCAAATAAAATCCATAAACAGAGAGAACATAATTTTCTGGATTTTTAGGAACTGGAATCGTCAAATTTGGAGTTAAGACGCCTTAACAGTTATGATTTATTAAAGTTTAAATAATCAATTAAATAATATTACAGAGAAAAACTTTAGTCCAAAAATTAAATAAAATTCATATTTAGGTAGATCTCAATTTTATACAAATTTAGAAATTTGAATCACTCAAATCGGAGTTGAAACGCAAAAGTTATAAGCGTTTGAAGTTTGAATCTAAATTTGAATCAATATTTCGAATTAATAAATCATTTTCTTTTCGAAATTAATTATTGCGTCGGCAAGGACACGTGGCAGCCTTCGATTGGGCGGCCGACGTCAGCCGGTCCATGGGCGTGGTCCACGCTCGGCTCGGGTCCATCGTGGACTCGGTCCACGACTCCACGTGAGACTGACATGTGGGACCCACCACCGCTAAGTGGTCTCACGCAAAACGCAGCCGACGCGTGTGGGCCCTCTCGACATGCGGGGCCCGCGTGTCGTGACACGCGCTCACACGCCAGCACGGGCGCCGACCGCCGGTCCATCTCCCCGACACGTGGCGCAATCGCGACCGTTGGTTTGAAAATCAACCCGCGGATTAGATCCAGGGTTAACACGTTAAACTACTCGATGATCGTGGGCCGCTCGATCTAGATCGGACGGTCCGGATCTAATCCTATAATAGCACCGCTACGGCGCGTGGCGATTGTGAACCGTTGGATCTTGATCCAACGGTCCGCATCTAATCGGGTTTCTAGGGTTTGGGAAAACACGTGAACTCACCGCTGCCGTCCGATCTGGATCCGACGGTGCACGGCTTCGACGGCGATGGCACGCGGGCGGCGCTGGTTTGGCCGGAGAGGAAGGAGACGACCTCCGCAACGGCGTTTCGCGATTCCGGTGAGATGAAGTGTGCGCCCAGTGCGTCTGCTCCGGGAGTCCAAATCCGTCTTCGTTTCGACGGAGCGGCGGCTGGTTGGCGCGAACCACGAAGAACACACGGCGTCGTTCTTGACTCCGGCGAGCAATAAGCGGCGAGGCAGTTGGGATCCTAGCGGCGCGAGCTAGGTTTCGGGACCGGCGTGGGATGGCGATCCTCGGTGCGATCCGGCATTAAATAGCCCCGGAGGCGTGCTCGGCGGAACCCTAGTCGGCCACGGCGGCGCTCTCATCGGCGTGAGTCCGGCTCGGACTTCAGCGGGGAAGACGGCACGAGAACCGCCCACGTGGCGCGATCAACGGCCCCGATCGGACCGGGCGCGAACGGGTTCGGCCTGACACGGCTCAACCGGTACGGGCGGATCTCAACCGTTGGATCTTGATCCAACGGTTGGGATTGATTAGGTTTAGGAGTGGGTTTGGTCGAGTCACGTGGCTCGGGTCGGACTCGAACTCGAGTCTGACTCGGGCTCGGTCGGATGAACAGTACTTGACCCGAGTTGGATTTTCCAGCGATTTAATATTTAAAATAATTCCCAGTAATTCATTTAATTCATTAAAAATAGCAAAAGACTCAGAAAAATTCCAGAAAAATTCTGGAAAATACTTTGGATCATTTTGGACTCAAATAAAATATTTCCAACAAAATTTTATTTGCAAAATTAAATTCTTTAATTATTTCAAAATGGGATAAATTCAAATAAATTCCAAATAAATTCCAGAAAATTCCAAAAATTCACCAAAGTGCCAAATCACACATGAATTCAAGAAAAGCAAAATTTTGGGGTGTTACAAACCTCCCCCCCTTAATAGAATCTCGTCCCCGAGATTCAGGGCTTACTAAAGGAATAGGTTTGGAAACTCTTTCCTCAAATCCTCTTCGCGCTCCCAAGTCGCTTCGCTTTCTTCATGGTTGCTCCACTGAACTCTACAAAAACGGGTTGACTTATTTCTGGTCTCTCGATCCATTGTGTCTAGAATCCTCACGGGATGCTCCTTATAAGTCAAATCCTCTTGCAACTCAATTGATTCTAGCGGTTTGTGTTCCTCATGAACTCGGAGACACTTCTTCAACTGGGATACATGGAATACATCATGCACTCCTACCAACGATCGTGGGCAACTCCACCGGTAAGCAACTTCGCCTCTGCGACTCAAAATCTTAAATGGTCCAACATAACTGGGTGCAAGTTTCCCTTTGGCATGGAACCTCTTAACTCCCGAGAGGCGTAACTCGAGGTATACAAAGTCTTACGGTTCCAAAACTCAAGTCTCGGCGACGATTGTCAAGATAACTCCTTTGTCGTGATTGGGCTATCTTCAACCTTTCCCTAATCATGGCGACCGTTTCTTCACCTCTTGAAGAATATCAGGCCCAAAGACACGGCGCCACGGTCTCATTCCAATTCAATGGCGTCCGACAGGTCGACCATACAAAGGCCTCAAAAGGTGACATCTCAGAACTAGCCTCGATAACTATTGTTGTAATCGAACTCGGCATACGGCAAACTCTTATCCCAAGAGGTAGCAGAAGCCAATGCCCACGCTCTTACCATATCCTCCAGAATCTGGTTGACTCTTTCGGCCTGTCCATCCGTCTGTGGATGATAAGTCATCTTGAAGTTCAAACGGGTTCCCATGGCTTCATGCAACTTATTCCGAACCTTGAGGTAAATTGGGTACCTCGTCCGATACAATCCTCTTTGGCACTCCGTGCAAGCAGACAATCCCGATCATGTATAATTCTGCTAATTTATCTCCGAGTAAGTGGTCTTCACGGGAATAAAATGGGCTACTTTAGTCAAGCGATCCACTATAACCCATATGGAGTCATAACCTCCTTGAGTCTTCGACAACCGGTAATGAAATCCATTCCGATTTCCTCCCACTTCCACTCGGGTATTTTCAGCACAGAGCAATCCCGCTGGTCTCTCGATGCATTGCCTTGACTCTCTGGCATACGTCGCACAATGCAACATGCTCGGCAACTTCACGTTTCATACTCGGCCACCGTAATCTCTCCTTCAAATCTGATACATCTTGGCGCCTCCAGATGAATTGAGTACTTAGAGTCATGGGCTTCTTCCGTAATCGGTTGCTTTAACTCCTTTTGTTAGGCACACAAATGCGATCCTTCATCCACAACGTGCCTTGCTCATCCAACTTGAAGTCCTCGCCTTGCCTTCCTCCTTGATGGACTTAATCCTGCGGATCTTGTCATCATCCTTCCGTCCTTCTCGGATCTGATCCTCTAGGGTAGGCTTTACTTCTAATGCGTGCCAAGAATCCGCTAGGTACTACCTCAATCTTCATTTTCCTAAAATCCTCACATAACTCGTCCTGACTTGTGGCTAGCAACTTACTCACGGTATGGCTTTTCCGACTCAGGGCATCGGCTACCACGTTGGCCTTCCCGGGATGGTAATGGATTCCGACATTGTAGTCCTTGATCAACTCTAGCCATCTCCTTTGCCTCATATTCAGATCCGACTGGGTGAATATGTACTTAAGGCTCTTATGATCCGTATATACTTCACATCTGTTTCCAATCAGATAGTGACGCCATATCTTCAAGGCATGCACTACGGCAGCTAACTCCAGGTCATGTGTCGGATAATTTTCCTCATGCGGCCTCAAGCGCCTTGATGCATAAGCGGCGACCTTTCCATTCTCGCATCAGCACACATCCAAGTCCTACGCGCGATCCGTCACAATAAATATCGAAGCTTTGAGCAACATCCTGTAGAACTAACACCGGTGCCGACGTCAATCTCTTCTTCAGCTCCTGAAATCCTGTATCACAATCTGGAGTCCATGCAAACTTCTTTTCCTTCTGCAGTAGTTGAGTAAGAGGTTTCGCACTTGTCGAAAAGCCTTCTATGAAACGTCGGTAGTATCCTGCCATTCCAAGGAAACTCGAATCTGGTCACGATCTTGGTTTGCTCCCAATGTAACACAGCTTCTACTTTGCTTGGATCTCTGGCGACTCCTCTCAAGGGTCATTTCATGTCCAAGAAACTCCACCTTGTCCTTCCAAAAATCACACTTGCTGAACTTGGCGAAAAGTTGCTGTTCCCTCAGCTTTTCCAAAACTCGCCTTAAGTGTTCGGCATGTTCATCCTCTGTCTTGGAGTAGACTAGGATATCGTCTATGAACACGACGACAAACTTGTCCAAATACTCCATGAACACCTTATTCATCATATTCATGAAATAAGCTGGCGCATTAAATCGACCCAAAAGACATAATCAGAACTCGTAATGTCCATATCTTGGCGAGAATGCGGTCTTGAATATCTTACGATCGGATCTTCAACTGATGGTATCCCGATCTCAGATCAATCTTGGAGAAAACTCCGGCTCCTCTTAACTGATCAAACAAATCATCGATCCTGGGTAGCGGATACTTATTCTTCACGGTGACCTCATTGAGTGCACGGTAGTCAATGCACATCCTGAAACTCCCGTCCTTCTTCTTGACAAACAAAACCGTGCTCCCCACGGCGACGAACTTGGTCTCGATAAATCCTTTCTCCATTAACTCTTCCGGTGTTTCTTCATTTCTACCAACTCCTCATTAGACATCCGATAGGGTCTCTTTGCTATCGGTCTTGTGCAGTACAAGCTCTATCACAAACTCTATGTCCCTGTCTCGGCATACTGTAGATCCTCGGGAAAAACATCGGGGTACTCATTCACTCTTTGGGACATCCTCTATCTGCTGATTGCCTTGGTAAGTTAACCATCAATCGTCCATCTCTAGCTGCAGTGGCTTGAAATTCCACTTTCTTCCCACACGGGCTCTCAAGCGAGATAGTCCTTCGTCCACAATCCAATACGGCCTTGTGCTTGGATAACCAATCCATTCCCAATATGACGTCTAAGGTCCGGGTCTCCAAAATTATAAGGTTTGCTAGGAACTCTATTCCATCTATTAGTATTCTCACCGGAACATCCTACTTTCGTTCGGAGTTCTAACTGTGGGTTTGAACTAAGAGCATGCACTTAAGTCTTGCAATCCTCAAATCATTTCTAGTAGCAAAGCCTTGCGAAACAAACGAATGCGAAGCTCCGAGTCAAACAAAAGCATTGCAGTACCGAGTTAACAAGTAACTTACCCGATCTGACGTCCGTAGCATTCTCGCAGTGCATCTGCGGTGACATGGTTGACTCGGCCTCTCACCACGGTGCAGGGTGTGGCTCCTGTGTCTTGGCGTCCTAGCTGGGTGGTTCCTAGGTTGAAACGAATCGGGTCGCTCTCGCTGTCTTCTTTGGACAAGCTGTTGGCAAAGTGTCCTGGCTCGTTGCGGTTGTAGCAGCGTCTCATTGTTCTCGCCGATCGCTCGAGTAGTATTTCTAGCAGGGCTGGGTGCAGTAGTTACGATTGGCAGGTCTTGAGTGCTTTGAGGATGGTGTCCTTGTTGCACTCTGTGGTTGGAATCGAAGAATTGATTTGGTGCAACTCTCGGGCGTTGTTGCGTTCCTGGCGTGATCCTTCTTTGTTGCATCCTGCGCTTCTGTTCTCATCCAGTTCCTTGCGCTTGTCCCCAAGAATAAGCGCCTTATTCACCAACTCTTGGAAATCCGGAAAGGTGTGGGTGATCAACCCTACTTGCAATCCTGAGTTGAGTCCCTTCATAAAACGAGACTGTCTGGATTTATCTGTCGCTACATCCTCAGTGCGTAGCGTGCTAGCTGTGTGAACTTGTTCAGTAGTCGACCACCTGATTACCTTGCTTCGATGCTCTGAACTCCTCCTTCTTAAGGTCCATGATTCCTTCAGGCACGTGATCTTGTCGGAATGCAGTGTGAACTCTTCCCAAGTGATATCTTGAGGGTTCTCTCAAGGTGGGCAATGTAGTTCTCCCACCATTCGTAATTTGTTCCTTCCAAGCGATGAGGAGCGTAGAGTACCTTCTCATTTCCTATGCATTGAGCTATGTGTAGCTTCCTCTCGATCGATCTTAACCAATCATCTGGCTTCCAATGGATTGGCATTCCCGAGAAAAAGTGGGTGGGTGAGTCCTCATGAACTCGGCGACCTTGTATTCTGGCGTGGCCCTGATTAACTTGATTAGCAGTGGCCTGAGCGATGGACGTGCTGCATTTGTTGCATCATAGCATGCATCAATCGAGTCTGGGCAGCAAGAAAAGCTCCAAATTCTGCATATCAAGCGGCGGTGCCGGTGCTCCATCATTGGGGTTTTCTGGCTGGCGAGAACCACTCCCATTGCCTCCAAAGTTTCCACGGGTGTTCACCATCTGTCGATTTGCTCTAGGTTTAGAGATGAGAGGGAAACAAGAATAGACAAGTAATATGGAACTTATGCGGGGCGAAAGGTGTAACTTTAAGGTCCAACTTTATTAGTTAATAACTTGGTATGGCTGCTTACAATGCCTAAGGGCCTTGCAACACATACTGCACACTCAGCAAACAAAGCAAATCCAAATCGAACTAACTCTGGAGTCTAACGCCTAAAGGGTGACTTTTTATTCTATGACTCGACTCGGCGAAGGAGTCTCACTATAGAACCTATGCTCACTCATCGAGAAAGCCTCCACGGCCTGGGTACGGGTGCTGTGGCATAGGCGCGAAACGATTGCCATGTCCAGCAACTGTGTCCTCTATGGTAGTCGAAGAAGCAGTGTCCTCATCGAGATCTGACTCCTCTGGATCTGGCTCGTGTAGCTCGAGTACTGGCTCTGGGTCTGGTCCGTACAAAGTCATCTCCAACTCGTCAATCCTTCGTAGAAGGTGTGCCACATACTCTTGAGCTTCCCGCCATCTGTTCTTCTCTGTCGTGATCTCCTTGCGGGCCTTCTGTAGCTCCTTGCTTGTATTATCTAGTACATCCTCCTGGCGATTTACAAATCGTGCCAAGCGTGTAACCGTGGCATCCTCATCCTGAATCTCCTTGGTCAAGAAGGTTATCGCTCTTGCGGATGGTAACGGAACACCGTGCTCTCCAACTCTCTGGCGTGAATACGGGTAATGTGCCGCATTGCTCGTCGTGATACTTCTTGGATACCCATCTGCATTGTAGATCTCCTGGCACAGGCGTTGTATCGAGGCGATTGCACTGGCCCTTTTCCTAGCAGGTACCTCAATCTTCACGTCACAAGCCTTGATCAATCACCTTTGCCTGATCACTTCCACTTGGTATTGCGGCTTCTCAAAATCTCCGAGGGTGCAGTAGCATATGCCAAAGTTCATGGCGTGACCAACCCCCAGATCAACGTAGTTGAACTCTTCCTCCATCTGTCACAAGAGTGCTTTACGTAAGAACTCAGAATTTTTAAATTGTGACAAGGTAAGAGAAAATTTCAGCAAGAGACAAGAAAAGAGAGAAGGGGATAAGTCGAGATGTCATTTCTTATCTTGACAAACTTTTAGCTTTAGAAAATAGGTTTTATCCTCACTACGACCATTCTAGCTTAGGGTTGAGCCTACGGTCAAGTATGGCTCTGATACCACCTCTGTTGGGACCCCGAATTTGCAAATCTGGACCCTCTGTGTTTTCAGCACTAGTCCAGGAACGCGCTAGTGCACACAGTCTTAACATCGGTAAATATCACAATCATACCAAACGATACCAATAAAGTACTTTATTTGAATAACCAAACTGGTTACTCGACCTTATGGCCAAGTTACAAAATGTATGCCTGCATAAGCGAAACTTATTCAGAGAAAAATAATAGCAGCGGAAAATCAAATAAACTTAGTGGCGCCATCCGGTATACCACAGGCAACCATCGGGCTCGCATCCCCTAAGTAGACGGGTCCTCTTGGAGTTCCTCCTCAGAAAGCCGGGCGTAGTCTCCTCTTCAACTGGTGGGGTGTTGAGGCAAGGGTGAGTACTTGGTACTCAGCAAGTCATGCACAGAATGCAAGCTAATATACTATATGCATGGCTTGGTACAAAGGAATAGCTCAAGGTATATTTGCGATGCTTGACTTTGACAAGTAATAAAAGTAGATTCAAAGCGGTAGAAATAAGTAAAGCATAAATAACTTTTCAAGAAGTTTAATAAACATTTTTCCCATCCTAAACCACATTTCCATCAACTTCATTATTAATCCAAATTTCAACCTTTCAAACCAAAGTTAATTTTTGAGAAAGTCTAACCCTTGACTGTAATTCCGAGCATTGTCGATCTGCAGTGGACTCGGCTATTCAAATAGATTCTACACTCTGCAGAGGTTATGCACTTTACCCACAAGATACAGTCAAACACCACAAAGGCGAGTTCCCGTAACAAAGCCTTTCGGAAGCCTCGAACAACACAGGTGGTCCTCTCCGGTTCGTGCTCTACACCATCCCTTCCCTTAGCCAAGGCGAAGTATGGGACCAACACACCGTTAGATGGGTATCTGGCCACAGCCACGATACGCTCCCCCGTACAATCACACAAACGGTGTAACTGACACCCTGAGGCTCCACAAGCGAGTCCTTAGCAACTTAGTCAACTAGGGCCGTCCCATTCCAGCCATGTGGTTGCAAGTATGACCCAGTTCAAAGGCTTGCAAGGTTAAGTCCTTAGAGTGACCAGGGCAAGACTACCCGAAAAACCAAATCAACATCCCCAATGCCACACTGGCCCACCTGATTACTCTTGCCACATGCCCGGCCGAAACCGTTTATCAAACCCCAGTTGATTACCATGCACCACGTGCCATCAACATCACATGATACTTTTCCAAAACAGGTTCAATATATCATTAAGTCAATATTAGCATTTGATTGTCCAAAATCATGTCATGAGCACGTAGCAGGTCTAAGCAGCATACTACAACGATCTAAACCCATGTTGGCAATTTAATAATGTCCAACTAGTAATCCACAACTAGGGTGACAAGGGATCATGGCACATACTTAGATAATCAAGGTGTCATACAGCAATTTGGTATTTATCTAACCCCCATGTTTAAACCAAGTATTTTTCTAATTGAACTAGCATGCAATAGTTTAAATCAAAATAGATTTCGAAATAGGATCAACATGGTCAAAGCACAACTTGCCTTCAAAAAGTACTTGCTCTTGGTCTTGAGTTGGATCCTGAGTCAACACTTCTCCTTCGAATCCTTCCGGCACTTCAACGTCTACTCGTAAAGCGTGCAAATAGCAATACACAAATAAACCATAGGCAAAAACATCCCAAAACTCCAAATAAAATCCATAAACAGAGAGAACATAATTTTCTGGATTTTTAGGAACTGGAATCGTCAAATTTGGAGTTAAGACGCAAAAGTTATGATTTATTAAAGTTTAAATAATCAATTAAATAATATTACAGAGAAAAACTTTAGTCCAAAAATTAAATAAAATTCATATTTAGGTAGATCTCAATTTTATACAAATTTAGAAATTTGAATCACTCAAATCGGAGTTGAAACGCAAAAGTTATAAGCGTTTGAAGTTTGAATCTAAATTTGAATCAATATTTCGAATTAATAAATCATTTTCTTTTTCGGAAATTAATTATTGCGTCAGCAAGGACACGTGGCAGCCTCTGATTGGGCGGCTGACGTCAGCCGATCCATGGGCGTGGTCCACGCTCGGCTCGGGTCCACCGTGGACTCGGTCCACGACTCCACGTGAGACTGACATGTGGGACCCACCTGTCAGTGCGGGGTCTCACGCAAAACGCGGCTGACGTGTGGGCCCTCTGACATGCGGGGCCCGCGTGTCAGGGACACGCGCTCACACGCGTACGGCGCTGACCGCGTCGGTCCATCTCCCCGACACGTGGCGCAATCGCGACCGTTGGTTTGAAAATCAACGGCGCGGATTAGATCCAGGGTTAACACGTTAAACTACTCGATGATCGTGGGCGTTCGATCTAGCTCGGACGGTCCAGATCTAATCCTATAATACCCCCGCTACGGCACGTGGCGATTGTGAACCGTTGGATCTTGATCCAACAGTCCAGATCTAATCGGGTTTCTAGGGTTTGGGAAAACACGTGAACTCACCGTTGCCGTCCGATCTGGATCCGACGGTGCCTGAAGCTTCGAGGGCAGCGATGGCACGCGGCGCTGGTTTGGCCGGAGAGGAAGGAGACGACCTCCATAGCGGCGTTTCTTCGCGATTCCGGTGAGATGAAGTGTGCGCCAGTGCGTCTGCTCACAGGAGTCCAAATCCGTCTTCGGTTTCGACGAGCGGCGGCGGGTTGCGGCGAGCACGAAGAACACACGGCGGTATTCTTGACTCCGGCGAGCAATAGCGGCGAGACAGTGGGGCTCCTAGCGGCGCGAGCTAGGGTTTCGGGACCGGCGTGGGATGGCGATCCTCGGGGTGCGATCCGGGCCTTAAATAGCCCCGGGAGGCGTGCTTTCGAGCGGAACCCCTAGTCGGTCACGGCGCTCTCACCGTGAGTCCGGCTCTCGGACTCAGCGGGGAAAGCGGCGAGAACCGTCCACGTGGCGCGATCAACGGCCCCGATCGGACCGGCGCGAACGGGTTCGGGTCGGACACGGCTCAACCGGTACGGGCGGATCTCAACCGTTGGATCTTGATCCAACGGTTGGGATTGATTAGGTTTAGGAGTGGGTTTGGTCGAGTCACGTGGCTCGGGTCGGACTCGAACTCGAGTCTGACTCGGGCTCGGTCGGATGAACAGTACTTGACCCGAGTTGGATTTTCCAGCGATTTAATATTTAAAATAATTCCCAGTAATTCATTTAATTCATTAAAAATAGCAAAAGACTCAGAAAAATTCCAGAAAAATTCTGGAAAATACTTTGGATCATTTTGGACTCAAATAAAATATTTCCAACAAAATTTTATTTGCAAAATTAAATTCTTTAATTATTTCAAAATGGGATAAATTCAAATAAATTCCAAATAAATCCAAATAAATTCCAAATAAATTCAAATAAATTTAATTCATTAAACGGATGTTGAAGAAGTTGCAGAAAATTTAATTATATTTCCGTGGATATAAAGAAAGTTAAATTCCGTCCAGCCGTTTAAAAGTTATGACTGTTTTACCGAGCGTATTAAAATCTGTGACGTGATTGGAACAGATCACGGTAATCTGTAGATTAGATGACTTTAGAGTCCGAATCAGTCTTTCCATATACCTAGAGAAAGTTGGGAAATTTCCTAAGCTACGCGAGGATGTACTCGTTTAATTGATTCGGAGTCCCAGAACCCAAGTTATGCCTTTTGCAAGGCTGCTGTCCCGCCGGGACAGAGCCTCTGTTTTTAGGTTTTGCGAGTAGATGGCAATGTCGGGGTAGATGAGGGTTTGCGTACTGTTTTGTGGTTGTGATTGTGAGCGTGTGGTACCTATGTGCAGGTGGTGCGACCCCAGGAGTGCCCTCTACTTCCCGCCAATCCGTTGCATGTGGTTGAGGCAAGTGTGTTGTGATGGATAGCGAGTTGTAGGTTGTTTGTTGTGAATAGATGGAATTGACTACATGATATATGATCACTTGCCATGCTTTTATGATTGCCAATGATATGATGAGCATGTTTAGTATGTTATGATGCCATGTGCTAATATGTGAGTTAAATATGATGTTGGCATAATTGCATACATGACATGTTACATGGCCGGCGGTGAGAAAGTCATTAACTAATCCGGGAAGGTCGGTGAGAAAGTTATGACTAATCCGGAGAGCCAGTAGAGTAAGTCCTACATCGTGATTCCTTCTAGGGTGGGATGTGGAGGCGAGGAGTAGGCACCCTCCATCTTCGGGATGGAAGGGGGAGAGGGTGCACTGGCACGGGTGTGTACTCAACCATACCGGTATGAGTTTCCAAGGAGATATGAGCATCGCATCGCATTGCATACATGATGATGATGATAAAGATATGTGATTATGAATGAGATGATAAACATGTTGTGTGTTGTTGCAATGTAAGTTGTTCTCTTGTTCCATTGCAATATACTTGCTGAGTGATGAACTCACGCTTGTGTTTTATGTGGTTTTTAGGTACTTTGAGATCGGCATGCGGGAAAAAGGGGTTTAGCTACACTTCTACACGTAGCTCCACAATCATAGTCTATGATTAATCACTTGGAGACATGATATTAAGAGTTGTGCCATAAACTTAATGTATGGTTTAATTTAGCATGCTTGTGATTCCTTATTTGCTTCGTTATAGCTTATGAAGTGGTTGAGCAAGGTATTATTGGCGTACTTTGATGATAAATCCATTTATGTTGATGTTTTAGATGTCGTGTGCTATGATGTATCTTGCCATGATATTGACATTGTGTTAATTCATGTTAAAACAAAGGAGATGCTGCCGAAATTTCGATTTGTAGCATCTGCTCCTTTGCTAGAATTTTATGTTAAATGTGGTATTTAGATGTTGTTTAGCTTATGTTTGGTAGCATTCAGGCATATTAAATGCCGGGGTGTTACAGCTAGTAGGTGCCGCTCCCATGTTTTGCTATTTTTGTGATGGTTGGTCATATGTGGCACAGTGAGGCCGCGACACAACAGTATGAGTTGAAAAGAATTAAGTTAGCACTTGGTATTTTCCGTTGTTAAGATATGAACAGTATGTTATAGTGGCTGTCTAATTCATTAATTACTCCAACTTTGTTTCATTTTGGCATATGTCCTGTAGGGTGTGGAAATAGTTTGCTTTCTGTGTTTTAAACTACTGAAGCCTCCCTTGTGTAAACCATGAGATAATTTTCTGCAGTTATTTTTCCATGTGGCTCCTGAACTTCAAGAATGGGTGATGAAACAAGCTGCGATGCGATGGAGAAATTTCAAATGTGACATAAAGAAAACATATTTCACTCGAAATCAAGAATTACCTAATAAGGAACTTTTTGAAATTGCTATTGATAAGAGAGTTCCTAAAGCTGATTGGATTTGGCTTATACGTCATTGGAGAACACCCGAAAGCGAGGTATAACTGTCTCCTTAATTATTTTGGCTTGAGTTGATTTGATACGTCATGCATGTTCAATTATTCTGACAAACCATAGGCCCAGAGTGAAATGGGGAAAGCAAACTCCTCAAAGATGACTATGACTCACACCACGGGAAGTAAAAGCCTTGCTCGAGTTGCAGATGAATGGGTAAATATCAAAATCTCTGAAAATAAACATTCTTTTGACTCCTAATGAATGTTGATTTATTGTTTTTGTAGTTCAAAGAGCATGGATACATGCCAGCTAGACATGAAGTATTTATTAAAGCACATACTCGTAAAGATGGAAATACGTAGAGGCAAGCTGAAGGCATGATTGTAAGTGAAATTGTTGCCATTGTTTGGTGTTGCATTTGGCTATGATTTATTCTTAGTAGAGTTGCATGTTGCGTTTATTTTTAGAATCAAATACACGAGACTTGTGCCTCGAACCAGAGTTAGCTACAAAACCATTCAAGAAGGAGATTTGTTTAGCAAACTATTTGGCAAAGAAAAACGAGCACGCATTCGTGCTGTCGGTATGGGCCCAACACCTCAAGACTTGGGTATGGAATGGATACGCAAGTGTACTTCCATAAAGCTTCAGTTAGCTATGTGTGCAAAGCTAAGAGCTGAAAAAGAGAGTGCACTTTTGAGGGAGCGTTTGGATAAGCATGAAGAACAATTAGCAAGCGTGCTACAAGAAATGGAAAAGATAAGGAAGTCTGTCAATCTATCTCAACATACAGATAATGTTGAACCAGACAACAACCGTGCATCTAACTCTCCTATAGAGGTCAAACTTTTTTGTGCAATTCAGTATGATATATTTATAGCACTAATCAATGTTGCAGTTCGTAATGATCTATATCCGAGTGTCGGATCCAACTGGAATGTCCGGAGTATCCGGATTAGGCTGACCGAACACCCCAACCGGAGTCTCGGGTTGAGCGTCCGGAGAGTCCGGATGGTGCGGGATTTTGTATAAAAGTCCCATTGCGTGGCCCTCCACTCACCCCACCTCATTTTGTCTCTTTCCCACCTCTCCGTGCGTCACCTCCACCCCGTCCTTGTCTCCGGCGAGCCCCACCGGCCGCGACCTCCGTGGCTCCTCACCGGTGGCTCCTCCATCCCGTGGAAACTCCTCCTCAAGCCGGCATCCTCCTTCCTGTACCCGGCATTGTTCTCCTCCATCATCCTTTGAGGTAGGTCTTTCTCTTGGGGGTTGATTCGTGGGTTTCTTGGGTTCTAAGGCCATCCATGGTGGGTTTAGGGTTTAGGTTTGGATTTGGGGGTTTGGAGTTGAATCTTGAGCTTTAGGGTTTTGGGTGTGGTGATTCTAGGGTTGGTTTGGGGCTTGGTTTGATGAATGTGGGTACTAGTGAAGTAGATCGGGTAGTGGTAATGCCGATCCAAGGGTCGTTTGGAGTTGGCTAGTGGTTTCATGGATTAGTGTCGTTCCTCGTGGAGTTGGGTTAGCTATAAGCTTCTTCGGCCTTGCCGCGTGTAGAAAAGTCATAGATCGGGTCCCCGCGGTGCCGTGGGACTTGGCGGCACCTCGGTCCGTTGAGTAGTTGGGCCAAATGCTCCAGGTTTGGAATGTCCGGACCCTCAGTCCGGAGTGTCCGCCCAGGCCGGAGTGTCCGGACAAAATGGTCCGGAGTATCCGGGTTAGCCCAAGAGTCCGGAAAATAAACCCGGACTGTCCGGGTTGGGCTGGTCTGTTCCGTTGTGGGTTTCTGTTGGGGTTTGCGTTGTAGTCATTTCTTTCGCATTTGCATGCATCTCATTGTGCATTGTATCCGTGTAGAGAACGATCCCGCGGTGACTGACGTGGCCATGGTTGAGGGAAGTGCCGAGGGGCAAGTCGCTGTTGATCCGCAAGCAGAAGAGCCAGGCAAGCACCTAAGCATGTTGAACCATAATTATAATCTATTTTTGCGAATTAACTTCTTATTGGTTGATTAAGTATTGCATTAGGAATTGAAATGTGGGATAGGCTAGATCCTATTTGCTGCGTGTACCCTTCCTATTGTTGCTTGTTGAACTCTTCCTTTGGAGCTAGATTATGGGTACTAATTGTGTCGTGCTTAGTATGCTTAGGAGTCGGGTTTGGGCCAAGTGGTGGAAGGTTCCACCGCTTGAGTTTGTTGTACTTTACAAGTATTGGGTTGCAATGGGTTGTTTATGAGAAGTGAAGTGATGAAGATTGAGACCGGGCGATAGAGTTGGATCACTTGGGTAAGGAGACCCAAGTGTGGTAGTCTCGTCCGTGTCGATTAAGGACCGATCGGGTGTAACGTGGCTAAAGCACCTTTTTGGTTGATCGCATGCCTGATCATGGTACGGTAAGCCGCTCTTTCATCGCATGACGTTCGATGGGCCATGCCCTCATGTGGTTGGACGTGGTTGAGGGCGGGGCCTAGGCCGGCTCTCGGGCGCCAAGCCGGGCTTGGGGCTGCTCGAGGGGGTGCTAGGTTTCCGGACCGCATGAAGATGCCCCAACGAATTGGTATGGATGGGAGGGGGTTGACATGAGGCTCCTTTGTGACACATGTCGTGTGATCAATGCTTCCCTGCAGGGTTAATTAAGCGATTCAAATTGCCGTGCTCTCGGATATGAGCAAGCTTGGTCAGATGTTACTCAACGTAGTAATAACTTGAACCGAAGTTCGCCGTTGGGCTTGAGCTCGATTTGGTTGTGATTAACGGCTGCATTTTGTTTAATGTCAACTTCACTTAGTGGTAGGTGTTGTACAACCGCATTGAAGCTTTGAACTGAATAGTTTAAGTAACTAAACAACAAACGATAAGCATTTTGCGACTGTTTTTACCTTGAGCCTATTCTTTGCTACATCCAAATGCATATCTTTTGGAGTCGGTCGTATATGGACCACGGGTAAGACTTGCGAGTACCTTTTGTACTAAGGCTTCTGCTTTGTGGTTTTGCAGGTGAGGATCCGGTAGGTGCGAGTTTTGCCCCTACTGCCTATCGGTGACCGGGCGGGGCACCGAGTAGAGGCTGTGGACACTCGTGCGCCCGGAAGTGTTAGGGCATGACACTTCCGGGGTGTTTTACTTTTGTTGTATAGAATAGTAGGAGATACTTTTGCGAACAGCTGTACTTTTATTTCTGCAATGAAACTGTCTACCTTTTCGCTTTGTCGTTTTTGTTGGTTGTTTTTGTTGGGCTTCCGTGTGCCGTGTTGTGTGTTGTTTTGCTTTCGCGTTTTTGCGCCTCTGGTAGTGAGGTTTGGGGCTCGATGCCCCTTTGTGCGAATTGATTGATATGGCAATGGGAACCGGTATGTGGGGATCCTGGGCGAGTTCGGATCGCATACCGGGGGAATGCCGGGATGGTTGTCGAATTGTTTGGATGCTCTTGGAGTTGTCTCGATTGGGCTTGGGTATTAGCACCGAAATCACCTCCGGTGATTTGTTGCTAGGATCCAAATCCGATGGGAGCAACCGTTCATCCAACAACTCGAGTACGATCTGGGCGGCTCCTCTCAAAAATGCTTGTCGAAACGCCTGTAGTATACAGTACCCCATTCGGGGAGTTTGACACCAATTTTCCTTTCGTGCATCGTTTCCGTCCGGACGAAGCTTGCAGAACACCTTGCGACCCGTCGCGGAGGGATGTTTCCACACTCACTCAGACGTATTCGAAATGAATGCAGAACTGTAGCAGCAATGTATGGAAAGTCCACTCGCGCAGTTTGGCCTACATTTTCCTTTCGTGCATCGTTTTGATACGCACGCAGCTTGCAGTACCCGTTGGCACCTACCGCGGAGAAATGTTTTGCACCGACCAGGATGCAACAGAAATGCATGCCGAAATGAGCTTGGGCACACATGAACTCTATTCAGGGTGTCTGCCAAAAGCTTTCTTTTTGTACTCGTTCTAGTACGAACGTGACTTGTAGTACCATTTGTCCTGTAGGTTTCACATCGACACGGATGAGCTCATATTTCTTGCTAAAATGAGCTACGGCAGACATGAAGTCCATTCTGGTTGATTGACACTCAGCTTCATCTTATGCGTCGTTTTCTTGTGAAAATCATGCACCATACAGCACTCATCGCGGAGGAATGTTACACACGACTCGGAAAGATTCAAAACGCAGGTCGAGCTACTACGTGGGCAGCACATGCCCCTGCTGTCCCATCCAGTCGTACCACTACCCCGACCCCCTCCAACGACAAAATGACGCACTCCACTTCAAATTCAGCACCCCGTCCAACGCCGACGAGGAGTGCCACTCAAGCTCCTACCAAAAGTTCATTGGCATCCGTCGCCTCAACGGGACGCACAAAAGATATTCAGTGCCCATCGCTGCAAGGGATTTGGCCACATGATGAAGGAGTGTCCAAACAAGCGCGTGCTAATAACCCGTGAAGATGGCGAGTACGATTCTGCAAGTGATCCTGATGAAGAAACATATGCTTTGCTTGCGGAACATGAAAACGGTGATCCAAACTCAATACATGATGAAGAGCACATGAGCGCTGCTGATGCTGATCAATATTTGAGTATTATTGCGCACCGTGTGCTTAGTGCTCAGATTGCCCGTACCGAGCCAAATCAACGCCACAATTTGTTTTACACTAAAGGCGTCGTCAAAGAAAGATCCATTCGAATAATCATTGATGGTGAGAGTTGCAATAATCTAGCAAGCATGGACATGGTGGAGAAGCTAGCACTATCCACTAGACCACACCCTCAGCCCTACTACATTCAATGGTTCAACAATAGCGGCAAGCTCAAGGTAACACGCCTGGTAAGAGTACATTTAGTTTTAGGTTCTTATCATGATTATGTTGATTGTGATGTCGTACCTATGCAAGCATGCTCTATGCTATTAGGTAGACCTTGGTAATATGATAAGAATTGTTTACATCATGGTAGAACCAATCAATACTCTTTTATGCATAAAGAAAAGAAGATTGTGTTACATCCAATGTCGCCTGATGCCATTGTAAAAGATGAGATCGCTAGAGCTAGCAAAGAGAAAAATCGAGAGAAGACTAAGAGTGAAAATCAGATTGTCGCAAAGGAGTTTGAACAACATCAAAAGAAAGAATCTAACTCGGATGGTGACAAGAAAAATGAGATTAAGTTGAAAGGTGCATGTTTTCTTGCAACAAAATCTGATGTGAATGAGTTGGATACAAGTAGTTATTCTTGCTATGCTCTGGTTCGCAAACAAACTTTGTTTTCACTAGAGGAGATGTCTCTTTCTTTGCCTCCTTTAAATCGCTAACCTTTTGCAGGAATACGCTGTCATATTTCCAAAGTAAATCCCCTCAGGGCTGCCACCAATTAGATGGATTGAGCAACAAATTGATCTTATTCCAGGGGCATCCTTGCCCAACCGAGAGACATACAGAACCAACCCTGAAGAGACTAGAGAGATACAACTCCAAGTTAAAGAATTAATTGATAAAGGGTCGTCACGTGAATCTCTTAGTTCTTGTCTTTGTTCGATCATTTTAGTACCTAAGAAAGATGGAACATGGCGCATGTGTGTGGATTGTAGAGCAATTAATAATATCACCATTAGATATCGCCATCCTATTCCTAGGTTAGACGATATGCTTGATGAATTAAGTGGCTCTACTATGTTCTCTAAAGTTGATTTGCGTAGTGGGTCCACCAGATTCGCATGAAGTTAGGAGATGAATGGAAAACAGCATTTAAAACTAAGTTCGGTTTATATGAATGGTTAGTTATGCCGTTTGGATTAACTAATGCACCTAGCACTTTTATGCGATTGATGAACGAGGTTTTACATGCTTTCATTGGAAAATTTGTGGTGGTTTACTTTGATGATATCTTGATCTACAGCAAATCTTTAGAAGACCATCTTGAACATTTACGTGCTGTTTTTAATGCTTTACGCGATGCACGTTTATTTGGTAACCTTGATAAGTGCACCTTTTGCACGGATCGAGTCTCTTTTCTTGGCTATGTTGTTACTCCACGAGGAATTGAAGTTGATCAAGCCAAGGTTGAAGCGATACTGAGGTGGCCGACTCTAACACGGTCACACAGTGCGGAGTTTCCTAGGACTTCTTTGGATTCTATCGTCGCTTTGTGAAGGACTTCAAGACAATCGCCGCACCTTTGAATGAACTCACCAAGAAGGGTGTGCCTTTTGTTTGGAGCAAGTCACGTGAAGATGCCTTCAATGTTCAAAGCTAAGTTAACACATGCACCCTTACTCCAACTTCCGGACTTTTCTAAGACTTTTGAACTAGAATGTGATGCTAGCGGAATTGGTTTGGGTGGTGTTACATTACAAGAAGGAAAACACATTGCTTATTTTAGTGAGAAGTTGAGTGGGCCTAGTTTGAACTATTCTACGTGTGATAAGGAGTTATATGCGCTAGTTCGAACTTTAGAAACATGGCAACATTATTTATGGCCCAAGGAATTTGTTATACATTCTGATCATGAATCGTTAAAACATATTAGAAGTCAAGCTAAACTGAACCGTAGACATGCAAAGTGGGTTGAATTCATTGAGTCATTTCCTTATGTCATCAAACACAAAAAGGGAAAGGATAATGTCATTCTTGATGCCTTGTCTAGAGATATACCATGCTCTCACAACTTGACTTCAAAATTTTTGGTTTGGAAACGATTAAAGAGCAATATGTGCATGATAATGATTTTAAAGATGTGTTGCTCAATTGTAAAGAGGGAAAAACTTGGAACAAATTTGTCCTCCATAATGGGTTTGTGTTTAGAGCAAACAAACTATGCATTCGAGCTAGTTCTGTTCGTTTGTTATTGCTACAGGAAGCGCATGGAGGAGGGTTGATGGGACAATTTGGTGTGAAGAAGATTGAGGACATACTCGCTAGCCATTTCTTTTGGCCCAAGATGAGACGAGACGTGGAACGTTTCGTCGCTCGCTGCACTACATGTCAAAAAGCTAAGTCACGACTTAATCCACATGGTTTATACATGCCTCTGCCTGTCCCTAGCGTGCCTTGGGAAGATATTTCTATGGACTTTGTTGTAGGACTTCCTAGAACAAAGAAGGGGAGGGATAGTATCTTTGTTGTTGTGGATAGATTTTCTAAGAGGGCACACTTTATTCCTTGTCACAAAAGCGATGATGCTACCAACATTGCCGATTTATTCTTTCGTGAAATTGTTCGCTTGCATGGTGTGCCAAACACAATAGTTTCGGATCGAGACACAAAAATTTTAAGCCACTTTTGGAGAACTTTGTGGGCTAAATTGGGGACTAAACTTTTATTTTCTACTACTTGTCATCCCCAAACTGATGGACAAACTGAGGTCGTTAATCGAACTTTATCTACCACATGCTTAGGGCTATTTTGAAAAAGAACATTAAATTGTGGGAAGAATGCTTGCCTCATATTGAGTTTGCTTATAATCGGTCTATGCATTCTACTACTAAGATGTGCCCTTTTGAGATTGTATATGGATTTGTACCTCATGCTCCAATTGATTTGTTACCTCTTCCATCTTCGGAGAAATTGAATCTTGATGCTAAACAACGTGCTGATTTGATTATGAAAATGCATAAGACAACTAATGAAAACATAGAGCGCACGAATGCTAAATATAAACTTGCTGGTAGTAAGGGAAGGAAGCATGTAACTTTTGAACCTGAGGATTTAGTTTGGTTGCATTTGCGAAAAGATCGATTCCCTGAATTAAGAAAATCTAAGTTGATGCCACGAGCTGATAGTCCTTTCAAAGTATTGGCAAAGATTAATGATAATGCATATAAGCTTGAATTGCCTGTAGATTTTGGGGTTAGTCCCACATTCAACATTGCCGATTTGAAACCATACTTGGGAGAAGATGATGAGCTTGAGTCGAGGATGACTCCAATGCAAGAAGGGGAGGATGATGAGGACATCACTACAATGGATACGGCCATGCCTACAAACTCAATTGAGACCAACAATGTAATACAAGGGCCAATTACTCGAGCTCGCGCATGTCATTTCAATTGCCAGGTGAATGCATTCCTCGGGTTGCATACAAATCATTTAATGAATGGAATGCTTTTAATCCTTGTGATGATTTTATTGTCCTTAGGAACCAAGGAGAAGGACTCCCAAAAGTCAAGCATGAAGCCAATTCTTCCGGTGGACAACTTCAAATCGGATTCGGCCTCCGGGATAGCACCAAATTAAAACGATCATAACTTTTTATCCACAAGGGTGTTTGGGGTCTATAAGTACTGGTTTCAAAGGTTTCGACGTCCTCTTTCCAACGGATCCGGCCCCACCTCCAAATTCCTCACGAGTCAACGGGAATCTGCAAAACAAGTTCGGTCATCTTTCCAAATCCGAGTCAAACTAGGAATAGGAGTCCTACTCGGCCATGGATGTGGTTTGGACGCCCCTAGCCTGGTTTTGGCCTCCTATTTCTCCTATATATATCTAGGGAGTCCCCCAAAATAACTTGAGTTTTGGTTATTTGATAGTTTAGCCTTTTGCTACTATTTGAGTCTTTTAGACGTGCTCAACGGCCGCCTAACAAGCTCCTTGTATCGGAACCCCAACGTTTTCGATATTTCATCTATATTTGCAATTTTAGATTGCTTTTGACTTGTTCTTGCTTGTTCTTCGATTGCTTGCAGGAATTGATCTTCGTTATCAGGTTGATCGTGCTCACAGCAAGGTCAATAACCCTCTGGAGTTGGTTTAGCGATTGCTGAGGCGCATCGTCGTTGTACGTTGTAGTTGGATCGTCAAAGTTGTCTCCACCCAAATCGAAAGTTATCATTCTCATCGAAAGATCGGGACACCCAGTGTTACATCAGATTCGATAGAAATGATGAAAAGCACTAGCAAACATCATAAGTTCTTTCGGGGTGTTTGGCACTCGGTTATGTTTCGTTCATCGGTTTCGTTTGTATTCAGTTTTTATTACCCGTGGGAACCCATCGTGGTGGAACATTTGACACCGACTCGGACATATTCAAAATGCATGCCGAAATGAGTGGAAGCACATATGAATTCCACTCGATGTGTTTCGCACTCAGTTTCATCTCGTGCAACATTTTCAAACGGTCGCCGCTTGTTGTATTCGTTTGTGCTCATCGCGGAGAAATGTTTCACAACAACTCGGACGGACTTGAAATGCATCTTAGGAATGTGCTTGGGCAAATATGAAGTTCATTCGGCATGATTGGAATGAAGTTTCGTTTTGTGCACCGTTTTGAGTGCAGCGTGTAGTTCTACGATACCATTAGGAACCCATCGTGCATGAATATTTTGCATCGACTCGGACGTACTCGAAATGCTTGTCGAAACGCGTGTAGTTTACAGTACCATTCGGGGAGTTTGACACCAATTTTCCTTTCGTGCATCGTTTCTGTCCGTACGCAGCTTGCAGAACACCTTGTGACCCGTCGCGGAGGGATGTTTCCACACTCACTCGGACGTATTCGAAATGAATGCAGAATTGTAGCAGCAATGCATGGAAAGTCCACTCGCGCATTTTGTCCTACATTTTCCTTTCGTGCATCGTTTTGATACGCACGCAGCTTGCAGTACCCGTTGGCACCTACCGCGGAGAAATGTTTTGCACCGACCCGAATGCAACAGAAATGCATGCCGAAATGAGCTTGGGCACACATGAACTCTATTCAGGGTGTCTGCCACAAGCTTTCTTTTCGTACTCGTTCTGGTACAAACGTGACTTGTAGTACCATTTGTCCTGTAGGTTTCACACCGACACGGATGATCCCAAATTGCTTGCTAAAATGAGCTACGGCAGACATGAAGTTCATTCTGGTTGATTGACACTCAGCTTCATCTTATGCGTCGTTTTCTTGTGAAAATCCTTGCACCATACAGTACTCGTCGTGAAGGAATGTTTCACACGACTCGGAAAGATTCAAAACACATGCCGAAGTGTGCTTGGGCATATATGAAGTTCATTCGGCATGTTTGGAACAATGTTTTGTCTTTTGCACTATTCTAGTACGCGTGTAGTTCAGAACTGTAGTAGCAATGCATGGAAAGTCCACTCGCGCAGTTTGGTCTACATTTTCCTTTCGTGCATCGTTTTGATACGCACGCAGCCTTGACTTACGATACCGTTGGCACCTATCGCGGAGAAATGTTTTGCACCGACCGGATGCAATGTAAATGCATGCAGAAATGAGCTTAAAGCACACATGAACTCTATTCAGGTGTGCGCCACAAGCTTTCTTTTTCATACTGCTTACGGTAAGAACGTGACTTGTAGTACCATTTGTCCTGTAGGTTTCACACCGCGGATGAGCCCGAATTGCTTGCTAAAATGAGCTACGGTAGACATGAAGTCCATTACGGTTGATTGACACTCGGCTTCATCTCATGCGTCGTTTTCTTGTGAAAATCCTTGCACCATACGATTACTCGTCGCGGCGGAATGTTTCACCACGACTCGAGAAAGATTCAAAAGCATGCGAAATGTGCTTGGGCATATATGAAGTTCATTCGGCATGTTTGGAACAATGTTTTGTTTTTTGCACCATTCTAGTATGCGTGTAGTTTACATTACCATTAGGGACCCATTGTGCATGAATGTTTGATTCGAGCCGGACGTACTCAAAATGCTTGTTGAAACGGGTTAGGGCGCATATGAAGCCCATTCAGGGGAGTTTGACACCGAGTTTCGTTTTATGCATCGTTTTCATTTGGATGCAGCTTGCAGGACCCCTTGTGACCCGTCGCGGAGGGATGTTTCGCACTCACTCGGACGTATTCAAAATGAATGCGGAATTGTGCTGAAACGCACAAGCGAATATCGTAAGTTAATTCTGGGTGTTTGGCCCTCAGTTTCATTTTGTGCATCGCTTTCGATTTTTTCAGCGTGGGAACTCGTCGTTGTGGAATATTTCACGGTGATTAGGACGGATTCGAAATGCAAGCCTAAATGAGTTCCAACACATATGAATTGCATTCGGTGTGTTTGGCACCCGGCTTCATTTCGTTCACCGTTTTCGTTTCGTGATGCAATTTTTCATTTTGGCGTGCTAGGTTGCAGCTTGTAAGGTGCTTGCTATAATGTTCCATTTCGTGCATCATTTTCGGCATGCGTGGTGTTTGCCACAATGTGTCATTTAGTGCATCATTTTCATTTTCGAATGGCTTCTGCTGCAGTGCCCGTTGGGACGCGACGTGGAGGATTGTTTCAGACCTACTCAAATGGATTCAATACAAATGATGAAAAGCACTAGCAAACATCATAAGTTCTTTCGGGGTGTTTGGCACTCGAGTTACATTTCTGCATCGGTTTCGTTTGTATTCAGCTTTTATTACCTGTGGGAACCCGTCGTGGTGGAACATTTGACACAGACTCGGACATATTCAAAATGCATGCCGAAATGAGAGGAAGCACATATGAATTCCACTCGATGTACTTCGCACTCAGTTTCATCTCGTGCAATGTTTTCGAACGGGCGCCGCTTGTTGTATTCGTTCGTGCTCATCGTGGAGAAATGTTTCACAACAACTCGGACGAACTTGAAATGCATGTCTGTAACACCCTACAAATCTAAACTGTCGTACAAGAAAATTTCAACAGCATCTCTCCTAAAATTAGGACAAAACGGAAGCGACAACAAGATTCATAATAACCATTATAAACAGGAATAACATAAAAGCATCAATACTAGAGATAACAAGTCTAAATCAACCAGAAAACAAACATAAACGTAAAACAGCTCCAAAGAGGACATCAACAGGTCTATGATTAATAAAATTTCAGCAAGCTAATGAATTATTAAATGCACTAGTCCATGTGATTCGTGATGACCCCGGAGGGTTGATTGTGCTACTAAGCCCACCCTTCAAGCTTACGACTCGCGAGAACTACCTGAAAACAACAAAATAACAAGGCGTGAGATTGGGTAATCTCAGCAAGCGGAACAACTTCTAACGAATAACACAGCCACAGTAAAACTAGCATACCAAATTCCTCATGTCCAATACCACATTATAGAGTCCACACAACCTTAGTAAAATGCATATGATTGTGCACATGCTTATGCCATGATCCTCCTCACCGTGCCCTTTCTCAGGAACACACGGTGTTGTATGCGTCTTGATCGCGCACGCTGGCGTCGACAAACTTCCAATGCATGATTATGCAGTTAATGCTTCATGCATAAATACATTCATAACTTCCCACTCTGAATTCACATGCTTGCATACCATCAAATAACATGGATAGAATGCGAACATCATTGAGATAGAATATCTCCACAATTCATCTTGCAAACAACATCTTTCTTCATTCTTACTCATGATTCAAAAGCCAAACAACCACATCACAATGCAGGATAGGATATTGTAATCTCATAAACAAGTAGTTAAACCATGTAGGTGTGCTGCAATTAAGGTTTATATTGAAGATGAAACAAATAGCGAGTTATAGTTTAGCAAGACCGCTACTTCCACTTGCCTTTACCAACGTGGATGACGAACCTAGTTGTGTCCAGAAGGGGCACCACCTGTACAAGTATTATTTCAGTATATAGCGACATCACAAATGATCACACAACTCGAACACACGCTTCCTAATCCCCATTCCCTTCTTAAGCGCCAAAAACCCCAATCTATCCGGGTCAAACAGCAGCACCCTCTCTTCACAATTTCGTATCTTTTTTTATATAGATCATAAAAATACAAAAAAATTACAGTAGCTAGATATTGACGAGATATACAACTTTCATGAAGATCACAAATTTCAATTCCACTGTTAAATATGCCTAAACAAACGTCCAACACAGTGGACAAAATCTGTTTCTAGATTCTGTCCGTCATATTGAAACAGCAATAAATCTCAGACCGACACCCCAAAAATTCTGAAAAAATTACAGAAGCTAGATCTCGACGTTATCTACAACTTTCTAGTTATAGGTTTTTGCAGCAAAAATCTTCTATGCCACGTAAAACGCAAAACAATCCGCGCTGCACAATCTCCCCTTCCAAAAACAGCACCACGTGAACATCTACCCTTCTCCCCCATCAAGATCCATCTAAATCACTCTCCACCAGATCTAATACACTCCTAATCCCTAGGTAGAACAGGGGTAAAAGATTGGGAATTTTACCTTGAGTTCTCCCTTGAGAACCCCAACAACGCAGCGACGATTCCCGAACGGAAATCTGCTCGTCCTCCACGCCTCCACGGATCCTCTTCTCGCTTGCTCCTTCGCGTTTCGGTGGATCTTGAGCCACCACGCAAGGGGAGGAACAGGAGGGGTGGTGTGGCTGCTAGGGGAGGAAGGGGGCGCCCTAGGGCTTTTGGGGGGGTGACACCCCTTTTATATGGTGGGCCGGCCCACTAGGGGAAAAGAGAGAGAGGAGGAGGATTCGCGGCCAGGCCAGGTTTTCCTCGGCCCACTGTTTCTAGCCCGACAACTCCAAATTTAATATTAATATGCCGGATAAACTTCAATTATTTCATCCCTCGACAAATCCTTCATTCCTCTCCCGAAACAAAACCAGGAAAAGGAACCCAAGAATCGCTCTGACGCTCTAAGGCATCACAATGTCGGAATGTGCTTGGGAAAATATGAAGTTCATTCGGCATGATTGGAACGAAGTTTTGTTTCATGCACCGTTTTGGTACGCGTGTAGTTCTGATACCATTAGGGACCCATCGTGCATGAATAGTTTCGCATCGACTCGGACATACTCGAAATGCTTGTCGAAACGCGTGTAGTTTACCGTACCATTCAGGGAGTTTTACAAAATTTTCCTTTCGTGCATCTTTTCCGTCCGGACGCAGCTTGCAGAACACCTTGCGACCCGTTGCGGAGGGATGTTTCCACACTCACTCGGACGTATTCGAAATGAATGCAGAACTGTAGCAGCAATGCATGGAAAGTCCACTCGCGCTTGATTTGGCCTACATTTTCCTTTCGTGCATCGTTTTGATACGTCTGCGACTTGCGATACCCATTTGATGCAACACTAGGTGTCCCGTTCTTTCGATGAGAATGATAACTTTCGATTTGGGTGGAGACGACTTTGACGATCCGACTACAACGTACAACGACGATGCGCCTTAGCAATCGCTAGACCAACTCCAAAGGGTTATTGACCTTGCCGTGGGCACGATCAACTTGATCACAAAGATCAATTCCTGCAAGCAATCGAAGAACAAGCAAGAACAAGGCAAAAGCAATCAAAAATTGCAAATATAGATGAAGTAAAGAAAAGTTGGGGTTAGATACAAGGAGCTTGTTAGGCGGCCGTTGAGCACGTCTAAAAGACTCAAAATAGTAGCAAAAGGCTAAACTATTAAATAACCAAAACCCAAGTTATTTTGGGGCACTCCTAGCTATATATAGGAGAAATAGGAGACCAAAACCAGGCTAGGGGCATCCAAACCACATCCATGGCCGAGTAGGACTCCTATTCCTAGTTTGACTCGGATTTGAAAAGATGACCGAACTTGTTTTGCAGATTCCCGTTGACTCATAAGGAATTTAGAGGTGGGGCCAGATCCGTTGGAAAGAGGACGTCAAAACCTTTCAAACCAGTACTCATAGACCCCAAACAACCTTGTGGATCAAAAATTATGGTCGTTTTAACTGGGTGCTGTCCTAGAGGCCGAATCCGAGTTGAAGTTGTCCACCAGAAGAATTGGCTTCATGCTTGACTTTTGGGAGTCCTTCTGCTTGGTTCCTAAGGACAATAAAATCATCACAAGGATTAAATAGCATTCCATTCATTAAATGATTTGTATTCAACCCGAGGAACGCATTCACCTGGCAATTGAATTGATGTGTGCGAGCTCGAGTAATTGGCTTCAATTGGGTTTGTAGGCATGGCCGTATCCATGGTAGTGATGTCTTCATCATCCTCCCCTTCTTGCATTTGAGTCGTCCTCGACTCAAGTTTATCATCTTCTCCCAAGTATGGCTTTAGATCTGATAATTGACTTGACGGGATCGAGCTCGAGTCAATGGTCCTTGAACCGACGAAGATGTAGAAGGATGGCCAAGGTGGGGGTCGATAAAGCCATGCAGATGGAGCCATCGTAGCAGATGTATACGAAGTAGAGGATGCCGTGAAGTGTCGCCAACTTAATGGTCCTGGCCAAGGTGGGGGTCGATGAAACCATGCATTTGATATAATTGCAGCAACACTTGGTGATGACCATATGTATGCAGTGTTAGTTCTGTCCATGATGAGCATGGTCTCATCATCCTCCCTTTCTTGAAGTGGAATCGTCCTCGACTCCATCATATTGTCCTGGAAAATGTTAGGAGCGACAGGAAACAAAGCAACATACAAATTTGCAATCAAATCAATGGATCGAGCATCTCTATCAATCATGTACTCCCTTTCTTGAAAACTATCATGTGACTTGTAGGTTGAACCAAAAGTACTTGATATGACATGATTAGTGATATGGCACTTATCAAATTGATGACATTGTTGCATAACAAGCGGAGGTTTAAAATTTGAACAAATGTAAAATCGATGCGCTTCATACCCTCCTTTCTCACAATTTTTGCCAATAACATGGAAAATATTTCGCGATAACCAGGCCAAATCAGAATGTACAAAAAGTCTCTCCTCTAAATAATTCAGATCACATGGACCATCAAATTCAATGTAATCTAATGTATCTAAAGAAGACATCAATTTCAACTCATCATTTTCGCTTGTGAGGTGAATGACATGTTTATTTTCAGCATAAGTGTCTAGTGTGTTAACAAAAGTGACATGTCCATTCGCTAGTTGTGTCATGGATATAAGTGAAGTATTATCACACAACTCTTCTTTATCACAAGAAACAACAAGCAAATCATCTTGTAACAAAGCAAAATCAACAATTTGTTCCACTAATAGTTGCTCTACGACAGCATGTTTTGTGGATAGTTTTAGCTCTTCAAAATTATTTTCTCCATTTGTAATGTCCGTACCTGTTACATTACCTTGTAAGTTCTCATCAGCTGTTGTAGGCGTTTCTTCAACTATTATCTCTTCACTTACACATGGGGTAGTACTGATCGTTTCTTTCTCCATATGATCTTCTACAACATTCTCTCGATGGTGCTCACTTTTCTGTAAAATGTTAGCTACAAAAGAAGGTGCAACAATGGGCGCCTCAAATGAAGCTAATGATTCTTTCATGGATTCAGCAAGCATTTTTTCAACTCTACAAGCACATACAACCAATTCCGAAAGAGAACTATATGTTTCATCAACAAGAGCATTCTGAATTTCTTGATTGAGTCCACGTATGAACCTAAGCTCTGTTGCTTCTTCTCCTTCAACTAAACCACAACGCAACAAATGATTTTGCAATCGTTCATAGTATTCCTTAACACACTTATTTCCTTGTTTCAAGCATTGGAGTCTAGTATACAAAAATTCAGTATGATATTCAGGGACATAGTCAATTCTCATAAGTCTTTTCATGGCCTTCCAATTTGAAGGTTTTCTCTCTTTTCTACAAATATGTTTCCACCATGTTAATGCATATTCGTTTAGCACACTAGCAGCAATCCTAATCTTTTCATTTTCAGACAAATCATACTTGCCAAATTCTTTGTCTACTGTTATCTCCCAATTAATATAGGCATCAGGATCATATTGAAAATTAAAAGGTGGATTGACGAATTTAACCTTACCTAGAGAATCATCATCAACATGTACACAGGCATGTAGTATGCCATTTTTATTGCTTGGAAGACGAGGCGGAGGACTGAAAGTTCCTGGGGAAGTTCCTGCAAGCGTATCAAGTCTAGACAAAATAGTACTAAGAGTAGTTTTAGCAATCGCCTGTGCGACCTCGATGGATCTGAGAAGGTTCGATGACATATGCTCAGAGTGAGCAACAATTCCCTTGGTGCAAGGAGTGTGATACAGGGAGCCCTTGTCACCTGACATGGTTAGTAGAAGACAAGAAAACAAAATCACAAATATAATGTTCTTATCAACTACCAGGAGGTGGTGGCAACTCTCTCAACACTCAAGCCTATTACCAAAACTCTTACATGTTCTTACCGTGCAGCAGGTGTTGCCGGCCGTTGGCGTGGTCAAAAGTTCTCTGAAGCTTGGATTAAGCGATTGCAAAGGGACCGAACAAATGTACGAGGTTGGATGTGGAGCTTGGATAGGCAATATTTATTTCCTATGCAATCTGATAATTCTAGTTATTGTAATGATAAGTAATGATCCAAACTAGAATTCACAAGCCCTAGTTGCCAATCTCAAAGATATAAGTGAATTTGAAGGCAACACACACGCAAAGATAAGGGCACTTATGCAATCAAGGAATGAGCTATGAAACATAAGTGAAGCACCAAAAGCTTTATTGCACAAGTCGTGGAGAGACGCTAACTTATTGCTTCAAGAATGTTAAAAGGGCACAAGATTGCTCACTAATTAATAAATTGCACAACCTAAAAGTAACGAACACAAATTAGGGTTTTGCTCAATGTAGTGCAACCGCCACAATTTTCTTTTCCTTTTCCTTTTCCTTTTCCTTTTGTTTTTCTTCTTCTTTTTTTTTTTGGCCTTTTGGCTCTTTCTCTTTTCTTTCTTTTGGTGACTTTCGGCCAACACTAGTATGAAAAAAGTTTTGGAATCCATAACTCGGTGTCACAAGATAATATGATACGATAACTGAAGATTATGCAATGTATCAAGTAGTGCAGCCCTAAGCAATATCAACAAGCTAGTCTGAAATAAGATCAAAGTGTTCACAAAGGATGAATTAGTTCCCAAAGGTAGGTGTACTGATGTTTTTCTAGGGCAGCAGAATTGTCACCTAGATTAATGTTTGAAAATCACAAAATTTGATTGGTTGACTGTGGAAGGAATTGAAGCTTATATCCTCAACTTTCAATAGAGTGCAAGAACACAGAAATCCGAGTTCGTATGTGAAAGTTAAGCTCGAAATACCAAACTGGACAGAATTGAAGGATTGAAGCTACGCGAAGGAAAAGAAAGATCAGCAACTAAAACATGGACTCTAATGGATCAAAACCTAACAAAACTCACTAAAATAACAGATTGAAACTAAAGGTTGAATTTTTGTGGAGTAGTTTTCAATTTAGGACAGAAATCAAAAACTAACCTAAGGCACTAATATTCTCACTGATCAACTGAAGCTCTGATACCACTTGATGCAACACTGGGTGTTCCGATCTTTCGATGAGAATGATAACTTTCGATTTGGGTGGAGACAACTTTGACGATCCGACTACAACGTACAACGACGATGCGCCTTAGCAATCGCTAAACCAACTCCAAAGGGTTATTGACCTTGTCGTGGGCACAATCAACCTGATCACGAAGATCAATTCCTGCAAGCAATCGAAGAACAAGCTAGAACAAGGCAAAAGCAATTTAAAATTGCAAATATAGATGAAGTATAGAAAAGTTGGGGTTCCGATACAAGGAGCTTGTTAGGCGGCCGTTGAGCACGTCTAAAATACTCAAAATAGTAGCAAAAGGCTAAACTATCAAATAACCAAAACCCAAGTTATTTTGGGGCACTCCCTAGCTATATATAGGAGAAATAGAAGGCCAAAACAAGGCTAGGGGTGTCCAAACCACATCCATGGCCGAGTAGGACTCCTATTCCTAGTTTGACTCGGATTTGAAAAGATGAGCGAACTTGTTTTGCATATTCCCATTGACTCGTAAGGAATTTAGAGGTGGGTCTAGATCCGTTGGAAAGAGGACGTCGAAACCTTTCAAACCAGTACTCATAGACCCCAAACACCCTTGTGGATCAAAAGTTATGGTCGTTTTAACTTGGTGCTATCCCGGAGGCCGAATCCGAGTTGAAGTTGTCCACCAGAAGAATTGGCTTCATGCTTGACTTTTGGGAGTCCTTCTCCTTGGTTCCTAAGGACAATAAAATCATCACAAGGATTAAATAGCATTCCATTCATTAAATGATTTGTATGCAACCCGAGGAACGCATTCACCTAGCAATTGAATTGACGTGTGCGAGCTCGAGTAATTGGCCCTTGTATTACATTGTTGGTTTCAATTGGGTTTGTAGGCATGGCCGTATCCATGGTAGTGATGTCCTCATCATCCTCCCCTTCTTGCATTTGAGTCGTCCTCGGCTCAAGTTCATCATCTTCTCCCAAGTATGGCTTTAGATCTGATAATTGAGTTGACAGGATCGAGCTCGAGTCAATGGTTCTTGAACCGACGAAGATGTAGAAGGATGGCCAAGGTGGCGGTCGATAAAGCCATGCAGATGGAGCCATCGTAGTAGATGTATACGAAGTAGAGGATGTAACACCCCGGCATTTACTATGCCTGAATGTTACCAAACATAAGCTAAACAACATCTAAATACCACATTTAACATCAAATTCCAGCAAAGGTGCATAGACTGAAAACCGAGATTTCGGCAGCACCTCCTTTGTTTTATCATGAATTTAAGAAACAGCAACAATATAGCATTATATGGCAATAAGAGAAACATCTAAACAGCAATAAATAAAGTCTTAACGACAATAAAAGACTAACATCAAGCTCTTAAAGTTCCAAGTGTCAAACAAACAATAGAACTCTCATTAACCAAGCTAAGACTTAATTTAAAGGCCATCACACGCAATTTATTATCCAACTAAATGAATTGACTTGGGGAAACATTAAGGTGAAGCAACGTGTGAGAGTGTGACTATTCCCTTTCCCGCATGCCGTTCTCATGGTACCTAAAACAACAAGAAAACACAAGGGTGAGTTCGAAAACTCAGCAAGCATACTGCAATGGACAACAAGCATAACAACAAGTCAATAACATCTTTCAGCATGTATAACATCTCATTCATGAATACTTATCAATATCATCATCAATTTGTATGCGATGTAATGCATTGCTCCTGACCCTCTGGAACCTCATACCGGTATGGGAAGTACACACCCGTCGGTGTGCACCCTTTCCCCCTTCCATCCCGAAGATGGAGGGTGCCTACTAAGCTTCCAAACACCACGTGGATGGAATCACGACATAGGACTTACTCAATGGCGTTCGGACTAGTCATAACTTTCTCACCGACCTTGCCGGACTAGCTATGACTTTCTCACCGCCCTCGCCCTATCTCATGACATGCATGCAACCATGCCAAATATCATATTCAATTCACATATTAACACATGGCATCATAATATGTTAAACATGCTCATCATATCATATCAATCATTAAAACATGGCAAGTGGACATATATCATGTAGGCAATTCCATCTAATTTCAACATGCAACCTACAACTTGCTATCCATCACAACACACTTGCCTCAACCACGTGCAGCGGATTGGCGGGAAGAAGAGGGAACTCCGGGGTCACACCACCTGCACATAGGCATCACACACTCACAATCATAACCTCAAAACAGTACACACGCCCCCATCTAACCCGACATTGCCAACTACTCGCAAAACCTAAAAACAGAGGTTCTGTCCCGGCGGGACAGCAGCCTTGCAAAAGGCATAACTTGAGTTCTGGGACTCCAAATCAAATAAACGAGTACACCGTCGCGAAGCTTAGGAAATTTCCCAACTTTTTCTAGTTATAGGGAAAGACTGATTCGGACTCTAAAATTGTTTAATCTACAGATTACCACAATCTGTTCCAGTTACGTCACAGATTTTTAGGCGCTCGGTAAAACAGCCATAACTTTCAAACGGCTGATCGGAAATTAACGTGCTTTACGTCCACGGAAAGATAATTAAATTATATACAACTTCCTAGAAGTCCGTACGGTCTGATTCGGATTCTAAATCGACGGAAACTCGAACCCTAGTTCGACTGCTCAATCTGCCCGAAAACAGAAACGTGGACAAGTTTAGATCTAACCCAAATTACTTCAAACCAGCGCCTCCAATTGATCTAAAAACTTGATAAACACCCTAATAACAGTACCTAGATCATCCCCAAGGATCCCCAAGATCATACCTTTGCCCGGCGCAAAACTCCAATCAATCTCCGCGAATCTCCTCGCGAATCGCTCCTCGCTCCACGTTCCTCGCTCCTCGCTCCTTGCTCCTCGCTCCTCGCTCCACGGGATGACTCCACAAGGTGCAGGGGTGGGGAGGCCACCCTAGGGCAGCAAGGGGTGGAGGGGAGGTGGTGTGGAGGTGGAGAGGTGAAGGGGGGGGCGCACGGTTTGGGGAGGGCTAGGGCTTAGGGGAGGGGGAGAGGGGGCGCAAGAGGGGAGGTGGGGGCGCAATATGGGGAGGTGGGGGCGCAAGGGGGCTGGGGGAAGCCCCTTTTATCAGCCCTCAACCCAATCCTAGTCCGTTACGGAGTCCTAATCCATCCCACCAAAGCCCACCAAGGCCCAAAACTCCCCCGGGAAGGCCCAAAACCCCGAAAACGGCCCGGAAACGTTATTAACCCCCGATCCTTATGATTTTAACCTTATTTCCACATCTCATACTGTATTTAACCTTATCATGTTCAAAAATTAAGGATACAACACTCCGAGGTGTCACATTCTTCCCCCCTTCAACAGGATTCGACCTCGAATCTAAACGCACCAATCACGAAACCCAGCAAAACCAAAGACAGCCAGATTTTCACATCACATACCTGAGGTGAAAAGCTCGGGATACTTCTCGCGCATGCGAGATTCCAGCTCCCAAGTCGCTTCTCTCTCGGTCTGATGTGACCACAAGACCTTGACAAACTTAAAGCGTCTGTTCTTCAGCACTCGCTCTGACGTCCCCAGAATTTCCACAGGACGGGACTCGAAGGTGAGGTCCTGCTGAAGCACTAATGGTTCCAATGGAACCACCAACTCCGGATCATGCAAGTATTTCCTCAACATCGAGACATGGAACACATCATGCACACCTTGCATGGATTAGGTAGCTCTAGGCGATAGGCCAACACCTGCCAACTTCGGGCGAGGATAGGAAAAGGCCCAACATACCTTGGGTGAGCTTTCCTTTGGTGCCAAAGCACCACACCCTTGGTGGGAGATACTGCAAGAGTACGCTATCACCCACCTCAAACTCCAAGTCTCGCCGCCTCACATCAAGATAGCTCTTCTGCGCTCTGTCTTTGCGAGAAGGTTCTCGCGAACCTCCAACACGCGATCAACGATCTGCTGAACCCAATCCGGCCCAAGAATAGCTCTCTCGCCCACATCCCAACAAAGTGGCGATCTGCACTTCCGGCCATACAAGACCTCATAAGGAAGCGAGGCCAGGATCTTTGGAATGATAGCTGTTATTGTAAGCAAACTCTGCAAGGGGCAAATGGTCTTCAGCTACCCTTCCAAGCCATCACACAGGCCCCGAGCATGTCCTCCAAAGTTTGGATGGTACGCTCAGGCCCCATCTGTCTGAGGGTGAAAAGCGGTACTAAGGCAAAGCTGCGTACCCAAAGCACTCTGCAAACTCTCCCGAACTTGGAGACGAACTTCGCATCCCGATCAGAGATAATGGTCTTGGGTACACCATGCAATCTCACAATCTCCCGCACATAGATGGGAGCCAACTCGCTCATTGAATTGGTCGTGCGGATGGGAATGAAATCTTGCGCAGACTTGCTGAGACGGTCCACCACAACCCAAACAGCATCCTTCCTCGTGGAGAACGAGGTAAACCAACCACAAAATCCATGGAGATGTCATCCCATGGCCACACAGAACCTCCAATGGCTGCAACAGACCGGCGGGGCGCTTATGCTCAGCTTTGATCTTCTCGACAGATCCCACAAGACGCCACATACTTGGCAATATCCACTCTCATCCTTTTCCACCAGAAATTCTTCTTCAAGTCCTGTACATCTTGGTCTCTCGGGATGGACCGTGTCTGGTGCGATGAGCTTCTCTCGAATGTCTTCTTTCACTTGAGATTTACGGGGCACGCCTGACGGCCCTGAAACCTCAAAACTCCCGCATCATCAATGGTAAAGTCTCCCGACTTGCAATCCTCAAGGCGTTTCCTCACTGCTTTGGAGCAAGCGATCATCTTCTTTGTGCCTCCACTTTGCACGCTCGGGAATCGTGACTCAAGAATCAATTGAGTTTCAGCTTGCACGGTCCCGGCAAAGCGTTAGGAGACTCCCAACCGCTCAAAATCAGCAACAAGACAATCAACAACAGGGGCATTGTCTTATGATCGAGAGCGCCGGCCACCACATTTGCCTTCCCGGATGATACTGGATAGTGAGGTCATAATCCTTTATCAATTCTAGCCACCTCCTCTGCCTCAAGTTCAAATCTTTACGAGTAAAGATGTACTTGAGGCTCTTGTGATCAGTAAAAATATCACAAGATTCGCCGTACAAATAATGCCTCCATATCTTCAATGCAAACACCACGGCTAGCTCAAGATCATGGGTGGGATAGTTACGCTCATGCTTTTTCACTGCCTCAAGCATAAGCAATCACCTTGCCATTTTGCATGAGCACACAACCAAGTCCCAACCGAGAAGCATCGAATAAGCAGTGAAAGCGCTTCCCGGTTCGGGAAGGGTAAGAACGAGGCGATCACTAACTTCTCCTTCAAAGTGCGTAAGCTGTGCTCACACTCTGCGATCCACTGGAACTTCATCCCCTTAGTCGGTTGTGAAAGTGGCTTGGCAATGATAGAGAAATCCTGCACAAAGCGCCCGATAGTATCCAGCCAACCCAAGGAAACTACGCACCTCTTTGACATTGGAAGGCCTCTTCCAATCCAAAGCTCATGAGACTTTGCTAGGATCTACCGATATGCCCTCTGGATTGATGATGTGGCCAAGAAAACCCACTTCGAAATCCGAACTCGCACTTTTTCAGCTTAGCAAAGAATTGATTCTCCTCAGGGTACTCGGCTGAAGCCTCAAGTGTCGCTCATGCTCCTCTTCTGATTTAGAGTAAATCGAATGTCATCGATGAACACTACCACAAACTCATCAAGGTACTTGTGTAGCATCTTGTTCATCGCCTCCATAAAGACAAATAGGAGCATTAGTTAGTCCAAAAGACATAACTTTAAATTCATAATGCCCATACCTAGTGGAGAAAGCGAGTCTTCTCAATGTCCTGCTCCCTCACACGGATCTGATTATACCTCGATCAAGATCAATTTTGGAGAACACCTTTGCTCCCTTGAGTTGGTCAAAGCGAATCCTCGATGCGAGGCAAAGGATACTTGTTTTTGACTGTCACTTGGTTAAGAGCACGATAATCAATGCACATACGCCAACTTCCATCCTTCTTCGAGGCGAAGAGGGCGGGTGCTCCCCATGGCGATACGCTACGCCGAATGAAGCCTTTGGCCATGAGATCCTCCAATCGCTTCTTCAACTCGTCTTGAAAAGGTCGAGCCAAGCGGTATGGAGAGATAGAAATAGGTCGAGTGCCGAGCAAGATCAATACGAAACTCCACATTCCTCACAGGAGGTAGACCAGGCAACTCGTCGGGGAACACATCAACGAACTCCTTCACTACAGAAATCTCCTCAATGGGAATCGAGGAAGATGGTTTCTCAGACAAAGTCATGAGGAAACCCAATAGCCTCAAACGCCGACCAGGAAAACAAACTAGTCAAAGCAAAGACGGAATCGAGGGTATACCACCCTGAAGGTCAACTCTTCCCGGACAGGGCCTGCAAGGCAAGCTGTCTTCCGAAACAACAGATCTTAGCACGCAGTGCGATGCAGCCGATCCATGCCCAAAATGACATCAAAAGGAGCCAACTGGATCACCATGAGATTGGCAAAGAAAACCTCATCATCAATGGCAATGGTGCAACCAGGGCAAACCAAAGAACTAGCAATCAACCCCAGGAGAATCGACTAACACGGACTCGTAAATCCATTGAACTCCCAACTTAGCTCTACTAGCAAACTCGGCGACACAAAAGAGTAGGATGCTCCGAATCAAATAGGACAAAGGCATCAACGGAATCCACGAGCAGAGTACCGAAACCACCTCTGGATGCCCTACCGACTCGGCGGTCGGCAAAGCGTACACTCTGGTGGCGCCGGGACGAAGGAGCCCGACTCCAGGTGATGCCCCATCAAGGCTGGGGCGGAGGAGGCAAGCGAGGAGGAAGCGGGGCAGCTGCGGGCACCCGATGCGCCGCTGGTGGCGCCACGCAAAGGGTGGATGAGAAACAGGAGCAGCCATCATGTGCACCGATCCTCTAGAAGACGCCGCTGGAGTGGGAGGAGAAGGCACCGTCTCCCACTTGATGATGCTACCGGGGTTCATCCGGCAGACTCGCCCCATATGGCGGGCTTGCCACGCAGTGGTTGCAACTCCCGGTCCAACCACACTCAAGCACGGTGCTCGCCACCGCACTTGAAGCACTTCATGCCCTGCCAGACACGGGGCGAAACGATCGCTCGCGAAGAAGGCATCAGGCGACCCCATCTTAGCCCACGAGGAGGAGCCTGTCCTCCCTTGAACTTCTTGAAGGTGGGCCGTGAGAGGACCCACCTCCTCCACCAAAGGTCCTCTTCGGCCCCCGCTGTGCCGCAGGAACCCCTGAACCTCCCGGGTTACGCTTGTCCCGGAGAGCTCCAACTCGAGCTCCATGCCCTTCGCTTGCTCCACCACGAGGCGAAGTCACGAGGGCGATCGCCCCATGACAACTCTGAACTCCTGGTTGAGGCCCCTACGGAACCTCCTAGCTTTCTCCCGATCGTCGGCTGCCACGGCAGTACGTCTGAAAGCGCCTGCTGTTGAACTCCTTCTCATACTCTGCCACCGACCTCTTTCCTCGGGAAAGAGTGGTCGAGTAAGCTCCATCCTCTCAAGGAAAGACTCAGGTGGAACTTGGCTCGAGGCGAGCCACAAAGTCCTCCCAGTGATCGACCAGATCGGGGGTTCTAGCGGCGAACCCCCTCCCACCAGATATCGGCTTGGCCCTTCGGTGAAAAGCCACAAAGCGAGTCCTCTGAACCGAGGTCAACTCTAGGACCTCAAAGCGCCTCTCCATGTACCGCAGCCAATCTGCGGACTGGATCGGCGTGCTCGCTCCGTCGAAAGTGTCAAGGCGGAGGGACATCCACTCCCGGAGACTCATCCTCGGCTCCGGTGCAGCGAGCAACAACAGGGGCCAGCTGCAGGGAGAGGCACAACAGCGAGGGCTGCCCGCAAGCTGGGCGCAGCTCTGAATCTCCTCTGCAGAGCCTGGACTAAATCTTCATTGGCGGCGGGCACCCCGCCCGACCCGCACAGTGGAAGCTCCTCCTGGCCGCCCACGAGCATTAAGCGGCGCTACCCTCGACCAGAGACTCCTCAACTCCTGGGAGCCTCGCCCCTGGCCTCCACGACCACGGCGTCCACGGCCTCTACCCTCGGCATGGTCGCTAGGCAGACAACCACCCAAACACCAAAGCACACAATCAAGATCATAGATCAAACGGATCATAAGCATATTCCTTATCACATAATCAAGCGCGATGCATTGATGAACCAAAACCCATCCCTCTTGTGCAACCAAGTGTGTCGATTTTAGGTTAGTTATACCACTTTTACAAGTTTTAACGTTGCTATCCTATAACAAGGTTTTAGTTAAAACCTAAGCCATGTTTCTAAGTTATTCCACATCACATTTTAGTTGTACCCTATAGCATGACACTAAAAATTCACATTCCAAGGACCTACAACCTCGCTCTGATACCAATCAGAACACCCCGGCATTTACTATGCCTGATATGTTACCAAACATAAGCTAAACAACATCTAAATACCACATTTAACATCAAATTCCAGCAAAGGTGCATAGACTGAAAACCGAGATTTCGGCAAAGACCTCCTTTGTTTTATCATGAATTTAAGAAACAGCAACAATATAGCATTATATGGCAATAAGAGAAACATCTAAACAGCAATAAATAAAGTCTTAACGACAATAAAAGACTAACATCAAGCTCTTAAAGTTCCAAGTGTCAAACAAATAATAGAACTCTCATTAACCAAGCTAAGACTTAATTTAAAGGCCATCACACGCAATTTATTATCCAACTAAATGAATTGACTTGGGGAAACATTAAGGTGAAGCAACGTGTGAGAGTGTGACTATTCCCCTTTCCCGCATGCCGTTCTCATGGTACCTAAAACAACAAGAAAACACAAGGGTGAGTTCGAAAACTCAGCAAGCATACTGCAATGGACAACAAGCATAACAACAAGTCAATAACATCTTTCAAAGCATGTATAACATCTCATTCATGAATACTTATCAAAATCATCATAAATTTGAATGCGATGTAATGCATAGATCCTTAACATCTTGAACCACATAACGGTATGGGAAGTAAACAACCGTCGGTGTGCACCCTTTCCCCCTTCCATCCCGAAGATGGAGGGTGCCTACTCGCTTCCAAACACCACGTGGATGGAATCACGACATAGGACTTACTCAATGGCGTTCCGGACTAGTCATAACTTTCTCACCGACCTTGCCGGACTAGCTATGACTTTCTCACCGCCCTCGCCCTATCTCATGACATGCATGCAACCATGCCAAATATCATATTCAATTCACATATTAACACATGGCATCATAATATGTTAAACATGCTCATCATATCATATCAATCATTAAAACATGGCAAGTGGACATATATCATGTAGGCAATTCCATCTAATTTCAACATGCAACCTACAACTTGCTATCCATCACAACACACTTGCCTCAACCACGTGCACCGGATTGGCGGGAAGAAGAGGGAACTCCCGGGGTCACACCACCTGCACATAGGCATCACACACTCACAATCATAACCTCAAAACAGTACACACGCCCCCATCTAACCCGACATTGCCAACTACTCGCAAAACCTAAAAACAGAGGTTCTGTCCCGGCGGGACAGCAGCCTTGCAAAAGGCATAACTTGAGTTCTGGGACTCCAAATCGAATAAACGAGTACACCGTCGCGAAGCTTAGGAAATTTCCCAACTTTTTCTAGTTATAGGGAAAGACTGATTCGGACTCTAAAATTGTTTAATCTACAGATTACCACAATCTGTTCCAGTTACGTCACAGATTTTTAGGCGCTCGGTAAAACAGCCATAACTTTCAAACGGCTGATCGGAAATTAACGTGCTTTACGTCCACGGAAAGATAATTAAATTATATACAACTTCCTAGAAGTCCGTACGGTCTGATTCGGATTCTAAATCGACGGAAACTCGAACCCTAGTTCGACTGCTCAATCTGCCCGAAAACAGAAACGTGGACAAGTTTAGATCTAACCCAAATTACTTCAAACCAGCGCCTCCAATTGATCTAAAAACTTGATAAACACCCTAATAACAGTACCTAGATCATCCCCAAGGATCCCCAAGATCATACCTTTGCCCGAGCGCCAAAACTCCAATCAATCTCCGCGAATCTCCTCGCGAATCGCTCCTCGCTCCACGTTCCTCGCTCCTCGCTCCTTGCTCCTCGCTCCTCGCTCCACGGGATGACTCCACAAGGTGCAGGGGTGGGGAGGCCACCCTAGGGCAGCAAGGGGTGGAGGGGAGGTGGTGTGGAGGTGGAGAGGTGAAGGGGGGGGCGCACGGTTTGGGGAGGGCTAGGGCTTAGGGAGGGGAGAGGGGCGCAAGAGGAGGTGGGGCGCAATATGGGGAGGTGGGGCGCAAGGGGCTGGGGCAGCCCCTTTTAACAGCCCTCAACCCAATCCTAGTCCGTTACGGAGTCATAATCCATCCCACCAAAGCCCACCAAGGCCCAAAACTCCCCCGGGAAGGCCCAAAACCCCGAAAACGGCCCGGAAACGGCCCGGAAACGTTATTAACCCCCGATCCTTATGATTTTAACCTTATTTCCACATCTCATACTGTATTTAACCTTATCATGTTCAAAAATTAAGGATACAACACTCCGAGGTGTCACAGAGGATGTCGTGAAGTGTCGCCAACTTAATGGTCCTGGCCAAGGTGGGGGTCGATGAAACCATGAAGTTGAAATAATTGTAGCAACACTTGGTGATGACCATATGTATGCAGTGTTAGTTCTCTCCATGATGAGCATGGTCTCATCACCGTTGGCACCTACCGCAGAGAAATGTTTTGCACCGACCCGGATGCAACAGAAATGCATGCAGAAATGAGCTTAACGCACACATGAACTCTATTCAGGGTGTCTGCCACAAGCTTTCTTTTCATACTCGTTCTGGTAAGAACGTGACTTGTAGTACCATTTGTCCTCTAGGTTTCACACCGACACGGATGAGCCCAAATTGCTTGCTAAAATGAGCTATGGCAGACATGAAGTCCATTCTAGTTGATTGACACTCAGCTTCATCTTATGCGTCGTTTTCTTGTGAAAATCCTAGCACCATATAGTACTCGTCGCGGCGGAATGTTTCACACGACTCGGAAAGATTCAAAACACATGCCGAAATGTGCTTTGGCATATATGAAGTTCATTCGGCATGTTTGGAATAATGTTTTGTTTTTTGCACCATTCTAGTACGCGTGTAGTTTACATTACCATTAGGGACCCATTGTGTACTAATGTTTCGGGTCGAGCCGGACGTACTCGAAATGCTTGCTGAAACGGGCTAGGACGCATGTGAAGCCCATTCCGGGAGTTTGACACCGAGTTTCGTTTCCTGCATCATTTTCATTCGGACGCAGCTTGCAGTACCCCATGTGACCCGTCGCGAAAGGATGTTTCGCACTCACTCGGACGTATTCAAAATGAATGCGGAATTGTGATGAAACGCTGGCGAACATCGTAATTAATTCGGGTGTTTGGCCCTCGGTTCGTTTAGTGCATCGCTTTCGACTTTTTCAGCTTAGGAACTCGTCGTTGTGGAATATTTCACGGCGACTCGGACGGATTCGAAATGCAAGCCTAAATGAGTTACAACACATATGAATTGCATTCGGTGTGTTTGGCACCCGGCTTCATTTCGTTCAACGTTTTCGTTTCAGGCCGCAATGTTTAATTTTGGCGTGCTTGGTTGCAGCGTGTAAGGTGCTTGCCATAATGTTCCATTTCGTGCATCATTTTCGGCGTGCGTGGTGTTTGCCACAATGTGTCATTTAGTGCATCATTTTCATTTTCGAATGGCTTCTGCTGCAGTGCCCGTTGGGACGCATCATGGAGGATTGTTTCAGACCTACTCGCATGGATTCGATACAAATGATGAAAAGCACTAGGAAACATAATAAGTTCTTTCAGGGTGTTTGGCACTCGGTTCTGTTTCGTGCATCGGTTTCGTTTGTATTCAGCTTTTATTACCCGGTTGAACCCGTCGTGGTGGAACATTTGACACCGACTCGGACATATTCAAAATGCATGCCGAAATGAGTGGAAGCACATATGAATTCCACTCGATGTGCTTCGCACTCAGTTTCATCTCGTGCAACGTTTTCGAACGAGTGCCGCTTGTTGTATTCGTTCATGCTCATCGCAGAGAAATGTTTCACAACAACTCGGACGGACTCGAAATGCATGCCGGAATGTGCTTGGGCAAATATGAAGTTCATTCGGCATGATTAGAATGAAGTTTCGTTTCGTGCACCATTTTGGTACGCGTGTAGTTTACAGTACCATTAGGGACCCATCGTGCATGAATATTTCGCATCGACTCGGACATACTCGAAATACTTGTCGAAACGCTTGTAGTTTACCGTACCGTTCGGGGAGTTTGACACAATTTTCCTTTCGTGCATCTTTTCTGTCCGGACGCAGCATGCACAACAACTTGCGACCCGTCGCGGAGGGATGTTTCCACACTCACTCGAACGTATCCGAAATGAATGCAGAACTGTTGTAACACCGCGACATTTACTATGCCTGAATGCTACCAAACATAAGCTAAACAACATCTAAATACCACAAGTTACCATAAATTCCAGCAAAGGTACATATGCTAAAAACCGAAATTTCGGCAGCATCTCCTTTGTTTTAACATGAATTAAAGGAGCAACAACAGTATATCAATGTATGGATTATGAGAGACAACTAAAAACAGCAATAATTAATGACTTAGCAACAATATAAGTCTAGTTTCAAACACATAATGTCTCCAAGGGTCAAACGAACAATAAAACTCTCATATAGCAAAGCTAAACCTTAAAGCAATAATCATCACACGCAATTTGTTATCAAACTAACAGAATGACTTGTGGAATCAATATGGTGAAGCTACGTGTGGGCGTGAGACTATTTCCCTTCCCCGCATGCCGTTCTCATGGTACCTAAAATAACAAGAAAACACAAGCGTGAGTTCGAAACTCAGCAAGCATATTGCAATGGACAACAAGAACAATATCATGGAAATAACATCTCCCATCATATATATCATCTCATTCATGAACACTTAACAATATCATCATCATTATGTATGCAATGCTCATGTCTCCTTGGAAACTCATACCGGTATGGTTGAGTACACACCCGTCGGTGTGCACCCTCTCCCCCCTTCCATCCCGAAGATGGAGGGTGCCGACTCTTCGCTTCTGTTCACCGCGGTGAATGGAATCACGATGTAGGACTTACTCATTGGCTTTCCGGATTAGTCATAACTTTCTCACCGACCTTCCCGGACTAGTTATGACTTTCTCACCGCCCGAGCCATGTAACATGCCATGTATGCATTTATGCCAACATCATATTTAACTCACATATTAACACATGGCATCACAACATATTAAACATGCTCATCATATCATTGGCAATCATAAAAGCATGGCAAGTGATCATATATCATGTAGTCAATTCCATCTATTCTCAACAAGCAACCTACAAATTGCTATCCATCACAACACACTTGCCTCAACCACGGGCAACGGATTGGCGGGAAGTAGAGGGCACTCCCGGGGTTACACCACCTGCACATAGGTACCACACGCTCACAATCATGTCCACAAAACAGTACGCAAACCCTCATCTACCCCGACATTGCCAACTACTCGCAAAACCTAAAAATAGAGGTTCTGTCCCGTCGGGACAGCAGCCTTGCAAAAGGCATAACTTGAGTTTTGGGACTCCGAATCAATTAAATGAGTACATCCTCGCGTAGCTTAGGAAATTTCCCAACTTTCTCTAGGTATATGGAAAGACTGATTCGGACTCTAAAGTTGTTTAATCTATAGATTACCGTGATCCATTCCAATTACGTCACAGATTTTATCATGCTCGGTAAAACAGCCATAACTTTCAAACGGCTGGGCGGAATTTAACGTTCTTTATATCCACGGAAAGATAAAGAAATTATCTACAACTTCTTCAACGTCCGTACGACCAGATTTGGAATCTAAATTGACGAAAATGCAAACCCTAGGTTGACTGCTCATGCTGTTCCAAAAACAGAACGTGGCAACATCTAGATCTAATCCAAATTACTCAATTCCAACACCACCAATTGATCTAAAAACTTGATAAACACCCTTGGAATAGTACCTAGATCAACCCCAAGGATTTCCATGGACATACCTTTGCCCGACGCAAGAAAACCCAATAGATCTCCTCCCGGTTCGCGCGATCTCCTTCCTCGCTCCAATCCCGCCGGATCTCCTCGTCGCGGAGCGCTCCAACGGATGGATCTTTGAGGTGGTGAGGTCAAGAACTCACCTAGGTGCAGCAAGGGAGGTGTAGAGGTGGTGGAGAGGGTGGTGGCGCAAGGGGAGAGGCTTGGGGGAGGTGGAGGCGCCCAAGGAGGAGGTGGGGAGGTGTGGGAGGCGGCTAGGGCACTTGGGGGCGCAAGGGGCAGGGGGAGGACGCCCAAAAGGGCAGGGAAACCCCCCTTTAACCAGCCCTAATCCCCTTTCCTAATCCTAAATGGATTCCCACTCCATCCCACCAAAGCCCACAACCCCCTCTTTAAGGCCCAAACTCCCCCGGGAAGGCCCAAAACCCCCGGAAACGGCCCGACAACGCTATTAACTTCCATACCTTATTGTTTTAACCTCCCATATCATATTTCAATATGTTTTTGACCTCATCATGCACCTTTTATAAGGTTACGACGCTCCGTGGTGTCACAACACTTCAAAAGGCCCAAAAACGCAAGTAAACCTCAAGCCGAAAGGTTTTATTCTCTAATTTCACATTTTATAATGTCACACCATACCGTAGTGTCACATTCTTCCCCCCTTCAACAGGATTCGACCTCGAATCCGAAGGACGCCATAATCAACAACAAAGTCCCCAAGGGACAAAAGGCTTCTCTACAGCTCAAAACATTCGCACAATGACTAAAACCGGAACAAACGACAAACGAGTTCTCAAAACCAACACTTGGCGAGAAAAGTAATGATCTAGCTCAACCAAGGGCAACCTCTCACAGGTCGACCTTCACTTCCATTCCCAAACAGAATCTGCGTACCAACCACAAAGGGCTCCATCAACCCAAAACGCTCGAATCCTCACGGCCAACACTTCATACTTCTATCACAACCAACCTGACTACCATACTCCATTAAAGTCAACATGACATAATCAAAGCAAGTCACAAGTCCTTTAATGACCTCTCTACATTCTCAAAAAATTCCCTCGAGGAATAACTCATTAAGGCACACTTGCCCTCCCGATACACGATCATGCTAACATTCATTCTATCCTCTCCCAGGCAAAACTCAAATCCAAAACAACTAGTGACGATAATTGCTCACGGCCAGGACAAACATCACCGAACTACCGTCAACTTCACTTCCACCCATCACTACTCTTAATAAAGGTTAAATCCTTACATCATCAACCTCCATCACAAACCACCCTTATACCACTAAGGTTCTACACCTAGCCCCAAGCTAAGATCGTAAAATCTTTACCAAACCACAATTGGTTCCTTTCTTAAGAGGGTCTCGCCCTCACACAAAAACACTTAGCTACCAAGCCCAAGTGTACTCACGACAACTCAAACCCAAAGCGTTAACAACCATTTTGGAAAGAATTCGGCAACATCCAAAGAGCACACAAAGGAAGCATAAATCCCCTACACCACAACCAAGATACCATAATTTCTTCATTCTTTCTTTTCATACTAGAAAGCAAGGGAAATCTCGTTTCATGACATAAATGCACATTCTTCAGGAGCACTCCGGATTAGTCATATCTCCATATATGACTTTCTCACCGACCTGGCTCAACGACTCTTTTATCATTTAACATGTAAAAACGATGTCATGTTTACTTTTCACCATTCATTCATCATGGAACAACGGTACCGAATAGTCATTCACCAAATAACTTCTTCCTCGGTATCAAATGATTGAAATACCCATAACACTGATGGTTGCGCTAAATCATATAGACTATGACGGCAACATAGTTAACAGTAAGGCACCACATCAAATCAGAACCCACCAACGATAGATAGCTAAACTTTGCAAAACATCGCATTTTAACCAAAATCAACGTTTTGGAAAAGAATATTGACTCCAAAGTTAGACATCTGCACAAACAACTGCCATAAATTTTATCAAAAGAGAGGGAAACTCAATCCCAAAAGAAAACTCTTCTCTAACCAAATTCACTTATGAAACAATCATAAAAATCCAGACTTGTGAAACATCCGCACACCAGACACATTTTCCAAATGACTCCAACTCTAGCCAAACAGAGTTACACATCAAGGGCTTAACTCAAAATTTTCCAACACAACCCTTTATGACCATCTGCTTCCTTTTAAAATTAATTTCAAAGATAATTCAGTGCGAACGCGAAAGGGCGCGATCGACTCAAAAACTTTTGGGGTGTAAATCCATACTCATAGCACCAACTAAACAAATTAGCCAAAACCAAATATTTGCACCAATTTATACGAGTTTTAGGAAACTCAAACACGACATATGGAACACCTTGACCGAAAACTCTTCAACTAAAATGGCAAACAACCAAACCAGTCCAAAAGCTTTTGAACACAAGCTCAGCATAAAAAGAACCATCTCTAGTACTCCACTACGCTTTCTATTAAAGACTTCAGTAATCACTATTTACTCCTTGAGGATCCCCAACACAAATCAACCAAAAGCTTCACAACAAATTCTTCCTCTAGTTACCATTCCCAACACTTTTAATTAAGGTTTAAGATGCTTATCACAAAGGCACCCAACCCAGCCTACATTGACATGATCCCCACGGATCACTAAATCATAATACTTCTTACTCTAAATTTGAAACGTAGTACTTCAACAGCTACTTGAGCATGGTCAACCTATCAATTTATACCATCCATACGTCAAAATCTTGACAATTGAAACTTGTTCAATCTATAAAATGACTTCAACAAATAATTAATATCTCTACAAGATAAAATTCGTAAATATGATTCTAAGATATGCAATCATTAAGATTAAAATCTTGCATCATGATTAGTATCCATTGTTCATCCCATCACAACATGTACTTGACATAATACCACAGTTTTACACTTTTTCTTCTATTGGATCAATGGTTTCCAACAATTAACCACACTACCAAAGCATCAATATCAATTCTTTGCAAAATCATCAATCAACAACATTGCTTTTAGCTACCCTATACATCGGTTATAACAAAACTTCCACCACACAACATACTCCAACTATTAAATTGGATTTAATAAGTTAGATTAGCACAATGTTTTTAACAACATCATTAACAAATAGTCTTATGTCTTCTCAATTGATATCAAAACTAGCATTTTAGGAACACGACTGCATACTTCCAATCATGCTAATATTTTGTAACAACATGAATAGCAACTCTAATCAACTTCCAAGTTAAGGTCACAAGCTAGCATGATCAAATTTCTCTACTAACATGTTTAAATTAGAACATCTTTAAACAACCAGCAAAGCTTGTTTAACACTATCAGCAGTTTACATCATCTTAATGTTCTAACTATGCAACAGGGTTTAAAACTTTAAACATTATCAAGGGTCATAAGCACTTTTAACGCAAAGCAACAGATTCTAAGCATGTACTTTTAGCACATTAAATCATTCTCGCTAAGAGTAAACTACAACACTAGTAGTCTATTTATTCTCAAGCTAGAGATAACAACCACATGGAATTGTTTCAACTCACAAATTAACTTAACAATGCATCATCCCATAAATCACATTGGTACATGCTACATAACATGCTAAACAGCAATTCTTACTAGGGACAAACGATTTCAGTCAAAAGACTACTTACTTTGTTTGCAACATTTTAGTTTTAAAGCTCATCCCGAATTCATAAGGAAACTTGACTCTCAAAATTGCAATGTAACACCCCAGCTTCTACTAAGCCCAGAATGTCACCAAACATAGACCATAACACATTTAATACCATAATTTAAAGTAAATTACAGCAAGTAATCATTTAGAGTAATTGAAAATTTTGACAGCATCTTCTTTGTTTTTGCATGAAACTTAACAACATAATCATCATAACAATAAGTAGGATAAACAAGACCTTCACATGCAGCGATAAAGATAACCAATCATCAATTAAATCATCAAAAGACATCGCTAGCAAAAGAATAAGCATAAATTTAAGTCTAGGAAGATATAACAATTCACTCCATAGCCCCACATGATTCACATGAGGGAAACAACCAACATTAAGACCATAAACTAATGATTATTGCAATACTTATTGCAGTGTCTCCAAAAGAAGATGAATTAGCTAGATTGTGATACTACGTGGAGGAGTGTAGCTAAGTCCCTTTCCAGCAGCGCCCGATTTCATGGTACCTAAAGAAACAAACAACAAAAACACAAGCGTGAGTTCATCACTCAAAGAAAGTGCATTGCAATGGAACAACAAGGATCAAGACAACAAACCATCATTCCAGTCTCCACGGTTATATCACAACACATCACATTTAACATAATTTGCAGCCTTTAAAACAACATGGTAATCATCTCATGAGCATCTCATGAGTACTCTCATCATCATCTCATAAACACCTTCATTTATGAAATTCATTCATGCAATGCAATGCACATGTCTTCTGGAATACTCATACCGGTATGGTTGAGTGCACACCCGTCGGCATGCACCCTTTCCCCCTTCCATCCCGAAGATGGAGGGTGCCTATCACTCGCTTCCATTCACCTCAGTGAAGGAATCACGATGTAGGACTTATTCGAAAGAATAGCCCCGGACTAGTCATAACAGTTCTCACCGCCCCTACCGGAATAGTTATGACTTATCTCACCGGTCGGCCATGAAAAATATGCCATGAATGCAAAATGGACAGCAGCGTATTCATAAGTAGAAGTATTGCATATCAACACATTGCATCTCAACATGTAGGGTCAGATTTAACAATCGATCAGTAATCATACCAACTTGGCATGTGATTCATTTATCAACAACAAGCATATTACTTTATCATGGCATAAGGACATTATATCCTCGTCAATATTAAAACATGGCATGAGGACATTATATCATTTATAACATGTAATTCATGGCAAAACAACATGTTATCTATCCCAATACTATCAAGCAATTCTAGCATCACATATAGCGTTAAATCCACACAACACACTTGCCTTCAACCGCTGGCAACGGAGTGACGAGAGGTTGAGGGCACTCGGAGGCACACCACCTGCAAACACGTGCCACACACTCAATTTGACTCCTCAAAACAGTACCCACTACACCCAATACACGATATACACCAAAACCCCGAAATCACAGATTTGCCCCGTTCTGGACAGCGGCTTCAAAATCATAACTTGAGTTCTAGAATTCCAAATTGATTAAACGAGTACATCCTCGCGTAGCTTAGGAAATTTCCCAACTTTTTCTAGTTATAGGTAAAGACTGATTCGGACTCTAATGTTGTTTAATCTAACGTTGAACACGAACTGTCTCAATCTCGTCACAGATTTGACAGCGCTCGGTAAAACAGGCATAACTTCTAAACGGCTGGGCGGAATTTCAATTTCTTTATATGCACGGAAAGATAATGAAATTATCTACAACTTCCTAGAAGTCCGTACGGCCAGATTCCAACTCTAAATTGGCGAGAACGCCTGCCCTATCTCGGGTCCCCAATCTGCCCGAACAGAACGTGAATACAACTCTAAATTTCATCAATCCTACCCCATGGCAGCACCTCCCTTGATCTAAAAACATGTTATTCAACCTCTACAGCAGTAAAAGATCCACCCCAAAGAGTTCCCCCATTACCTTCTTGAAGAATCACAATTTCCTCGCAAGATCTCCACCCGAACTCCTCCCGATCTCCTCCTCCCGCCGGATCTCCACGTCGCGAGTCCTCCCACCAATGAGGACAGCACCACGGCACGGGGTGGCAGCGAGGAGGTTGCACCGAGGTCGCTGGGTATGGGAGAGGAGGCGCAAGGGAGGGGTGGAGGTGAGGGAGAGGGAGATCTAGAGAGGAGGAAGGTGGGAGGTGGAGGGAGAGGAAGAGGAAGCAAGGGGGGGTGCGGCGCAAGGGTGGGGAGGAGCTAGGGCAGCAGCTCTCTCCCCCCTCCTCATCCCCTCATGGGCCAAGGAAACCACCACTTGGCCCACTAAGTTTTCCCTAAGGCCCACACGTCCCCGGAGCGGCCCAAAAGCCCGAAAACCTCCCGAAACGAAATAAAAACCCAAACCATATGGTTTTTAACCTTGAATAACATATTTCGTAATGTTTGGTCCTCATAATTCCCATTTTATAAGTTTAGGACAATCCGTGGTGTCACATTCTCCCCTCCTTTAACGAGATTCGACCTCGAATCTAAAACGCACCAACACGGAACCCAGACAACGAAGGATAACTAGATTTTCACATCACGTGCACTGAGACTAAAAGCTCGATACTTCGCACATACGAGACTCCAGCTCCCAAGTTGCTTCCCTCTCGATGCAGTGCGACCACAAAATTTTAACAAATTTGAGCGTCTGTTCTTGATGCTCGCTCTGAAGTTCTCGAGGACTCTCACAGTCTGGACTCAAAAGTGAGGTTCTCGATCTACGCCCAGTGGTTCTAACGGAACCACCAACTCTGGATCGTGCAAGTACTTCCTTAGCATCGAAACATGAAACACATTGTGCACTCCTTGCATCGAATCCGGTAGCTCCAAGCGGTAAGCCAACTTGCCGACTCGAGCCAAAATAGGAAATGGCCCAACATACCTCGGGCTAAGCTTTCCTTTGGTACCAAAGCGTACCACACCCTTGGTAGGAGACACTCGTAAGAGCACACTGTCACCCACCTCAAACTCTAAATCCCGCCTTCTCACGTCAGCATAACTTTTCTGCCTGCTCTGTGCTGCGAGAAGGTTCTGTCGCACCTCTGCCACACGATCCACTGTCTGCTGCACCCAGTCTGGACCAAGAACGGCTCTCTCTCCCACTGCATCCCAACAAAGTGGCGATCGGCACTTCCGGCCATAAAGTACCTCATAAGGAGCAGCCCGGATGCTGGAATGGTAGCTGTTATTATAAGCAAACTCTGCAAGAGGCAAATGATCTTCCCAACTACCTTTCCAAGCCAACACACAGGCCCTGAGCATGTCCTCCAAAGTCTGGATGGTACGCTCAGACTGCCCATCCGTCTGAGGGTGAAAGGCGGTACTGAGGCGAAGCTGCGTACCCAAAGCACTCTGCAAACTCTCCCAGAACTTGGAGACAAACTTCGCATCCCGATCAGAAATAATGGTCTTGGGCACACCATGCAGTCTCACTATCTCCCGCACATAGATGGGAGCCAACTCGCTCGCTGAGTTGGTAGTGCGGATAGGAATGAAATGCGCGGACTTGCTGAGACGATCCACCACAACCCAAACAGCATCCTTCCCTCGTGGAGAACGAGGTAAACCAACCACAAAATCCATGGAGATGTCATCCCATGGCCACACAGGGATCTCCAACGGCTGCAACAGACCGGCGGGACGCTTATGCTCAGCTTTGATCTTCTGACAGATCCCACAAGACGCCACATACTTGGCAATATCCACTCTCATCCTTTTCCACCAGAAGTTCTTCTTCAAGTCCCTGTACATCTTGGTCTCCCCAGGATGGACCGTGTACGGGGTGCGATGAGCCTCTTTCAGAATATCCTCTCTCACTTGGCATTTCAGAGGCACGCACAAACGACTCGAAACCTCAAAGCTCCCACATCATCAACGGCAAAGTCTCCAGACTTGCCATCCTCAAGCGTTCCTCACCGCTAGAGCAACCGATCATCTTTGCTGTGCATCCCGCTGCGGCTCGGGGATCGCGACTCAAGAATCAATTGAGTTTCAGCTTGCACGGTCCCCGCAGCAAGCGATAGGAGACTCCCAAACGCTCAAAATCAGCAACAAGACAATCCACAACAGGGGCATTGTCTTGCATTCGAGCGTCGGCCACCACATTTGCCTTTCTCGGATGATACTGGATTGTGAGATCATAATCTTTTATCAATTCTAGCCATCTCCTCTGTCTCAAGTTCAAATCTTTACGAGTAAAGATGTACTTGAGACTCTTGTGATCAGTGAAAATGTCACAAGACTCACCATACTGAGTAATGCCTCCATATCTTCAATGCAAACACAACAGTGCTAACTCAAGATCATGAGTGGGGTAATTTCGCTCATGCTTTTTCAAGCTGTCTCGACGCATAAGCAATCACTTTGCCCTCTTGCATGAGCACACAACCCAATCCTGCAGACGAAGCGTTAGAAAAGACAAGTGAAACGCCTCCGGGCTCGGGAAGGGTAAGAACGAGGAAGCGATCACTAACTTCTCCTTCAAAGTGCAGAAACTGCGCTCACAATCTGCAGTCCACTGAAATTTCATCTCCTTCTGAGTCAACTGTGAAAGCGGCTTAGCAATGATGGAGAAATCCTGCACAAAGCGCCGATAATAGCCAGCCAACCCAAGGAAACTTCGCACCTCTTTAACGTTGGAAGGTCTCTTCCAATCCAGAATTGCTGAGACTTTGCTAGGATCTACTGATATGCCATCTGGATTGATGATGTGGCCAAGAAAACCCACCTCTGAAATCCAGAACTCGCATTTCTTCAACTTAGCAAAGAAGTGATGCTCTCTCAATGTACTCAGTACAAGCCTCAAATGCTGCTCATGTTCTTCTTCTGATTTAGAGTAAATCAGAATGTCATCGATGAACACTACCACAAACTCATCAAGATACTGGTGTAACATACTGTTCATCGCCTCCATAAAAACAGCAGGGGCATTAGTTAGTCCAAAAGACATAACTTTAAATTCATAGTGCCCATACCTAGTGGAGAAAGCAGTCTTCTCAATATCTTGTTCCCTCACACGAATCTGATTATAACTGCATCAAGATCAATCTTGGAGAACACCTTTGCTCCCTTGATTGGTCAAATAGATCCTCAATGCGGGGCAACGGATACTTGTTCTTGATCACACCGATTGAGAGCACGATAGTCGATGCACATCGCCAACTACCATCCTTCTTTGAAACAAAAGGACTGGTGCTCCCCATGGCGACACAACTGCGCCGAATAAAACCCTTGGCCAACAAATCCTCCAATCGCTTTTCAACTCGTCTTGAAAAGGACGAGCCGCGGTATGGAGCGATAGAAATAGGCCGAGTACCGGAACAAGGTCAATACGAAACTCCACGCTTCTCACGGGAGGCAAACCAGGCAAATCATCGGGAATACATCAACAAATTCCTTTACCACGAGAATCTCCTCAATGACTACCGAAGAAGATGGCTTTTCGTAAAGTGCCAAGAGAACACCCAAATGCCTCAAACGACGATCGGGAAACAGGATAGTCAAAACGAAGATAGAACCGAGGGTACTCCACCTGAAAGGTCAACTCCACCCCAGACGGGCTGCCAAATGCGTCCTCCGAAAGCAGATCTTGGCACGATCTTGATGCAACCAGTCCATGCCCAAAATGACATCAAAAGGAGCTAACTGAATTACCATAAGGTTGGCAAAGAAAACCTCATCATCAATAGCAACAGTGCAACCCGGACAAACCAAAGAACTAGCAATCAAACCCCCAGGAGAACTGACCAGCACAGACTCAGAAATCCGCTGAACTCCCAGCTTTGCTCTACTAGCAAACTCCGACGACACAAAAGAATAGGATGCTCCAGAATCAAACAAAACAAGGGCATCAACTGAATCCACAAGTAGAGTACCTGAAACCACCTCGGGATGCCCGGCTGACTCAGCTGTCGGCAAGGCGTACACTCCAGGTGGCGCCGAGGCAACGGGGGCCCCGACACGCGGCTGGTGTCCCATCAAGGCTGGAGGAGGCGGAAGTAGCTGGGGAGGAGCTGACGGCGGCGGGCACCAATAAGCAGCTGGTGGCGTCCACGCGAAGGGTGGCTGAGACACAGGAGCAGCCATCATGTGCACCGATCCTCGGGAAGACGCCGCTGGAGTGGGAGGAGAAGGCACCGTCTCCCACTTGATGATGCTACCGGGATTCATCCTGCAGAATCGTCCCATGTGGCCGGTCTTGCCACAGTGGTAGCAACTCCCAGTCCAACCACACTCAGAAGCACGGTGCTCACCACCGCACTTGAAGCACATCATGCCCTGCCCGGCACAGCCGAACACCGCCGCGAGGAAGGCAGCGGGGCGGCTTCTTAGCCCCTAAGGAAGATCCCTGTCCTCCCTTGAACTTCTTGAAGGTGGAGTCGGAGAAGACCCACCCTCCACCAAAAGTCCTCTTCGGCCCCACCTGGGGCCGCAGGACCCTGAACCACCGGGTTTTGCTTATCCCGGAGAGCTCCAACTCGAGCTCCATGCCCTTCGCTGCTCCACCACGGAGGCGTAAGTCACGAGGACGATCGCCCCATGACAACTCTGAACTCCTGGTTGAGGCCCCTACGGAACCTCCTTGCCTTCTCCCTGTCATCCGCTGCAACAGCTGGCACGAAACGCACCACGCTGTTGAACTCCGCCTCATACTCCGTTACCGACTTCTTTCCCTGGGAAAGAGTTGTTAGAGTATGCTCCATCCTCTCGAGGAAGGACTCGGGGTAGTACTTGGCTCGGAAACGAGCCACAAAATCCTCCCAAGTGGTCGGCCCAAGAGCGGGGGCTCTAGCGGCAAGAACCCCCTCCCACCAAATGTCAGCTTGGCCCTTCAGCTGAAAGGCCACAAAGCGAGCCCTTTGAACCGAGGTCAGCTCCAAAAACCTCGAACTGCCGCTCCATGTACCGCAGCCAATCTGCGGCCTGGACCAGCGTGCTCCGCTCCGTCAAAGGTGTCAAGGCGGAGGGACATCCACTCTCGAAGACTCATCCTCGGCTCGGCGCAGTGGCCAACAACAGGGGCCACCGCAGGGGAGGCACAACTGGGCCAGCTGGGGAGGCACAACAAACAGGGGCTGCCCGCAATGGCCGGGCGCAGCTCCCGAATCTCCCTCTGCGGAGCCTGAACTAGGTCGTCATTGGCGGCGGGCACCCCGCCCCGATCTGTGCATGGAAGCTCCTCCCGAGCTGGCCCATGAGCATTGAGCGAACGCTACCCTCGGCCGACAGACTCGCGACTCCTGAGAGCCTCGCCCACGGCCTCCACGACCACGGCGTCCACGGCCTCTACCCTCGGCATGGCTGCTACAAATCACACAAGCAAGCATATTCACAATCATAATCACAACATCAACATAATCAAAACTTTCAACAAATAACCAGTAGCGATAAAGGAAATCGAAATCCATAAACCCATCCTCTTTGTGCAGCGAAGTGTGTCAGATTTTAATTTAGTCATACCATTCTTGCAAATTTTTAAGGTTGCTATCCTATAACAAAGTTTTAGTTACAACCTAAACCATGTTTCTAGATTATCCCACTTCAAAGTTTTAGTTGAACCTATGGTATGACACTAAAATATACATTCCAAGGACCTACTGACCGCTCACGATACCAATCAGTAACACCCAGCCTTCTACTAAGCCCGAATGTCACCAAACATAGACCATAACACATTTAATACCATAATTTAAAGTAAATTACAGCAAGTAATCATTTAGAGTAATTGAAAATTTTGACAGCATCTTCTTTGTTTTTGCATGAAACTTAACAACATAATCATCATAACAATAAGTAGGATAAACAAGACCTTCACATGCAGCGATAAAGATAACCAATCATCAATTAAATCATCAAAAGACATCGCTAGCAAAAGAATAAGCATAAATTTAAGTCTAGGAAGATATAACAATTCACTCCATAGCCCCACATGATTCACATGAAACAACCAACATTAAGACCATAAACTAATGATTATTGCAATACTTATTGCGGTGTCTCCAAAAGAAGATGAATTAGCTAGATTGTGATACTACGTGGAGGAGTGTAGCTAAGTCCCTTTCAGCAGCGCCCGATTTCATGGTACCTAAAGAAACAAACAAAGAAAACACAAGCGTGAGTTCATCACTCGACAAAGTGCATTGCAATGGAACAACAAGGATCAAGACAACAAACCATCATTCCAGTCTCACGGTTATATCACAACACATCACATTTAACATAATTTGCAGCCTTTAAAACAACATGGTAATCATCTCATGAGCATCTCATGAGTACTCTCATCATCATCTCATAAACACCTTCATTTATGAAATTCATTCATGCAATGCAATGCACATGTCTTCTGGAATACTCATACCGGTATGGTTGAGTGCACACCCGTCGGCATGCACCCTTTTCCCCCTTCCATCCCGAAGATGGAGGGTGCCTATCACTCGCTTCCATTCACCTCAGTGAAGGAATCACGATGTAGGACTTATTCGAAAGAATAGCCCGGACTAGTCATAACAGTTCTCACCGCCCTACCGGAATAGTTATGACTTATCTCACCGGTCGGCCATGAAAAATATGCCATGAATGCAAAATGGACAGCAGCGTATTCATAAGTAGAAGTATTGCATATCAACACATTGCATCTCAACATGTAGGGCCGTATTTAACAATCGACCAGAATCATACCAACTTGGCATGTGATTCATTTATCAACAACAAGCATATTACTTTATCATGGCATAAGGACATTATATCCTCGTCAATATTAAAACATGGCATGAGGACATTATATCATTTATAACATGTAATTCATGGCAAAACAACATGTTATCTATCCCAATACTATCAAGCAATTCTAGCATCACATATAGCGTTAAATCCACACAACACACTTGCCTTCAACCGCGGGCAACGGAGTGACGAGAGGTTGAGGGCACTCCCGGAGGCACACCACCTGCAAACACGTGCCACACACTCAATTTGACTCCTCAAAACAGTACCCACTACACCCAATACACGATATACACCAAAACCCCGAAATCACAGATTTGCCCCGTTCTGGACAGCGGCTTCGAAAAATCATAACTTGAGTTCTAGAATTCCAAATTGATTAAACGAGTACATCCTCGCGTAGCTTAGGAAATTTCCCAACTTTTTCTAGTTATAGGTAAAGACTGATTCGGACTCTAATGTTGTTTAATCTAACGTTGAACACGAACTGTCTCAATCTCGTCACAGATTTGACAGCGCTCGGTAAAACAGGCATAACTTCTAAACGGCTGGGCGGAATTTCAATTTCTTTATATGCACGGAAAGATAATGAAATTATATACAACTTCCTAGAAGTCCGTACGGCCAGATTCCAACTCTAAATTGGCGAGAACGCCTGCCCTATCTCGGGTCCCCAATCTGCCCGAACAGAACGTGAATACAACTCTAAATTTCATCAATCCTACCCCATGGCAGCACCTCCCTTGATCTAAAAACATGTTATTCAACCTCTACAGCAGTAAAAGATCCACCCCAAAGAGTTCCCCCATTACCTTCTTGAAGAATCACAATTTCCTCGCAAGATCTCCACCCGAACTCCTCCCGATCTCCTCCTCCCGCCGGATCTCCACGTCGCGAGTCCTCCCACCAATGAGGACAGCACCACGGCACGGGGTGGCAGCGAGGAGGTTGCACCGAGGTCGCTGGGTATGGGAGAGGAGGCGCAAGGGAGGGGTGGAGGTGAGGAGAGAGGAGATCTAGAGAGGAGGAAGGTGGGAGGTGGAGGGAGAGGAAGAGGAAGCAAGGGGGGGGGTGCGGCGCAAGGGTGGGGAGGAGCTAGGGCAGCAGCTCTCTCCCCCCTCCTCATCCCCTCATGGGCCAAGGAAACCACCACTTGGCCCACTAAGTTTTCCCCAAGGCCCGCACGTCCCCGGAGCGGCCCAAAAGCCCGAAAACCTCCCGAAACGAAATAAAAACCCAAACCATATGGTTTTTAACCTTGAATAACATATTTCGTAATGTTTGGTCCTCATAATTCCCATTTTATAAGTTTAGGACAATCCGTGGTGTCACATGCAATGAGACAAACCCAAACTTGGTCATGCAAAAGGAATTTTCCAAAACACTTTTAAATCTCAAGGACTCCCACAGAGGAAAATGGTTGAAAGACAATTTTCTCGAAAGGGAACCAAGCGCTCAATTAAACCTTTGCAATTAAAACATTAACACCAAACCCCAAACTTTCACGAAACAAGAAGGGTTTTTCAACGATGATTTCTTAAACTAGTAAAATATCGAAATTAAACACCACTTACTCCTACAAAGCCACAGATCTTCAGCCCTGACAATTGGTCCGGCACAACTCATAATAACTCCTTTAACCTCGGAGAAAGACAAACACAGGAATGAAATTGAATGCTTCTTCCCCATAAAGAAATCAACAAACTAAGCATTAAAAGTGGAAAGGCGCCCGAAAAAAGCGCCACCCTAGACTCCTCTTCTTCGTCTTCAACCAAGGAAGACAAAACCACACACCACATACGGAACGATCCGCGAAAATCCAATACCAAACACTTTTCTTTTGGTTTCCATCAACTAAAACCAATAAAACCAACCAAGACCGACCACGAGCGATAAAGAACATCCGAAGGAATCCACCACCAAACTTTTCTATTTGACTCAGTCCAACTACCCGATTCTGACGACAGAAAGGGTAAGCACTCTTCTCCTACAGGGGTTAATAGTTCTTCGGTGATGGCTTTAACCGGCCATACCGTCAAACCACACCCTTACTATGAACAAAAGTGGTGACCGAAACCCTTCGGCACCACAACCCCACTGTATTACCACAACAAGCACAATTCAATCATTTATCTCATCGACATAGCAGCATGCATTATCAAATGAAGCATTCAACATCGAAGCTTAAATACAACATTTAAGCGTAAGGAAACGATACCCATACCCTTTCCTACTGTGCATCCATTGTGTGTCAAATTTTAGATTAGTTATACCACTTTTGCAAGTTTTAATGTTGCTATCCTATAACAAAATTTTAGTAAAAATCTAAGCCATGTTTCTAAGTTATTCCACATCACATTTTAGTTGTAACCTAAGGTATGACACTAAAAATACATATTCCAAGGACCTACAGCCCGCTCTGATACCAACTGTAACACCCCGGCATTTACTATGCCTGAATGCTACCAAACATAAGCTAAACAACATCTAAATACCACAAGTTACCATAAATTCCAGCAAAGGTACATATGCTAAAAACCGAAATTTCGGCAGCATCTCCTTTGTTTTAACATGAATTAAAGGAGCAACAACAGTATATCAATGTATGGATTATGAGAGACAACTAAAAACAGCAATAATTAACGACTTAGCAACAATATAAGTCTAGTTTCAAACACATAATGTCTCCAAGGGTCAAACGAACAATAAAACTCTCATATAGCAAAGCTAAACCTTAAAGCAATAATCATCACACGCAATTTGTTATCAAACTAATAGAATGACTTGTGGAATCAATATGGTGAAGCTACGTGTGGGCGTGTGACTATTTCCCTTCCCCGCATGCCGTTCTCATGGTACCTAAAATAACAAGAAAACACAAGCGTGAGTTCAAAACTCAGCAAGCATATTGCAATGGACAACAAGAACAATATCATGGAAATAACATCTCCCATCATATATATCATCTCATTCATGAACACTTAACAATATCATCATCATTATGTATGCAATGCTCATGTCTCCTTGGAAACTCATACGGTATGGTTGAGTACACACCCGTCGGTGTGCACCCTCTCCCCTTCCATCCCGAAGATGGAGGGTGCCGACTCTTCGCTTCGCTCACCGCGGTGAATGGAATCACGATGTAGGACTTACTCATTGGCTTTCCGGATTAGTCATAACTTTCTCACCGACCTTCCCGGACTAGTTATGACTTTCTCACCGCCCGAGCCATGTAACATGCCATGTATGCATTTATGCCAACATCATATTTAACTCACATATTAACACATGGCATCACAACATATTAAACATGCTCATCATATCATTGGCAATCATAAAAGCATGGCATGTGATCATATATCATGTAGTCAATTCCATCTATTCTCAACAAGCAACCTACAAATCGCTATCCATCACAACACACTTGCCTCAACCACGGGCAACGGATTGGCGGGAAGTAGAGGGCACTCCCGGGGTTACACCACCTGCACATAGGTACCACACGCTCACAATCATGTCCACAAAACAGTACGCAAACCCTCATCTACCCCGACATTGCCAACTACTCGCAAAACCTAAAAACAGAGGTTCTGTCCCGTCGGGACAGCAGCCTTGCAAAAGGCATAACTTGAGTTTTGGGACTCCGAATCAATTAAACGAGTACATCCTCGCGTAGCTTAGGAAATTTACCAACTTTCTCTAGGTATATGGAAAGACTGATTCGGAATCTAAAGTTGTTTAATCTACAGATTACCGTGATCTGTTCCAATTACGTCACAGATTTTATCATGCTCGGTAAAACAGCCATAACTTTCAAACGGCTGGGCGGAATTTAACGTTCTTTATATCCACGGAAATACAAAGAAATTATCTACAACTTCTTCAACGTCCGTACGACCAGATTCGGAATCTAAATTGATGAAAATGCAAACCCTAGGTCGACTGCTCATGCTGTCCCAAAAACATAACGTGGCAACATCTAGATCTAATCCAAATTACTCAATTCCAACACCACCAATTGATCTAAAAACTTCATAAACACCCTTAGAATAGTACCTAGATCAACCCCAAGGATTTCCATGGACATAACTTTGCCCGACGCAAGAAAACCCAATAGATCTCCTCCCGGTTCGCGCGATCTCCTTCCTCGCTCCAATCCCGCCGGATCTCCTCGTCGCGGAGCGCTCCAACGGATGGATCTTTGAGGTGGTGAGGTAAAGAACTCACCTAGGCGCAACAAGGGAGGTGTAGAGGTGGTGGAGAGGGTGGTGGCGCAAGGGGAGAGGCTTGGGGGAGTTGGAGGCGCCCAAGGAGGAGGTGGGGAGGTGTGGGAGGCGGCTAGGGCACTTGGGGGTGGAAGGGGCAGGGGGAGGATGCCCAAAAGGGCAGGGAAACCCCCCTTTAACCAGCCCTAATCCCCTTTCCTAATCCTAATTGGATTCCCACTCCATCCCACCAAAGCCCACAACCCCCTCTTTTAGGCCCAAACTCCCCCGGGAAGGCCCAAAACCCCCGGAAACGGCCCGGAAACGGCCCGACAACACTATTAACTTTCATACCTTATGGTTTTAACCTCCCATATCATATTTCAATATGTTTTTGACCTCATCATGCACCTTTTATAAGGTTACGACGCTCCGTGCTGTCACAACACTTCAAAAGGCCCAAAAGCATAAGTAAACCTCAAGCCAAAAGGTTTTATTCTCTAATTTCACATTTTATAATGTCACACCATACCGTAGTGTCACAACTGTAGCAGCAATGCATGGAAATTCCACTCGCGCAGTTTGGCCTACATTTTTCTTTCGTCCATCGTTTTGATACGCACGCAGCTTGCAGTACCCATTGGCACCTATCGCGGAGAAATGTTTTGCACCGACCCGGATGCAACAGAAATGCATGCAGAAATGAGCTTAAAGCACACATGAACTCTATTCAGGGTGTCCGCCACAAGCTTTCTTTTCATACTCGTTCTGGTAAGAACGTGACTTGTAGTACTATTTGTCCTGTAGGTTTCAGACCGACACGGATGAGCCCAAATTGCTTGCTAAAATGAGCTATGGCAGACATGAAGTCCATTCTGGTTGATTGACACTCAGCTTCATCTTATGCGTCGTTTTTGTGAAAATTCTTGCACCATACAGTACTCGTCGCGACGAAATGTTTCACACCACTCGGAAAGATTCAAAACGCATGCCGAAATGTGCCTCGGCATATATGAAGTTCATTCGGCATGTTTGGAACAATGTTTTGTTTTTTGCACCATTCTAGTACGCGTGTAGTTTACATTACCATTAGGGACCCAATGTGTATGAATGTTTCGGTTCGAGTCGGACGTACTCGAAATGCTTGCTGAAACGGTCTAGGGTGGCGCATATGAAGCCCATTCGGGGAGTTTGACACCGAGTTTCGTTTTGTGCATCGTTTTCATTCGGACGCAGCTTGCAGTACCCCTTGTGACCCGTCACGGAGGGATGTTTCGCACTCACTCGGACGTATTCAAAATGAATGCAGAATTGTGCTGAAACACACAAGCGAACATCGTAAGTTAATCCTGGGTGTTTGGCCCTCAATTTCATTTCGTGGATCGCTTTCGATTTTTTCAGCTTAGGAACTCGTCTTTGTGGAATATTTAACGGCGACTCGGACGGATTCGAAATGCAAGCCTAAATGAGTTCCAACACATATGAATTGCATTCGGTGTGTTTGGCACCCTGCTTCATTTCGTTCACCGTTTTCGTTTTGTGCCGCAATGTTTCATTTTGGCGTGCTAGGTTGCAGCGTGTAAAGTGCTTGCCATAATGTTCCATTTCGTGAATCATTTTCGGCGTGCGTGGTGTTTGCCACAATGTGTCATTTCGTGCATCATTTTCATTTTCGAATGGCTTCCGCTGCAGTGCCCGTTGGGACGCGTCGTGGAGGATTATTTCAGACCTACTTGAATGGATTCGATACAAATGATGAAAAGCACTAGCAAACATCATAAGTTCTTTCGGGGTGTTTGGCACTCGGTTCTGTTTCGCGCATCGGTTTCGTTTGTATTCAAATTTTATTACCCGTGGGAACCCGGCGTGGTGGAACATTTGACACCGACTCGGACATATTCAAAATGCATGTCGAAATGAGTGGAAGCACATATGAATTCCACTCGATGTGCTTCGCACTCAGTTTCATCTCGTGCAACATTTTCGAACGGGCGCCGCTTGTTGTATTCGTTCGTGCTCATCGCAGAGAAATGTTTCACAACAACTCGGACGGACTCGAAATGCATGCCAGAATGTGCTCGGGCAAATATGAAGTTCATTCGACATGATTGGAACGAAGTTTCGTTTCGTTCACCGTTTTGGTACGCGTGTAGTTTACAGTACCATTAGGGACCGATCGTGCATGAATATTTCGCATCGACTAGGACATACTCGAAATGCTTGTTGAAACGCGTGTAGTTTACATTACCGTTCAGTGATTTTGACAAAATTTTCCTTTCGTGCATCTTTTTCGTCCGGACGCAGTTTGCAGAACACCTTACGACTCGTCGCGGAGGGATGTTTCCACATTCACTCGGACGTATTCGAAATGAATGCAGAATCAGAGCAAGAATGCATGGAATGTCCACTCGCAGCTTTATCCTACATTTTCTTTCGTGCATCGTTTTGATACGCACGCAGCTTGCGATACGTTGGCACCTATCGCCGAGAAATGTTTTGCACCGACCGGATGCAAATGTAAATGCATCTGAGAAATGAGCTTAAAGCACACATGAACTCGATTCAGGGTGTCGCCACAAGCTTTCTTTTCATACTCGTTCTGGTAAGAACGTGACTTGTAGTACCATTTGTCCTGTAGGTTTCACACCGACACGGATGTGCCCAAATTGCTTGCTAAAATGAGCTACGGCAGACACGAAGTCCATTCTGGTTGATTGACACTCAGCTTCATCTTATGCGTCATTTTCTTGTGAAAATCCTTGCACCATACAGAAACTCGTCGCGGCGGAATGTTTCATACGACTCGGAAAGATTCAAAACGCATGCCGAAATGTGCTTGGGCATATATGAAGTTCATTCGGCATGTTTGGAACAATGTTTGTGATTGATTGTTTCGGTTCGAGCCGGACGTACTCGAAATGCTTGTTGAAACGGGCTAGGGCGCATATGAAGCCCATTCGGGGAGTTTGACACCGATTTTCGTTTCGTGCATCGTTTTCATTCGGACGTAGCTTGAAGTACCCCTTGTTACCCTTCGAGGAGGGATGTTTCGCACTCACTCGGACGTATTCAAAATGAATGCAGAATTGTGCTGAAACGCATAAGCGAACATCGTAAGTTAATTCTGGGTGTTTGGCCCTCAGTTTCGTTTCGTGCATCGCTTTTGATTTTTCCAGCATAGAAACTTGTCATTGTGGAATATTTCACGACGACTCGGACGGATTCGAAATACAAGCCTAAATGAGTTACAACACATATGAATTGCATTCGGTGTGTTTGGCACCCGGCTTCATTTCGTTCACCGTTTTCGTTTCGTGCCGCAATGTTTCATTTTGGCGTGCTAGGTTGAAGGGTGTAAGGTGCTTGCCATAATGTTCCATTTCATGCATCATTTTCGGCGTGCGTGGTGTTTGCCACAATGTGTCATTTCGTGCGTCATTTTCATTTTTGAATGGCTTCCGCTGCGCGCGCTTGGGGACGTCATGGAGGATTGTTTCAGACCTACTCGAATGGATTCGATACAAATGATGAAAAGCACTAGCAAACATCATAAGTTCATTCGGGGTGTTTGGCTCTCGGTTTTGTTTCGTGCATCGGTTTCGTTTGTATTCAGCTTTTATTACCCGTGGGGACCGTTGTGGTGGAACATTTGACACCGACTCAGACATATTCAAAATGCATGCCGAAATGAGTGGAAGCACATATGAATTCCACTCGATGTGTTTCACACTCAGTTTCATCTCGTGCAACGTTTTCGAATGGGCGCCGCTTGTTGTATTCGTTCGTCTTATCGAGGAGAAATGTTTCACAACAACTCGGACGGACTCGAAATGCATGCCGGAATGTGCTTGGGCAAATATTGAAGTTCATTCGTGTAACACCCCATAAATCTAAACTGTTGTACAAGAAAAATTCGACAGCATTTCCCCTAAAACAGGATAAAACGAAAGCAATTCATAAAAACAAGGTCCATGATAAGCAATTCAAATAGGAATAATATCACGACATCAATACTAGAGACAACAAGTCTAAATCAGCCAGGAATCAACCATAAACATAACACATCTCTAAAGGGACAACCATAAACGAGGACAAGTTTAAAGGGAACAACAATGGGTCTATTTGTAATAAAATTTCATCCAACTAATGAATTATTTAAAGCACTAGATCATGTGAGTCATGATGACATCAGAAAATTTATTGTGTTGCTAGCCCACCCTTCATGCTTACGACTCACGTGCGCTACCTGAAAACATCAAAACAGCAAGTAGTGAGATTGGGTAATCTCAGCAAGCGGAACAACTAATACAAATAACACATCCACCATATATCTAGCATTCCGCATTCCTCATATACAATACCACATCAAAGAGTCCACACCACTTCAGTAAAATGCATATGATTGATGCACATGCTTATGCCATGTTCCTCCTCACCGTGCCCTTTCTCAGGAACACACGGTGTTGTACCGTGCGATCGCGCCAAGGCGTCGAAAAACTTCCAATGCATGATTATGCAGTTAATGCTTCATGCATGAATTCATTCATAACCCCTCCCACTGAGTCCACATGTTTGCATATCATCATATAGCATGGATAGAAAGCAAATATCATAGAGATGAAATGTTTAGACAATTCATCCGGTAAACAACATCATTCTTCACCTTACTCATGATTCATAGCTAAACCACAACATCACAATGCCAGTCAAGATATTGCAATCCTCAAAGCAAGTGATTAAACCATGTATGATTGCTGTAATTGGAGTTTATAGTGAAGGCGAAGCAAACAACAATGTATAGCTTGACAATACAACTACTTCCACTTGCCTTTACCGACGTGGACGATGAACCTAGTTGCGCCCAGCAGTGGCACCACCTGAACAAACATTATTTTAGTACATAGAGACATCACAATTGATCACACAATTCAAACACACGCTTCCTAATCCCCGTTCCCATTTAAGCGCCAAAAACCCCGATCTGTCCGGATCGAACAGCAGCACCCTCTCTTCCCAATTTCGTATCTTTTTTTATACTGTTCATAAAAATAGAAAAAAAATTACAGTAGCTAGATATTGACGAGATCTACATCTTTCATGAAGGTCAAAAATTTCAATTCCACTATTAAATATGCCTAAACAACCGTCCAACACAGTGGACGAAATCTGTTTCCATATTCTATTTATCATCTTCCAATAGAGATAACTCCCACACCGACGCCCCAAAAATTCTGAAAAAATTACAGAAGCTAGGTCTCGACGTTGTCTACAACTTTCTAGTTACAGGTTTTTGCAGGAAAAATCATCTATGCCATGAAAACTGCGAAACAATCCGAGCTGCACAATCTCCCCTTTCAGAAACAGCACCACGTGAACAACTACCCTTCTACCCCATCAAGATCCATCCAAACCAAACACCACCAGATCTAATACACTCCTAAACCTAGGTAGAATAGGGGGTAAAAGATTGGAAATTTTACCTTGAGTTCTCCCTTGAGAACCCACGAAAAACACGACGAACACCAAATCTGAAAATCTGCTCGTCCTCCACACCTTCTCGGATCCTCTTCTCGACTTTTCCCTTCGCGATTCGCGGTGTATCCTTGAGCCTCCACGCTGGACAGAGGGAGGAGGGGCGGCTGCTAGGGGGGTGGTGGGAGGAGGCACCTAGGGTTGCAAAGGGTGGGGGCGCCACCCCTCTTGAGGGAAAGGTGGGCCGGCCCACTAGGGCGTGGGGAGGGAGGGGTGGGAAGGGAAGGGGGAGCGTACCGGGGCTGAGGCCAGGTACCCATCTAACGGTTGATTGGCCTAAACTTCGCCTTAGCTAAGGGAAGGGTTAGTGTGCAATAACCGGGGAGGACCACTTGTATTGTTAGAAGTTTCCGAAAGACTTTGTTACGGGAACTCGCCTTTGTGGTGTTTGACTGTATCTTGTGGGTAAAGTGCATAACCTCTGTAGAGTGTAGAATCTATTCGAATAGCCGTGTCCGCGGTATTGGACATCGTTCGGGAATTACAGTCAAGGGTTAGATTTTCTCAAAAATAACTTGGATTTGAAAGGTTGGGTTGGATTAATAATGATGTTGACGGAAATGTGGATTAGGATGGGAAAAATGTTTATTAAACTCCTTGAAAAGTTATTTATGCTTTACTTGTCTCTACTGCTTTCGAATCTACTTATGATATTTGTCAAATGCTGTTTTACTGCAAATATACCCTGAGCTACTCCTTTGTACCAAGCCATGCATATAGTATATTAGCCTGCATTCTGTGCATGACTTGCTGAGTACCAAGTACTCACCCTTGCCACAATACAACACCAGTTGAAGAGGAGACTACACCAGCTTTGGAGGAGGAACTCCAAGAGGAACCGTCTACTTAGGGAAGCGAGCCCGGTCGGTTGCTGTGGTATCTTTGGATGGCGCCACGAAGTTATTTGATTTTCCGCTGCTACTATTTCTCTCTTAATAAGTTTCGCCCTGCGAGGCGTACATTTGTAACTTGACCATAAGGTCGAGTAACCAGTTTTACTATTTAAATAAAGTACTTTATTAGTATCGAGTGGTATGATTGTGATATTTACCGATGTTAAGACTGTGTGCACTAGCGTGTTCCTGGACTAGTGCTGAATACACAGAGGGTCCGGATTTGCAAATTCGGGGTCCCGACAGAGGTGGTATCAGAGCCAGGTTGACCGTAGGCTCAACCCTAAGCTAGAATGGTCGTAGTGAGGATAAAACTTATTTTCTAAAGCTAAAAATTTGTCAAGATAAGAAATGACATCTCGACTTATCCCCTTCTCTCTTTCCTTGTCTCTTGCTGAATATTCCCTTACCTTGTCACGATTTAAAATTTCGAGTTCTTACGTGAGCACTCTTGTGACAGATGGAGGGAGAGTTCAACTACGTCGATCTGGGGGTTGGTCACGCCGCAGAACTTTGGCATATGCTACAGACTCTCGGAGATTTTGAGAAGCCGCAATACCAAGTGGAAGTGATCAGACAAGCAGGATTGATCAAGGCTTGTGACGTGAAGATTGAGGTACCTGCTAGGAAGAAGGGCCCAGGCAATCGCCCGATACACTGCACTGCCAGGAGGTCTACAATGCAGATGGGTATCCAAGAAGTATCACGACGAGCAATGCGGCACATTACCCGTATCTACGCCAGAGAGTTGGAGAGCACGGTGTTCCGTTATCACCCGCGCAGCAATAACCTTCTTGACCCGAAGGCGATTCAGGATGAGGATGCCATGGTTACACAGTTGGCACGACTTGTTGTCGCCCAGGAGGATGTACTCGATGATACAAGCAAAGAGCTACAGAAGGCCCGCAAGGAGATCACGACAGAGAAGAATAGATGGCGGGAAGCTCAAGAGTATGTGTCACACCTTCTGCGAAGGATTGACGAGTTGGAGATGGCTTTGTACGGACCAGAACCAGAGCCAGTACTCGAGCTACACGAGCCAGATCCGGAGGAGTCAGATCTCGATGAGGACACTGCTTCTTCGACTACCACAGATGACACAGTTGCTGGACATGGCAATCATTTCGCGCCTATGCCGCAGCATCCGTACCCAGGCCGTGGAGGTTTTCTCGATGAGTGAGCGTAGGTTCTATAGTGAGACTCCTTCGCCGAGTCGCGTCATGGAATAAAGAGTCACCCTTTAGGCGTTAGACTCCAATGTTAGTTCGATTTGGATTTTCATTGTTTGCTGAGTGTGCAGTATGTGTTGCAAGGCCCTTAGGCATTGTAAGCAGCCATACCAAGTTATTAATATCAATAATAAAGTTGGACCTTGAAGTTACACCTTTCACCCCGCATAAAGTTCCATATTACTTGTCTATTCTTGATTCCCCCTCATCTCTAAAACTTAGAGCAAATCGACAGATGGTGAACACCCGCGGGAACTTTGGAAACAATGGAAGTGGATCTCGCCCAGCAGAAAATCCCAATGATGGAGCACCAGCACCGCCACTGGATATGCAGAATTTTGGAGCATTTCTTGCTGCTCAGACTCAGTTGATGCATGCTATGATGCAACAAATGCAACACGCCTTTGCCAGGCCACAACTAATCAAGTCAATCAGGACAACGCCGTAATACAAGACTGCCGAGTTCATGAGGACTCACCCACCCACTTTCTCTGGGAATGCCAATCCATTGGAGGCCGATGATTGGTTAAGGTCAATCGAGAGGAAGCTACACATAGCTCAATGTATAGGAAATGAGAAGGTACTCTACGCTTCTCATCGCTTGGAAGGGACACCCGAATGGTGGGAGAACTTACATGCCACGCAAGAGAACCCTCAAGAGATCACTTGGGAGGAGTTCACGATTGCGTTTAAATCGATATCACGTGCTGAAGGAATCATGGATCTCAAGAAGGAGGAGTTCAGAGCACTCAAGCAAGGTAATCAACCAAAGGGCCGACTACTGAACAAGTTCACACAGCTAGCACGCTTCGCTTTGAGGATGTAGCGACAGATAAAGCCAGACAGTCTCGCTTCATGAAGGGACTTAACTCGGGACTACAAGTAGGACTGATCACCCACACCTTTCAGCATTTCCAAGAATTGGTGAATAAGGCGCTTATTCTTGAGGACAAGCGCAAGGAACTGGATGAGAATAGGAAGCGTAGAATGCAACAAACAGGATCACGCCAGTGGAACGCAATGGCCTCGAGAGTTGCACCAAATCAATTTTTCGATTCCAGCCACGAGAATGCAACAAGGACACCGTCACCGGCACCAAGACCTGTCAATCGAACTACTGCACTTCACCCCGCTTAGAAACGCTTACTCGTGCAAATCGAAGGAACAGTGAGACGCTGCTACAACTGCAACGAGCCAGGACACTTTGCCAACAGTTGTCCAAAGAAGACAGCAGGAGTAACCCCAGTTCGCTTCAATCTAGGAACCACCCCAGCTAGGACGCCAGCACCAGGAGCCACACCCCAGACTGTAGTGAGAGGCCGAGTCAACCATGTCACCGCAGATGCACTGCAGAACGCTACGGACGTCGTACTGGGTAAGTTACTTGTTAACTCAGTACCTGCAACAGTTTTGTTTGACTCTGGAGCTTCGCATTCGTTTGTTTCGCAAGGCTTTGCTGCTAGAAACGATTTGGGGATAGCAAGACTTAAGTGCATGCTTTTAGTTCAAACCCCTGGTTCCGAACTCCGAACGAAAGTAGGATGTTCCGGGGTGAGAATACTAATAGATGGAATAGAGTTCCTAGCAAACCTTATTATTTTGGAGACCCAGACCTTAGATGTTATTTTGGGAATGGATTGGTTATCCAAGCACAAGGCCGTATTGGATTGTGGACGAAGAACTATCTCAGTCGAGAGCCCGTGTGGAAAGAAAGTGGAATTTCAAGCTACCACCGTTAGAGATGGACAGTTGATGGTTAACAGTACCAAGACAATCAGCATAGAGGATGTCTCAGTAGTGAATGAGTACCCAGATGTTTTTCCTGAAGATCTACCTGGTATGCCGCCAGACAGGGACATAGAGTTTGTGATAGAGCTTGTACTGCACAGACCGATAGCAAAGAGACCCTATCGGATGTCTACCGAGGAGTTGGTAGAGATGAAGAAACAGTTAGAAGAGTTAATGGAGAAAGGATTTATCAGACCGAGCTCGTCGCCGTGGGGAGCACCAGTTTTGTTTGTCAAGAAGAAGGACGGGAGTTTCAGGATGTGCATCGACTACCGTGCACTCAATGAAGTCACCGTGAAGAATAAGTATCCGCTACCCAGGATTGATGATTTGTTTGATCAGCTGAGAGGAGCCGGAGTTTTCTCCAAGATTGATCTGAGATCGGGATACCATCAGTTGAAGATCCGATTAGAAGATATCCCGAAGATCGCATTCGTCAAGATATGGACATTACGAGTTCTACGATTATGTCCTTGATGCGACGAATGCCAAAGATATTTCATGAATATGATGAATAAGGTGTTCATGGAATATTTGGACAAGTTTGTTGTTGTGTTCATAGATGATATCCTAATCTACTCCAAGACAGAGGATGAACATGCCGAACACTTGAGGCGAGTTTTGGAAAAGCTGAGGGAACAGCAACTTTTCGCCAAGTTCAGCAAGTGTGATTTTTGGAAGGACAAGGTGGAGTTCCTCGGACATGTAATGACCGCAGAAGGAGTCGCCGTAGACCCAAGCAAAGTAGAAGCTGTGTTACATTGGGAGCAGCCGAAGACTGTGACCCAGATCCGGAGTTTCCTTTGAATGGTAGGATACTACCGCCGTTTCATTGAAGGCTTTTCGACAATTGCGAAACCTCTTACGCAATTGCTGAAAAAGGAAAAAAAGTTTGCATGGACACCAGAATGTGAGAAAGGATTTCAGGAGCTGAAGAAGCGATTGACATCAGCACCGGTATTAGTTCTACCGGATGTTGCTCAAAGCTTTGATATTTATTGTGACGCATCGCGCCAAGGACTTGGATGTGTGCTGATGCAGAATGGAAAGGTCGTTGCTTATGCGTCAAGGCAGTTGAGGCCGCATGAGGAGAATTATCCGACACATGACCTAGAGTTAGCTGCCGTAGTGCATGCCTTGAAGATATGGCGTCACTATCTGATTGGCAACAGATGTGAAGTTTACACGGACCATAAGAGTCTTAAGTACATATTCACCCAGTCGGATCTGAACATGAGGCAGAGGAGATGGTTAGAGTTAATCAAGGACTACAATGTTGGAATCCATTACCATCCCGGGAAGGCCAACGTAGTTGCCGATGCCTTGAGTCGGAAAAGCCATACCGTGAGTATGTTGCTAGCCACAAGTCAGGATGAGTTATGTGAGGATTTTCAGAGAATGAAGATTGAGGTGGTACCTAGCGGATTCTTGGCCGCATTAGAAGTAAAGCCTACCCTAGAGGATCAGATCCGGGAAGGGCAGAAGGAGGATGACAAGATCTGCAGGATTAAGACCATCAAGGAGGAAGGTAAGGCAGAGGACTTCAAGTTGGATGAGCAAGGCACGTTATGGATGAAGGATCGCATTTGTGTGCCCAACAAGAAGGAATTAAAGCAACTAATTTTGGAGGAAGGCCATGATTCCAAGTATTCAATTCACCCAGGAAGTGCCAAGATGTATCAGGATCTGAAGGAGAGATTCTGGTGGCCGAGTATGAAACGTGAAGTTGCCGAGCATGTTGCATTGTGCGACGTATGCCAGAGAGTCAAGGCAATGCATCAGAGACCAAAGGATTGTTGCAGCCTGAAAATACCTGAGTGGAAGTGGGAGGAAATCGGAATGGATTTCATTACCGGTTTGCCTAAGACTCAAGGAGGTTATGACTCCATATGGGTTATAGTGGATCGCTTGACCAAAGTAGCCCATTTTATCCCCGTGAAGACCACTTACTCGGGGATAAATTGGCGTAATTGTACATGATTAGGATCGTCTGCTTGCACGGTGTGCCAAAGAGGATCAGATCGACAGAGGTACCCAATTTACCTCAAGGTTTTGGAATAAGTTGCATGAAGCCATGGGAACCCGCTTGAACTTCAAGATACCTTATCATCCACAGACGGATGGACAGACCGAAAGAGTCAACCAGATTCTGGAGGATATGTTAAGAACTTGTGCTTTGGCTTATGCTACCTCTTGGGATAAGAGTTTGCCGTATGCCGAGTTTAGTTACAACAATAGTTACCAGGCTAGTTTACAGATGTCACCTTTTGAGGCACTATATAGTCGACTGGGCTTCGGACGCCATTGAATTGGAATGAGACCGGCGAGCGCCGTGTCTTCGGGCCTGATATTCTTCAAGAAGCTGAGGAACAGATTGCCGTGATCAGGGAGAGGTTGAAGATAGCCCAATCACGACAGAAGAGTTATGCTGACAACCGTCGCCGAGACCTGAATTTCGAACCAGAAGATTTCGTGTATCTCAGAGTCACGCCGCTCAGAGGAGTTAAGAGGTTCCATGCCAAAGGGAAACTTGCACCCCGATATGTTGGACCATTTAAGATTTTGAGCCGCAGAGGCGAAGTTGCTTACCAGCTAGAGCTACCGCAGTCGTTAGCAGGAGTGCATGACGTATTCCATGTGTCCCAGTTGAAGAAGTGTCTCCGAGTACCCGAGGAACAGACACCGCTAGAATCAATTGAGTTGCAAGAAGATTTGACTTACAAGGAGCATCCCGTAAAGATTTTGGACACTATGGATCGAGAAACTAGGAATAAGTCAACCCGTTTCTGTAGAGTTCAGTGGAGCAATCATGAAGAAAGCGAAGCGACTTGGGAGCGCGAAGAGGATTTGAAGAAAGAGTTTCCAAGCCTATTCTGTAGTGAGCCCTGAATCTCGGGGACGAGATTCTATTAAGGGGGGGAGGTTTGTAACACCCCAAAATTTTGCTTTTCTTAAATTCATGTGTGATTTGGCACTTTGGTGAATTTTTGGAATTTTCTGGAATTTATTTGGATTTATTTGGAATTTATTTGAATTTATTCCATTTTGAAATAATTAAAGAATTAAACTTTGCAAATAAAATTTTGTTGGAAATATTTTATTTGAGTCCAAAATGATCCAAAATATTTTCCAGAATTTTTCTGAGTCTTTTACTATTTTTAATAAATTAAATGAATTACTAGGAATTATTTTAATTATTAAATCGCTGGAAAATGCGAGTGGGTTTGTACTGTTCATCCGACCGAGCCCGAGTCAGACTCGAAGTTCGAGTCCGACCGAACCCGACCGAGCCACGCGATCCGATCGAACCTCGATCAATCCGACCGCTGGATCGGAATCCAACGGCCGGATTTAGTCCGCCTGGCCCAACCGGTTCGACCGGACCGCGTGGCGCCGTCGCGATTTGGACCGTTGATCATCCACGTGTACGCCACGATTTCGTCTCCCCGCCGAATCCGAGCCGGATTCCTCCGCCGCCGCCGTGGCGAAGCTTGGTAGGGTTTCGATTTGAGCCCGGCCGAGGCTATTTAAAGCGTGGGTGGTCGCCGAGAACCCCGCTTCCGTGCGCACTGCGTTCTCACCTTTCACGCTTGAGCCGCCGCGTTTAGTCGCGCGAGCTCGCCGTAGTTGGGGAAGCTTTCGCGCGGTTAACTCCGGATTCCGCCGCCGTCAAGCCGTCTCCGCCGTGCTTGAGCTCGGATCCGAGATTCCCAGGTCAAGGCGCACCAGATAGGACCTTTCACCTCGCCGGAAGGACGCGGAAACGCCGTTGCAATCATCGTCGTCTTCACCTCCGGTCTGCCCTCGCCGCCGCGCTGCCATCGCCGTCCGCAAGCTCCATCCACCGTCCGATCTAATCGAGCGGCAACGGTGAGATCACGTGTTTCCCGAACCCGTAAAACCCAGATCTGTTTTAGACCGTTAGATCTAGATCCTACGGCTGAGGTTAGTTGCGTTGTAGCTTTAGGGTTAGATCTGGACCGTCCGATCTAGATCGAACGCCCGGTCGGCAGTGCTGATTTAGAACGCGTAAATCCTAGATCTAATCGCGCCGCTGATTTTCAAATCAACGGGCACGATCGAGCCACGGTGCCTAGCCGAGCCGCGGCGCACGCTGAAGCGTGTCTTCCGACACGCGCCCGCGTGTCGAGGCCCGTCGTCGGCCGATCGTGAGCCGTGGGCCGAGCCCACGGTGGACCGAGCCGAGGCCGTGCGCCGGGTCCGTGGACCCGAGGCCACGTGTCATCACCCGATTGGTCCACGTGTCCAGGCTAACGCAATAATTAATTTCCGAAAAAGAAAATGATTTATTAATTCGAAATAATGATTTCAGATTTTGATTCAAACTTCAAACGCTTATAACTTTTGCGTTTCAACTCCGATTTGAGTGATTCAAATTTCTAAATTTGTATAAAATTGAGATCTACCTAAATATGAATTTTATTTAATTTTTGGAGTAAAGTTTTTCTCTGTAAAATTATTTAATTGATTATTTAAACTTTAAATAATTATAACTTTTGCATTTTAACTCCGATTTGAACGATTCCAGTTCCTAAAAATTCATAAAATTATGTTCTCTCTGTTTATGGATTTCATTTGGATGTTTGGACACTTTTTGCCTATTGTTTATTCGTGAATTTGCTATTTGCACGCTTTACGAGTAGACGTTGAAGTGCCGGAAGGATTCGAAGGAGAAGTATTGACTCAGATCCAACTCAAGACCAAGAACAAGTACTTTTTGAAGGCAAGTTGTGCTTTGACCATGTTGATCCTATTTTGAAACTTATTTTGATTTAACTTATTGCATGCTAGTTCAATTAGAAAATACTTTATTTAAATATGGGGGATTAGATAGACACCAATTTGCTGTATGACACCTTGATTATTTAAATATGTGCCATGACCCTTGTCACCCTAGTTGTGGATTACTAGTTGGACATTACTAAAATTGCCAACATGGGTTTAGATCGTTGTAGTATACTGCTTAGACCTCGCTTACGTGCTCATGACATGATTTTGGACAATCAAATGTTAATATTGACTTTATGATATGTTTAACCTTTTTTGGATAGTTATCTTGTGATGTTGATGGCTCGTGTTGCATGGTAATCAACTTTGGTTTGATATATAGTTTTCGACGGCATGTGGCAAGAATGATCAGTGGGCCAGGTTGTGGCATTGGGGATGTTGATTTGGTTCTCGGGTAGTCTTGCCCTGGTCACCCTAAGGACTTAACCTTGCAAGCCTTTGAACTGGGTCTAACGTGCAACCACATGTCCAGTAATGGGACGGACCTAGTTGATTAAGTTGCTAATAACGCACTGTGGGACCTCGGGAGGTCAACTACACCCTTTGTGTAAGTTGTACGGGAGCATACCTGGCCGAGGCCAGTACCCATCTAACGGTTGATTGGCCTAAACTTCGCCTTAGCTAAGGGAAGGGTTAGTGTGCAATAACCGGGGAGGACCACTTGTATTGTTAGAAGTTTCCGAAAGACTTTGTTACGGGAACTCGCCTTTGTGGTGTTTGACTGTATCTTGTGGGTAAAGTGCATAACCTCTGCAGAGTGTAGAATCTATTCGAATAGCCGTGTCCGCGGTATTGGACATCGCTCGAATTACAATAAGGGTTAGATTTTCTCAAAAATAACTTGGATTTGAAAGGTTGGGTTGGATTAATAATGATGTTGATGGAAATGTGGATTAGGATGGGAAAGATGTTTATTAAACTCCTTGAAAAGTTATTTATGCTTTACTTGTTTCTACTGCTTTCGAATCTACTTATGATATTTGTCAAATGCTGTTTTACTGCAAATATACCCTGAGCTACTCCTTTGTACCAAGCCATGCATATAGTATATTAGCCTGCATTCTGTGCATGACTTGCTGAGTACCAAGTACTCACCCTTGCCACAATACAACACCAGTTGAAGAGGAGACTACACCAGCTTTGGAGGAGGAACTCCAAGAGGAACCGTCTACTTAGGGAAGCGAGCCCGGTGGTTACTGTGGTATCTTTGGATGGCGCCACGAGTTATTTGATTTTCCGCTGCTACTATTTCTCTCTTAATAAGTTTACTGCATGAGGCGCATTTGTAACTTGACCATAAGGTCGAGTAACCAGTTTGACTATTTAAATAAAGTACTTTATTAGTATCGAGTGGTATGATTGTGATATTTACCGATGTTAAGACTGTGTGCACTAGCATGTTCCTGGACTAGTGCTGAATACACAGAGGGTCCGGATTTGCAAATTCGGGGTCCCGACACCAGTCCAAAAGGTTTTAGACACAGGCTCAGGATGAAACCCACCATATCTAGTATTCCACTATACTTACCATTTAAGCATTCAATATACACTATTTACTCATCGAGAAGCCTCAATATAATTCAACCAAAAGCTACATAACCAATTCTTTCTCTAGTTACCTTTCCCAACATTTATAAATACAGTTTATGATGATTAACAAAACGTCTTCCATTCTATACTACCTCATCATGATCCCCAGCACCAACACATCATATAACAACGTATTTTATATTTCAAACATAGTACTTCAACAGATACTTAAGCATGATCAACGTATCAATTTTATACCATCCATACATCAACATCTTGACAATTAAAACTTGTTCAATCAATAAAATGACTTCAGCAAATTAGTATTATCTCTACAAGATAAAATTCGTAAACAGGATTCTAAGACATGCATTCATTAAGGTTAAAATCTTGCATCATGATTGTTATCCAATGTTCATCCCATCACAACATGAACTCGACATAATTCCACAGTTTTACACTTTTCTCTATTGGATCAATGGTTTCCAACAATTAACAACCCTACCAAGTCATCAATAACAACAAATGGGCATAAACATCAACCATCAACATTACTTTTGGCTACCCTATACATAGGTGATAACAAAATTACCACCACACAACATACTAGTAGGTTGCAACAACGTAAATAGCAATTCTAATCAACTTCCAAATTAAAGTCGCTAGTCAACACGATTAAATTTTCTCTATTAATCCGTTAGATTAGAACATCTTTAAACAACCAGCAAAGTTTCTTTAACAATAACAGCAGTCTACCTCATCTTAATGTTCTAACCATGCATCAGGGTTTAAAACCTTAAACATTATCGGGGGTCATAAGCACTTTTAAAGCAAAGCAACAGATTATAAGCATGTACAATAACACATTTAATCATCCCCACTATGGGGTACTCTACATCACTAGAGGTTCATTTAATCTTAAGCTAAATGTAGCAATTACACTTAATTGATTCAACTCGCAAATTAACTAAGGAGTACATCATTTCTATAAACCACATTGTTACATACTACATAACAGGCTAAACAACAATTTTCACTTTTAACAATTAATTTCAGTCAAACGAATACTTACTTTATTTGCAGCATTTTTCTTTTAATACTCAACCAAAACTCACAAAGAGGCTTGACTCTCAAATTTGCAATAGGACATGACTCCAAAACACATTTCAATCTTAAAGACTCCCACAGGAGGGAACCAAGCGATCAAGTAAACCTTTATGAACAAAGGCACAAAACATAAATCGACACAACTTAACTTTTTACACACGCTTCAATAACTTCTTTTAAACTCAGAGCAAGACACACAAGAACCAAAAGCTATACCTTTCTTTGCAAGGCAACCAACTAAACAGGTGTCAAAGTCAAAAGGCGACCAAAGACGCACAACACAAAACTCCCCTTCTTTGTCTTCACCCAAAGAAGACAAAATCAAGAAACACCGAAGGCACACTCCGCGAAAAACCAAATTCCAAACACTTTTCTTCTTATTTCAATTAACTAAAACCAAGAAAACCAACCAAGACCGACCGTTAGAACGATAAAGAACATCCGAAGGAATCTACCACCAATCTCTTCTATTTGACTCCAGTCAACTACCCGATCCACGACAGAAAGGGTAAGCACTCCTCCTACAGGGTGATGTAACACTGGGTGTCCCGATCTTTCGATGAGAATGATAACTTTCGATTTGGGTGGAGACGACTTTGATGATCCGACTACAACGTACAACGACGATGCGCCTTAGCAATAGCTAAACCAACTCCAGAGGGTTATTGACCTTGCCGTGGGCACGATCAACCTGATCACGAAGATCTATTCCTGCAAGCAATCGAAGAACAAGCAAGAACAAGGCAAAAGCAATCTAAAATTGCAAATATAGATGAAGTATTGAAAAGTTGGGATTCCGATACAAGGAGCTTGTTAGGCGGACGTTCAGCACGTCTAAAAGACTCAAAATAGTAGCAAAAGGCTAAACTATCAAATAACCAAAACCCAAGTTATTTTGGGGGACTCCCTAGCTATTTATAGGAGAAATAGGAGGCCAAAACCAGGCTTGGGGCGTCCAAAAACACCTCCATGGCCGAATAGGACTCCTATTCCTAGTTGGACTCGGATTTGGAATGATGACCGAACTTGTTTTGCAGATTCCCGTTGATTCGTAAGGAATTTGGACATGAGGTCGGATCCGTTGGAAAGAGGACGACGAGACCTTTCAAACCAGTACTCATAGACCTCAAACACCCTTGTGGATCAAAAGTTATGGTCGTTTGAAGTTGGTGCTGTCCCGGAGGCCGAATCCGAGTTGAACTTGTTTTGCAGATGGAGACATCGTAGTAGATGTATACGAAGTAGAGGATCCCGTGAAGTGTCGCCAACTTAATGGTCCTGGCCATGGTGGGGGTCGATGAAACCATGCAGTTGGAGCCGTCATAGTAGATGCATACGAAGTAGAGGATGCCGTGAAGTGTCGCAAACTTAATGGTCCTGGCCAAGGTGGGGGTCGATGAAGCCATGTAGTTGATATAATTGCAGCAACACTTGGTAATGACCATATGTATGCATTGTTAGTTCTGTCCATGATGAGCATGGTCTCATCATCCTCCCTTTCTTGAAGTGGAGTCGTCCTCGACTCCATCATATTGTCTTGCAAAATGTTAGTAACGATAGGAAACAAAGCAATACGCACATTTGCAATCAAATCAGTGGATTGAGAATTTCTATCAACCATATACTCCCTTTCTTGAAAACTATCATGTGACTTGTGAATGGAACCAAATGTACTTGGTCTGACATGATTAGTGATATGGCAATTATTAAATTGATGACATTGTTGCATTGCAAACGGAGGTTTAAAATCTGAACAAATGTAAACTCGATGTGCTTTATACTCTCCTTTCTCACTATTTTTGCCAATAACATAAAAGATATTTCGTGATAACCATGACAAATCAGAATCTACAAAAGGCTCTCCTCTAAATAATTCAGATCACACGGAACATCAAATTCAATGTAGCCTAATGTATATAAAGAAGACATCAATTTCAACTCATCATTTTCGCTTGTGATGTGAATGACATGTTTGTTTTCAGCATAAGTGTCTAGTGTGTTAACAAAAGTGACATGTCCATTTGCTAGTTGTGTCATGGATATAAGTGAAGTATTATCACACAACTCTTCTTTATCACAAGAAATAGCAAGCAAATCATCTTGTAACAAAGCAAAATCAGCAATTGGTTCCACTATTAGTTGCTCTACGATAGCATGATTTGTGGATAGTTTTAGCTCTTCAAAATTATTTTCTCCATGTGTAAAGTCCATACCTGTTATATTACCTTGTAAGTTCTCATCAGCTGTTGTAGGTGTTTCTTCAACTATTATCTCTTCACTTACACATGGGGTAGTACTGATCAGTTCTTTCTCCTTATGCACTTCTACATCATTCTCTCGATGGTGCTCACTTTTCTGCAAAATGTTAGCTACAAAATAAGGTGCAACAATGGGCGCCTCAAATGAAGCTAATGATTCTTTCAAGGATTCAGCAATCATATTTTCAACTCTACAAGCACATACAACCAATTCTGAAAGAGAACTATATGTTTCATCAATAAGAGCATCCTGAATTTCTTGATTAAGTCCACGTATGAACCTAAGCTCATGCTTCTTCACCTTCAACTAAACCACAACGCAACAAATGATTTTGCAATCGTTCATAGTATTCCTTAACGCACTTATTTCCTTGTTTCAAGCATTGGAGTCTAGTATACAAAAATTCATAATGATATTTAGGAACATAATCAATTCTCATAAGTCTTTTCATGGCCTTCCAATTTTCAGGTTTTCTCTCTTTTCTACAAATATGTTTCCACCATGTTAATGCATATTCATTTAGCACACTAGCAAAGAATCCTAATCTTTTCATTTTCGTGACAAATCATACTTGCCAAATTCTTTGTCTCTGCTATCTCCCAATTAATATAGGCATCAGATCATAATGACCATTAAAAGGTGGAATGGCGAATTTAACCTTATCTAGGAATCATCATCAACATGTACCCGAGCATGTAGTATGCCATTTTTGTTGCTTAGAAGATGAGGTGGAGGACTGAAGTTCCGGGGCGCACTGCAAGCTTATCAAGTCTAGACAAAATAGTAGCAAGATTAGTGTTAGCAACTCCTGAGCGGTCTCGATAGACCGAAGGCGGTCTTCTTGCATCAACATTCTAGCAACAATTCCTTTGCTGCGGAGAGTGATGCATCGAATCCTCATCACCTAACATGGTTAGTAGAAGAAAAGAAAACAATATAACAAGTATAATGTTCCTATCAACTACAAGGAGGTGGTGGCAATTCTCTCAACATTCAAGCCTATAACCAAAGCTCTTACAAGTTCTTACATGCAGCAGGTGTTGACGGCCGTTGGCGTGGTCAAAAGTTCTCCTAAGCTTGGATAAAGCGATTGCCAAGGGACCGAACAAATGTACGAGGTTGGGTGTGGAGCTTGGATAGGCAAAATTTATTTCCTATGCAATCTGATAATTCTAGTTATTGTAATGATAAGTAATGATCCATACTAGAATTCACAAGCCCTAGTGGCCGATCTCAAAGATATAAGTGAATTTGAAGGCAACACACACAAAAGATAATGGCACTTGTGCAATCAAGGAATGAGCTATAAAATATAAGTGATGCACCAAAAGCTCTATTGCACAAGTCGTAGAGACGCTAACTTATTGCTTTGAGAAAGTAAAAAGGGCACAAGATTGCTCACTAATTAATAAATTGCACAACCTAAAAGTAACGAACACAAATTAGGTTTTGCTCAATATAGTGCGACCGCCACAATTTTCTTTTTCTTTTTCTTTTCCCTTTTTTTGTTTTTGGCCTTTTGGCTCTTTCTTTTTCTCTCTTTTGGTGACTTTCGGCCAACACTAGTACGAACAAAAGTTTTGGAATCCCTAACTTGGTGTCACAAGATAAGATGATATGATAACTGAAGATTGTGCAATGTATCAAGTAGAGCAGCCCTAAGCAATATCAACAAGCTAGTCTCAAATAGGATCAAAGTGTTCACAAAGGATGAATTGGTTCCCAAAGGTAGGTGTACTGATGTTTTTCTAGGGCAGCAAACTTGTCGCCTAGATTAATGTTTGAAGATCACCGAATTTGATTGATTGACAAAGGAAGGAATTAAAGCTTATATCCTCACTTTCATTAGAGTGCAAGAACACAAAAATCCGAAGTTCAGTATGTGAAAGTTATGCTCGAAACACCAAACCGACAGAATTGAAGAATTGAAGCTACGCGAAGGAAAAGAAAGATCAGCAACTAAAACATGGACTCTAATGGATCAAAACCTAACAAAACTCACTAAAATAACAGATTGAAACTAAAGGTTGAATTTTTGTGGAGTAGTTTTCAATATAGGACAGAAATAAAAAAAAATAACCTAAGGCACAGGTATTCTCACCGAACAACCTCAAGCACTGATACCACATGATGTAACACTGGGTGTCCCGATCTTTCGATGAGAATGATAACTTTCGATTTGGGTGGAGACGACTTTGACGATCCGACTACAACGCATAACGTCGATGCGCCTTAGCTATCGCTAAACCAACTCCAGAGGGTTATTGACCTTGCCGTGGGCACGATCAACCTGATCACGAAGATCTATTCCTGCAAGCAATCGAAGAACAAGCAAGAACAAGGCAAAAGCAATCTAAAATTGCAAATATAGATGAAGTATTAAAAAGTTGGGGTTCCGATACAAGGAGCTTGTTAGGCGGCCGTTGAGCACGTCTAAAAGACTCAAAATAGTAGCAAAAGGCTAAACTATCAAATAACCAAAACTCAAGTTATTTTGGGGGACTCCCTAGCTATTTATAGGAGAAATAGGAGGCCAAAACCAGGCTTGGGGCGTCCAAAAACACCTCCATGGCCGAATAGGACTCCTATTCCTAGTTGGACTCGGATTTGGAATGATGACCGAACTTGTTTTGCAGATTCCCGTTGACTCGTAAGGAATTTGGACATGAGGTCGGATCCGTTGGAAAGAGGACGACGAGACCTTTCAAACCAGTACTCATAGACCTCAAACACCCTTGTGGATCAAAAGTTATGGTCGTTTGAAGTTGGTGCTGTCCCGGAGGCCGAATCCGAGTTGAACTTGTTTTGCAGATGGAGACATCGTAGTAGATGTATACGAAGTACAGAATCCCGTGAAGTGTCGCCAACTTAATGGTCCTGGCCATGGTGGGGGTCGATGAAACCATGCAGTTGGAGCCGTCATAGTAGATGCATACGAAGTAGAGGATGCCGTGAAGTGTCGCAAACTTAATGGTCCTGGCCAAGGTGGGGGTCGATGAAGCCATGTAGTTGATATAATTGCAGCAACACTTGGTAATGACCATATGTATGCATTGTTAGTTCTGTCCATGATGAGCATGGTCTCATCACAGGGGTTAATACTTCTTCGGTGATGGCGTTAACCGGCCACACCGTCAAACCACACCCTTACTATGATAAAAAAGAGGTGACCGAAACCCTTCGGCACCACAACCCCACTTCATCACAAATGAAGCAACTCAATCAAATCCATCATAAATATAGCATTATACATCATCAAAAGTAGCATTCAACATCAAAGCTTAGATACAATATTTAAACGGAAAGCAACGGTACCCATACTCTTTCCTACTGTGCATCCATGTGTGTCAGATTTTAAATTAGTGATTCCACTTACACAAGTTTTAATGTTGCTATCCTATGACAAAATTTTAGTTAAAACCTAGGCCATGTTTCTAAGTTATTCCACATCACATTTTAGTTGTATCCTATAGTATGACACTAAAAATACACATTCCAAGGACCTACAGCCCGCTCTGATACCAACTGTAACACCCCATAAATCTAAACTGTTGTACAAGAAAAATTCGACAACATTTCCCCTAAAACAGGATAATACGAAAGCAATTCATAAAAACAAGGTCCATGATAAGCAATTCAAATAGGAATAATATTACGACATCAATACTAGAGACAACAAGTCTAAATCAGCCAGGAATCAACCATAAACATAACACATCTCTAAAGGGACAACCATAAACGAGGACAAGTTTAAAGGGAACAACAATGGGTCTATTTGTAATAAAATTTCATCCAACTAATGAATTATTTAAAGCACTAGATCATGTGAGTCGTGATGACATCAGAAAATTTATTGTGTTGCTAGCCCACCCTTCATGCTTACGACTCACGGCGCTACACGAAAACATCAAAACGACAAGTAGTGAGATTGGGTAATCTCAGCAAGCGGAACAACTAATACAAATAACACATCCACCATATATCTAGCATTCCGCATTCCTCATATACAATACCACATCAAAGAGTCCACACCACTTCAGTAAAATGCATATGATTGATGCACATGCTTATGCCATGTTCCTCCTCACCGTGCCCTTTCTCAGGAACACACGGTGTTGTACTGCACGGTCGCAAGACGCCAAGGCGTCGATAAACTTCCAATGCATGATTATGCAGTTAATGCTTCATGCATGAATTCAATCATAACCCCTCCCACTGAGTCCACATGTTTGCATATCATCATATAGCATGGATAGAAAGCAAATATCATAGAGATGAAATGTTTAGACAATTCATCCGGTAAACAACATCATTCTTCACCTTACTCATGATTCATAGCTAAACCACAACATCACAATGCCAGTCAAGATATTGCAATCCTCAAAGCAAGTGATTAAACCATGTATGATTGCTGTAATTGGAGTTTATAGTGAAGGCGAAGCAAACAACAATGTATAGCTTAACAATACAACTACTTCCACTTGCCTTTACCGACGTGGACGATGAACCTAGTTGCGCCCAGCAGTGGCACCACCTGAACAAACATTATTTCAGTACATAGCGACATCACAATTGATCACACAATTCAAACACACGCTTCCTAATCCCCGTTCCCATTTAAGCGCCAAAAACCCCGATCTGTCCGGATCGAACAGCAGCACCCTCTCTTCCCAATTTCGTATCTTTTTTTATACAGTTCATAAAAATAGAAAAAAATTACATTAGCTAGATATTGACGAGATCTACATCTTTCATGAAGGTCAAAAATTTCAATTCCACTATTAAATATGCCTAAACAACCGTCCAACACAGTGGACGAAATCTGTTTCCAGATTCTGTTCGTCATCTTCCAACTGAGATAACTCCTAGACCGACGCCCCAAAAATTCTGAAAACATTACAGAAGCTAGGTCTTGACGTTGTCTACAACTTTCTAGTTACATGTTTTTGCAGGAAAAATCATCTATGCCACGAAAACTGCGAAACAATCCGAGCTGCACAATCTCCCCTTTCAGAAACAGCACCACGTGAACAACTACCCTTCTACCCCATCAAGATCCATCCAAACCAAACACCACCAGATCTAATACACTCCTAAACCTAGGTAGAACAGGGGGTAAAAGATTGGAAATTTTACCTTGAGTTCTCCCTTGAGAACCCACGAAAAACACGCAACGAACACCAAATCTGAAAATCTGCTCGTCCTCCACACCTTCTCGGATCCTCTTCTCGACTTTTCCCTTCGCACCGCGGTGTATCCTTGAGCCTCCACGCTGGACAGAGGGAGGAGGGCGGCTGCTAGGGGGTGGTGGGAGGAGGCGCCTAGGGTTGCAAAGGGTGGGGCGCCACCCTCTTGAGGGAAAGGTGGGCCGGCCCACTAGGGCGTGGGGAGGAGGGGTGGGAAGGGAATTCCTACTGTGCCCAGTTGCCTCAAATTTCAGTTTAAACTAGCCCAAAACTCCAATTTTTAATATTAATTGCAGCATAAAACTCAATTATTTCATCTCCCAACATTTCCCTCATTCCTTTCAAAAATCGAAACAAGGGAGAAAAATCCCCTACAGTAACTCCCAAATTCTAAGGCATCACAATTCGGCATGATTGGAACAAAGTTTCTGATAGGGACGGTGGCCCGATCTTTCTGTGAGAGAATGATAACCACGATTTGGGTTGGAGTTCGACGTTGGCGGTCCGACTACAACTGTGAACGACGTTGCGCCTTAGCGATCGGTACACCAATCTCCGAAGTGTTGATCTTTCCGAGGCGCGACCAACGTTCCTGCACGCAATCGAGAACTAGCAAGAACAAGATAACAAGAAATCTGAAATTGCTAATATGAAAATTTAATTTCCAATATGAAAATTTGGAGTCTTGCAAACACGTGCGCGGGCGGTCTAATCGACACGTGCTTACACGTACAGTAGCAAAGGCTAAACTGATTTACAAAGCAAAACTCAACTCCCTTAGGTGGCCTATTGCCTCTATTATATAATGGAGGGATGGAGCCAAAAGCTAAACATTAAGCAAGGTGGTACTAAACTTCTAGTCATGCAACTTGGGCCTTCGTGGGCAGTGGAGAGGAGCAAGTGGGAGCAAGTGGTGCCACACTTCATGGGTTGGCCTGATAAGGAGTGGTGCCATGATGGGCCTTAGTGACTCCTTGGCCCATCATGGTTGGGCCTCCTTGTTTCAACATGTTTTGGCCCGTGGGCCTTGGCACCTCCTTGGCCCATCAAGGTTGGTGCTTTCTTCTTTCAACATATTCTGGCCCATGGGCCTTGGCGCCTCCTTGGCCCATCATGGTTGGTGCCTCCTTCATGGGCCAACTTGGGCTACCATTTTCTCCTCCTTCATGGGCCAACTTGGGCCAGCCCATCTTGTCGATGTTGGGCTACCAGTAGGTCCTCCATAATTTGTGAGCACCATGTTGACCATTTGCTGGCGTGCACAAGCTCGCGTAACAGGTCCTTTTATCATTTCCTCTTGAAGTGTAGGTGACGTCGTGGCTGCATCACAGAGAATGATGTTCGCATCAAATAGTATTCCATCGATTAAAATATTGGTATGCAACTCGAGGAACGCATTCACCTGGTAATTGAATTGACGTGCATGAGCTCGAGTAATTGGTCCTTGTATTATATCATTGGTTTCAATGTGATGTGTAGGCATGGCCGTATCCATGGTTGTGATGTCCACATCATCCTCCCTTTCTTGTATTTGAGTCGTCCTCGACTCAAGCTCATCATTTTCTTCCAAGTATGGCTTTAAATCTGACCAAGGTGGGGGTCGATAAAGCCATGCAGACGAAATAGAGGATGCCATAATGTGTTGCCAACTTAATGGTCCTGGCCAAGGTGGGTGTCGATGAAGCCACGCAGTTGATATAATGGCAGCAACACTTGGTGATGACCATATGTATGCATTGTTAGTTCTGTCCATCATGAGCATGGTCTCATCATCCTCCCTTTCTTAAAGTGGAGTTGTCCTCGACTCCATCATATTGTCCTAGAAAATGTTAGGAGCGACAGGAAACAAAGCAACGTATGCATTTGCAATCAAATAAATGTATCGAAAATATCTATGAAACATATTCTCCCTTTCTTGAAAACAATCATGTGACTTGTAAATTGACCCGAAAGTACTTGATATGACATGATTAGTGAAATGGCAATTATCAAATTGAAGACATTCTTGCATAGCAAACTGATGTTTAAAATCTGAACAGATGTAAACTCGATGTGCTTTATACTCTCCATTATCATCATTTTTGCCAATAACATGAAAAGTATTTCGCGATAAACAGGACAAAACAGAATGTACAAAAAGTCTCTCCTCTAAATAATTCAGATCACACGGAATATCAAGTTCAATGTAACCTAATGTATCTAAAGATGACATCATTTTCACTTGCAATGTGAATGACATGTTTATTTTCAGCATAAGGGTCTAGTATGGAAGCAAAAGTAACATGTTCATTCACTAGTTGTGCCATGGTTATAAGTGAAGTATTATCACACAACTCTTCTTTATCGCAAGAATTAGCAAGCAGATCATCTTGTAACAAAGCAAAATCAGTAATTGCTTCCACTACTTGTTGCTCTACGGTAGCATGATTTGAGGACAGTTTTACCTCTTCAAAAAAAATTTGTCCATGAGTAAAGTCCATACCTTTTACATTACCTTGTAAGCTCGTTAGCTATTGTAGGTGTAACTTCAATTATTATCTCTTCGCTTACACATGGTGCATTACTGATCGTTTCTTTCTTCATATGCTCTTCTTTGTCATTCTCTCGATGGTGCTCACTTTTCTGCAATGTGTTAGCTACGAAAGAAGGTGCAACAATGGGCGCCTCGAATGAAGCTAATGATCCTTTCAAGGATTCAGCAAGCATTTTTTCAACTCTACAAGCACATTTAATTAATTCTGAAAGAGAACTATATGTTTCATCAGCAAGAACATCCTGAATTTCTTGATTAAGTCCTCGTATGAACCTAAGCTCTGTTGCTTCTTCACTTTCGACTAAACCACAACGCAACAAATGATTTTCCAGTCGTTCATAGTATTCCTTAACGCATTTATTTCCTTGTTTCAAGCATTGGAGTCTAGTATACAAAAATTCAGTATGATATTCAGGAACATATTCAAGTCTCATAAGTCTTTTCATGGCATTCCAATTTTCAGGTTTTCTCTCTTTTCTACAAATATGCTTCCACCATGTTAATGCAAATCCAATAAACTCACTAGCAGCAATCCTGATCTTTTCATTTTCAAATAAATATAGTTGTCAAATTCTTTGTCTACTGCTATCTCCCAAATAATATAGGCATCAGGATCATATTGACCATCAAAAGGTGGAATTGTGAATTTAGTCTTACCATGCGTGGCTTCTTGTGCACGTACCTCATGTCGAAGCGGAGCCATACCTGTGCGGTTTCTTTGAAGTCCACGATGTAGACGTGCATCGGTAGTCGCCATGTGAGAAGTATTTGGAGAACCCAAATCATGAAGTCTTGTGAGTATTTGAGCAAGCGAAGCATTGACAGCTGTTAGAGACAAATTAGTCTCTATTTGTGAGGCTTTGAGCCGACCAAGGTGCTCATTGGCCATTCGCACATCTTCTTCCATGTTCTTTGTACGCGTCCTCACTTGGCGATTGAAGTGTTGAATAATGTGTCGTGTACGGGGTGACAATGGAATGGTGTTATCTTCTACGCCTGACATGGTTAGATGAAAGCAAAAGAACAAAACAAGCAAGAGTAATAGTTAAAGTGCCCTATGAACTACTAGGATGTGGCTAACAAAGCGCGCAACTCTCTAGTTGTATATCAAGTTCTTATCAATTCTTACCAAGCGAAGCAGTAGTTGTCAGCCACCGGCAAAGCAAGCTTCAAAAGGATTAAATGTACCGGTGCATGTTGCAAGTGTCATAAACAGTTGTAGTTTATGTGTAGCTATGGGTGGCTTATATGGTAGCAAAGGAAAAACACTAGAGCCAAAATAGATACACAAATTGAAAAAGAATTCAACCTTAATTGAAATGCTGGTCCAAGGCCTACAAATGACTAGAGACGCGAACCGAAATCACCAATGTAGTCACGAGGAGCCAAAGACGCAGCACAAAACGATGCAACGAACAAATTCTTTCTTTTTGGTCTAGTTCTCCCTTTTTTTCATAACTAGTTCTTTGCTGCACTTTTTTTAAATGGTGCGGCTTTTGCTTTTTATGCACCTTTTTGCCTTTTTATTTTTTTATATTTTATTTTTAAAATCAGCAAGTTGTGCTAGCAAACTGTAGTTCTATGGGAGTTGGCCGATTTACACAAAGGAGATGGAATACAACATGCTTGTGTATGATTTTGACTCGGTTTGAATAGCGGTAAAACACCGGCAAACTACGCACAGCTATGCGTAAAGAACAGTGGCAATGATGCACAACAAAAAAACTTGACTTAATATGATTCGAATTCGAAACTCTAGCAAGTATAGACTCTATGACCAGCAAATAATCGAAGCTGTAATGCAAATTCAATCTATAATCTAAAATAGCAATAGCGTAGGCTCAAAATCTGGCTAGGAATTGGAATTATAATGTGGCTATATGCTGGACGATAGGAAGTAAAATCCAATCTATTAATTGAGCGAGGTGTAGAATTTCTCACTGAGTAACCCAACCTGGCTCTGATACCAAATGATAGGGACGGTGGCCCGATCTTTCGGTGAGAGAATGATAACCACGATTTGGGTTGGAGTTCGACGTTGGCGGTCCGACTACAACTGTCAACGACGTTGCGCCTTAGCGACCGGTACACCAATCTCCGAAGTGTTGATCTTGCTGGGGCACGACCAACGTTCCTGCACACAATCGAGAACTAGCAAGAACAAGATACAAGCAATCTGAAATTGCTAATATGAAAATTTAATTTCCAATATGAAAATTTGGAGTCTTGCAAACACGTGCGCGGGCGGTCTAATCGACACACGCTTACACGTACAGTAGCAAAGGCTAAACTGATTTACAAAGCAAAACTCAACTCCCTTAGGTGGCCTATTGCCTCTATTATATAGTGGAGGGATGGAGCCAAAAGCTAAACATTAGGCAATGTCGTACTAAACTTCTAGTCATGCAACTTGGGCCTTCATGGGCCGGTGGAGGGAGCAAGTGGGAGCAAGTGGTGCCACACTTCATGGGTTGGCCTGATAAGGAGTGGTGCCATGATGGGCCTTAGTGCCTCCTTGGCCCATCATGGTTGGGCCTCCTTGTGTTCAACATGTTTTGGCCCGTGGGCCTTGGCACCTCCTTGGCCCATCATGGTTGGTGCTTCCTTCTTTCAACACATTCTGGCCCATGGGCCTTGGCGCCTCCTTGGCCCATCATGGTTGGTGCCTCCTTCATGGGCCAACTTGGGCTACCATTTTCTCCTCCTTCATGGGCCAACTTGGGCCAACTTGGGCCAGCCCATCTTGTCGATGTTGGGCTACCATTAGCTCCTCCATAATTTGTGAGCACCATGTTGACCATTTGCTGGCGTGCACAAGCTCGCGTAACAGGTCCTTTTATCATTTCCTCTTGACGTGTAGGTGACGACGTGGCTGCACCACAGAGAGTGATGTCTGCATCAAATAGTATTCCATCCATTAAAATATTTGTATGCAACCCGAGGATAGCATTCACCTGGTAATTGAATTGACGTGCACGAGCTCGTGTAATTGGTCCTTGTATTATATCATTTGTTTCAATGTGATGTGTAGGCATGGCCGTATCCATGGTCGTGATGTCCACATCAGTTTCGTTTCGTGCACCGTTTTGGTACGCGTGTAGTTTACAGTACCATTAGGGACCCATCGTGCATGAATATTTCGCATCGACTCGGACATACTTGAAATGCTTGTCGAAACGCGTGTAGTTTAAAGTACCGTTCGGGGAGTTTGACACAATTTTCCTTTCGTGCATCGTTTCCGCCCGGACGCAGCTTGCAGAACACCTTGCGACCCGTCGCGGAGGGATGTTTCTACACTCACTCAGACGTTTTCGAAATGAATGCAGAACTGTAGCAGCAATGCATGGAAAGTCCACTCGCGCAGTTTGGCTTACATTTTCCTTTCGTGCATCGTTTTGATACGCACGTAGCTTGCAGTAACCGTTGGCACCTATCGCGGAGAAATGTTTTGCACCCACCCGGATGCAACAGAAATGCATGCAGAAATGAGATTAAAGCACACATGAACTCTATTCAGGGTGTCTGCCACAAGCTTTCTTTTCATACTCGTTCTGGTAAGAACGTGACTTGTAGTACCATTTGTCCTGTTGGTTTCACACCGACACGGATGAGCCCAAATTGCTTGCTAAAATGAGCTACGGCAGACATGAAGTCCATTCTGGTTGATTGACGCTCAGCTTCATCTTATGCGTCGTTTTCTTGTGAAAATCCTTGCACCATAAAGAACTCGTCGCGGCGGAATGTTTCACACGACTCGGAAAGATTCAAAACGCATGCCGAAATGTGCTTGGGCATATATGAATTTCATCGGCATGTTTGGAACAATGTTTTGTTTTTGCACCATTCTAGTACGCGTGTAGTTTACATTACCATTAGGGACCCATTGTGCATGAATGTTTCGGTTCGAGCCGGACGTACTCGAAATGCTTGCTGAAATGGGCTAGGGCGCATGTGAAGCCCATTCGGAGAGTTTGACACCGAGATTCGTTTCGTGCATCTTTTCATTCGGACGCAGCTTGCAAAACCCCTTGTGACCCGTCATGAGGGATGTTTCGCACTCACTCGGGACGTATTCAAAATGAATGCAGAATTGTCTTTGAAACGCACGTTTAACATCCTAAGTTAATTCTCGTGTTTGGCCCTCGCTTCGTTCGTGCATCGCTTTCGATTTTTTCAGCTTAGGAACTCGTCGTTGTGGAATATTTCACTACGACTGACTAATTCAAATGCAAGCCTAAATGAGTTACAACACATATGAATTGCATTCGGTGTGTTTGGCACCCGGCTTCATTTCGTTCACCATTTTCGTTTCGTGCCGCAATGTTTCATTTTGGGGTGCTAGGTTGCAGCGTGTAAGGTGCATGCCATAATGTTCCATTTCGTGCATCATTTTCGGCGTGCGTGGTGTTTGCCACAATATGTCATTTCGTTCGTCATTTTCATTTTCAATGGCTTCCGCAGCGTTCGTTGGAGCAGCGTCGTGGAGGAATGTTTCAGACTACTCGAATGGATTCGATTGAAATGATGAAAAGCACTAGCAAACATCATAAGTTCTTTCGGGGTGTTTGGCACTCGGTTCTTTTTCGTGCATCGGTTTCGTTTGTATTCAGCTTTTATTACCTATGGGAACCCGTCGTGGTGGAACATTTGAGACCGACTCGGACATATTCAAAATGCATGCTGAAATGAGTGGAAGCACGTATGAATTCCACACGATGTGTTTCGCACTCAGTTTCATCTCGTGCAACGTTTTCGAACGGGCGCCGCTTGTTGTATTCGTTCGTGCTCATCGCGGAGAAATGTTTCACACAACTCAGACGGACTCGAAATGCATGCCGGAATGTGCTTGGGCAAATATGAAGTTCATTTGGCATGATTGGAACGAAGTATCTGTAACACCCTACAAATCTAAACTGTCGTACAAGAAAATTTCGACAGCATATCCCCTAAAATTAGGACAAAACGGAAGCGACAACAAGATTCATAATAAACATTACCAACGGGAATAACATAAAAGCATCAATACTAGAGATAACAAGTCTAAATCAACCAGAAAACAAACATAGACGTAAAACAGCTCCAAAGAGGACATCAACAGGTCTATGATTAATAAAATTTCAGCAAGCTAATGAATTATTAAATGCACTAGTCCATGTGATTCGTGATGACCCCGGAGGGTTGATTGTGCTACTAAGCCCACCCTTCAAGCTTACAACTCGCGAGAACTACCTGAAAACAACAAAATAACAAGGGGTGAGATTGGGTAATCTCAGCAAGCGGAACAACTTTCTAACAAATAACACAGCCACAGTAAAACTAGCATACCAAATTCCTCATGTCCAATACCACATTACAGAGTCCACACAACCTCAGTAGAATGCATATGATTGTGCACATGCTTATGCCATGATCCTCCTCACCGTGCCCTGTCTCAGGAACACACGGTGTTGTACGCAGACGGCCACAAGACGCTGGCGTCGACAAACTTCCAATGCATGATTATGCAGTTAATGTGATGAGGACATCACTACCATGCATACGGCCATGCCTACAAACCCAATTGAAGCCAACAATGTAATACAAGGGCCAATTACTCGAGCTCGCGCACGTCAATTCAATTACCAGGTGAATGCGTTCTTCGGGTTGCATACAAATAATTTAATGAATGGAATGCTATTTAATCCTTGTGATGATTTTATTGTCCTTAGGAACCAAGGAGAAGGACTCCCAAACGTCAAGCATGAAGCCAATTCTTCCGGTGCACAAGTTCAACTCGGATTCGGCCTCCGGGACAGCACCAATTCAAACGACCATAACTTTCGATCCACAAGGGTGTTTGAGGTCTATGAGTACTAGTTTGAAAGGTTTCGACATCCTCTTTCCAACGTATCTGGCCCCACCTCTAAATTCCTTACGAGTCAACGGGAATCTGCAAAACAAGTTCAACTCGGATTCGGCCTCCAGGACAACACCAACTTGAAATGACCATAACTTTTGATACACAAGGGTGTTTGAGGTCTATGAGTACTGGTTTAAAAGGTCTCGTCGTCCTCTTTCCAACGGATCTGGCCCCACCTCCAAATTCCATACGAGTCAACGGGAATCTGCAAAACAAGTTCGGCCATCTTTCCAAATCCGAGTCAAACTAGGAATAGGAGTCCTACTCGGCCATGGGGGTGTTTTGGACGCCCCAAGCCTGGTTTTGGCCTCCTATTTCTCCTATAAATAGCTAGGGAGTCCCCCAAAATAACTTGGGTTTTGGTTATTTGATAGTTTAGCCTTTTGCTACTATTTGAGTCTTTTAGACATGCTCAACAGCCGCCTAACAAGCTCCTTGTATCGGAACCCCAACTTTTTTATACTTCATCTATATTTGCAATTTTAGATTGCTTTTGCCTTGTTCTTGCTTGTTCTTCGATTGCTTGCAGGAATTGATCTTCGTGATCAGGTTGATCGTGCCCACGGCAAGGTCAATAACCCTCTGGAGTTGGTTTAGCGATTGCTAAGGCGCATCGTCGTTGTACGTTGTAGTCGGATCGTCAAAGTCGTCTCCTCCCAAATCGAAGGTTATCATTCTCATCGAAAGATCGGGACACCCAGTGTTACATCAAGTGGTATCAGAGCTTCAGTTGATCGGTGAGAATATCAGTGCCTTAGGTTAGTTTTTTATTTCTGTCCTAAATTGAAAACTACTCCACAAAAATTCAACCTTTAGTTTCAATCTGTTATTTTAGTGAGTTTTGTTAGGTTTTGATCCATTAGAGTCCATGTTTTAGTTGCTGATCTTTCCTTTCCTTCGCGTAGCTTCAATTCTTCAATTCTGTCCAGTTTGGTATTTCAAGCATAACTTTCACATACTGAACTCGATTTTTGTGTTCTTGCACTCTATTGAAAGCTGAGGATATAAGCTTCAATTCCTTCCATAGTCAACCAATCAAATTCTGTGATCTTCAAACATTAATCTAGGCGACAAGTTTGCTGCCCTAGAAAAACATCACTACACCTACCTTTGGGAACCAATTCCTCCTTTGTGAACACTTTGATCCTATTTGAGACTAGCTTGTTGATATTGCTTAGGGCTGCTCTACTTGATACATTGCACAATCTTCAGTTATCATATCATATTATCTTGTGACACCAAGTTAGGGATTCCAAAACTTTGTTCATACTAGTGTTGGCCGAAAGTCACCAAAAGAAAGAAAAGAGAAAGAGCCAAAAGGCTAAAAAAAAATGAAAAGAAAAAGAAAATTGTGGCCAGTCACACTACATTGAGCAAAAGCCTAATTTGTGTTTGTTACTTTTTATATTGTGCAATTTATTAATTAGTGAGCAATCTTGTGCCCTTTTTACTTTCTCAAAGCAATAAGTTAGCGTCTCTCTACGACTTATGCAATAGAGCTTTTGGTGCATCACTTATATTTTATAGCTCATTCCTTGATTGCATAAGTGCCATTATCTTTGCGTGTGTGTTGCCTTCAAATTCACTTATATCTTTGAGATCGGCAACTAGGGCTTGTGAATTCTAGTTTGGATCATTACTTATCATTACAATAACTAGAATTATCAGATTGCATAGGAAATAAATATTGCCTATCCAAGCTCCACATCCAACCTCGTACATTTGTTCGATCCCTTAGCAATCGCTTTATCCAAGCTTCGGAGAACTTTTGACCACGCCAACGGCCGTCAACACTTGCTGCATGTAAGAACTTGTAAGAGCTTTGGTTATAGGCTTGAATGTTGAGAGAATTGCCACCACCTCCTTGTAGTTGATAGGAACATTATACTTGTTATATTGTTTTCTTGTCTTCTACTAACCATGTTAGGTGATGAGGATTCGATGCATCACTCTCCACGCCGCAAAGGGAATTGTTGCTAGAATGTCATCGCAAGAAGACCGCCTCCTGGCCTATCGAGAGTTGCTAACACTAATCTTGCTACTATTTTGTCTAGACTTGATACGCTTGCAGTCTGCCCCGGAACTTCCAATCCTCTACCTCATCTTCTAAGTAACAAAAATGGCATACTACATGCTCAGTACATGTTGATGATGATTCCCTAGATAAGGTTAAATTCGCCATTCCACCTTTTAATGGTCATTATGATCCCGATGCCTATATTAATTGGGAGATAGCAGAGACAAAAGAATTTGGCCAAAGATGATTTGTCTGAAAATGAAAAGATTAGGATTGCTGCTAGTGTACTAAATGAATATGCATTAACATGGTGGAAACATATTTGTAGAAAAGAGAGAAAACCTAAAAATTGGAAGGCCATGAAAAGACTTATGAGAATTGATTATGTTCCTGAATATCATACTGAATTTTTATATACTAGACTCCAATGCTTGAAACAAGGAAATAAGTGCGTTAAGGAATACTATGAACGATTGCAAAATCATTTGTTGCATTGTGGTTTAGATGAAGGTGAAGAAGCAACAGAGCTTAGGTTCATACGTGGACTTAATCAAGAAATTCAAGATGCTCTTATTGATGAAACATATTGACGGGTACCCAGGCCATGGGTACCCCTAGCGGCCCGAAAAAGCGCATGGGCTGAACCAGGCCGGTCGGGGCCCGAAGCCACGGCTGGCGAGGAAGAACCGAATCGGCGAAATCCCTGAAGAAGCGACAGCATTTATTGCGTATCGAGTGCATTAAATACTGGCCGTAATGATGACGCAGCGGCACAAGTCCCCAACTCTCGCATTTACTACGAGCAACTACGCCGACCGCCAGCGGCCGGGGGCAAGGGGCCGGCCAGTCCCATCAGCCCGCCACTTGCGGGCGACTAAGAGCACAGTCTTTTTCTCTTTTTCAAGCAACAGTGTAACCTCCCTCCTCGCCTATATAAAGGGGGAGGGAGCGAGCATGTAAGACGACGCACAACCGGGAAATCAATACAATCAAACCCACACGAACTGGAGTAGGGACGTTCAGCCCGAACCAGTATACATCTTGTGCTCACCCGAGTAAGCCGTCGAGGAGAGGGAGCGTGCACCCCCTCTTACCTATACAAATTCATTGGCGGTGCTCAAACACCGGCGCCAGCGCCGCTGTAGGGGCCTGTGCACGACGTTGCCGCCATTTTCCTGCTTAGCTTCCTCGACGGTTCCCTTTCTTTCTCCGGCATCGCCATGCCGAGAAGCGTCGATCCGTTTCGGCTCCTCGACCGTCACCACCACAATGACAGATAGTGATCGTCCCGCCATACTCCGGCGCCAAGTGTCCACCGAGGACCCTGACGCCCTCACAGCGCCCTCGAGACCTCCGGCTCGAGGTCCCCGCCGGACCCGACGCCGGCACGCCAGAGGCCCCATCACCCCAAGCGATGCGCGGAGGCATCGAGCGATGGCGGTCGCACCCGCCGCGACCTCGCGCTGCCGTGGCAATGGTCGGCCACGTGCAAACGACCACCACTCGGACAACTCCTCCGACCACGGCTCTAGCGGAGGAAGAGATAAGAACAGACCACGCTACCAAGCGACCCGACACCGCGGCAAAGCGCCGCTACTCCCGCCACGCCAAGACTCTCCGCCAACACACCGAGGAGGATCACCGCGTGCTCGCCGCGCCGACCTTCAGCCAGCGGCGACGAGCCGAGGCTCAAAAGGCCGAGCTCGACAAGCTCCAGGCCGACCTGGAAGCAAGTGCTCGCCGTTGCTCCACTGCGCTGGCCCAAGCGCGCCGCCACAAGACGCCAGTCCACCACCGGTAGCTAGGGGGACGGGCGATTCATCGTTTTTTCCCCACGCTGGCCAAAACATCGCCGCAGCCGCAATGCTGCTCGCGGCATTCGAGCCAGGCGATCCTGCAGCCAGGCTACCCACCGTAACCTCGGGCCTGGTGGAAGCGGCGGCCGCGGCTGCAGCGTATGGCCACGGATCGCAGCGTTCGGGCGCCTCTTGGATGGCCCGCGCCGCAACGCCAGCCGAGGCCGTCGGAGCGAAACAAGGGCAGCGTCACCTTCCGGACAACCCCAGGCATCGCGCACCCCGGTGCACCAACGTTTGGGGGACGAACGCGACGCTCGCACCACCCTCCAAACGCGAAGAACGAGGAACGACCGACCCGTGATGCGTCGCCGATAGCGCTCAGCGGCGTGACCCGACGGCCGAGCCGATGGCCGGGCCACGGGCGTTCTGTCGAGGGAATTCGCGCGCCGAAGTTCCCTGCCGGTCCGGCACCGGGTCAACATAGCCAAGTACACAGGGGCTACAAACCCCAGTGTGTGGCTGGAAGATTACCGGCTCGCATGCCGGGCGGGGGGAGCGACGGACGACCTCTTTGTCATCCAATACCTCCCCATCTACTTGGCGGACTCAGCCCGGGCATGGCTCGAATATCTGCCCGCCAACATCATCCGGGACTGGGCCGACCTCAAGCACCACTTCGTTGGCAACTTCCAGGGCACCTACAAGCGACCGGGGAATTCCTGGGACCTGAAAAGCTGCAAGCAGCAGCCAGGGGAAAACCTCCGGGACTACATCCGACGTTTTTCCCAGCAGTGCAACGAGCTCCCTGACATCCGCGACGCTGATGTCGTGGGGGCATTCATCTACGGCACCACTTCCAAGACCCTGGTCCATAAACTGGGGTGTGCGAAGCCCAGGACCACCAAAGAACTCCTGGACATTGCCACCAACCACGCCTCGGGCGAGGAGGCCGTAGATGTCATCTTCGACAAAGGGAGGTCGAAGCGAGGGACTGGCGCCGAGCCCAGCCCCTCCTCCGACCGCCCCGACAAGCGAAAGCGCCACGGCAAACAGGTCCGCGAGGACCGCCTGGTTGCGGCCGCCGACCAGTCGGGAAAGCCGCAAGGCCGGCAACCCCCCGACCACTTCGAGAAGCAGATGGAGAGCACGAGAACGAACCACGGATACCCCGTCAGGCACAAGTATCGGGACTGCGAAGTCCTGAAGCGTTTCCTTTCCGGAACCCCCACGACGCCACGGGGCAAAGGAAAGAGGCAAGACTCGGCGCCGACCACCGAGATCAGAGAGGCAGACGCCGGCTTCCCCGAGACCGACGGTTGCCTCATGATCTTCGGCGGACCGGCAAGCTACGCCGACCGGAGGCAGCTCAAGCTCGCCTGCCGAGAGGTGTTCGCGGCAAGCCCAGCCGTACCTAAATACCTTCGGTGGTCGGAGTCCCCGATCACCTTTGACCGGGCCGACCACCCCGACCACGTCCCGCAACCAGGGAGGTACCCGCTCGTCATTGATCCCATCGTGGGAACGGTTACCGACTAAGGTGCTCATGGGCCAGCGGCGGCGATCTCAACATCCTTTACGTTGAGACCCTCGACGCCATGGGGATCCCCCGCTCGAGCCTTCGACCAAGCAGAGCACCCTTTCACGGCGTCGTTCCTGGCCAGCAGGCCCACCCGCTCGGGCAGGTCGACCTGCCCGTCACGTTCGGGAGCCCGGTTAACTTCCGCACCGAGACCCTCACCTTCGAGGTCGTGGATTTTCCCGGCTCCTACCACGCCATCCTGGGGAGACCATGCTACGCGAAGTTCATGGCGATCCCCAACTACACCTACCTGGTCAAGATGCCCGGCCGCATGGGGTGATCATCAGAATCGCGTCTTTCCAGCTCGCCTACGGCTGCGAGAAAGACGATTCTTGAAGTTGGCCTCGGCGGTCGTCGCATCCACCGAGCTCGCCGGCCTCGAGAAGCAAGATTTTCCGAGTCCGCTCCCGACTCTAGCAAGTCCGACCGGGCTCCTTCAAGTCCGCCGAGGACACGAAGACGATCGAGGTCGACCCCAGGACCCGACCAAAACCGCTCGGATCGGGACCACGCTTCTCGCCAAATAGGAAAGCGCTGCCGACTTCCTCCACACAACCGACGCCGCATGGAAGCCCTCCGACATGCCGGGATCCCGAGGGAAGTCGCCGAGCACTCCCTGAACATCCGGCCTGGGTCTAGACCAGTCGCCCAGCGTCTGCGCCGCTTCGACGAAGGAAAGCGCGTGGCCATAGGAGAGGAAATAGCCAAGCTCTTGGCCGCAGGGTTCATCAAAGAAGTTCGCCACCCCGAGTGGCTAGCAAACCCTGTGCTTGTAAAAAAGAAGACTGGGAAATGGAGAATGTGTGTCGACTACACAAGCCTCAACAAGGCATGTCCGAAGATCCATTCCCTCGCCCGCATCGACCAAATGGTAGACTCCACCGCAGGTGCGAATCCTGTCGCTTTCGGATGCCTACTCAGGGTACCACCAGATCAGCGATGAAAGAAGACGACTACCGCGACTTCCTTCATCACTCCGTGCGGTTCGTTACGCTACGTGACAATGCCGTTTGGCCTAAGAACGCGGGGCTACATACCGTAGATGTATGCAGACCGCCTTTCCGACCAGATCGGCCGCAATGTCGCAGGCGACGCCGACGACATCGTTGTCAAGACCAGGAAGACCAGCCGACATCATCGCCGATCTGGAGGAGACTTTCGCGAACCTTCGACGGTTCAAGATCAAGCTCAACCCCAGAAATGCGCTGGGTACCCAAGGGAAGCTACTCGGCTTCATCATCTCCGAGCGCCAGATCGGGCCAGCCGAGACAAGATCTCCGCAATCTTAAAGATGGGGCCGATCGGCAACCTCAAAGGGGCCCAAAGGTCGACGGGATGCCTAGCGGCCCTGAGTCGCTTCACGCCCCGCCGGCGAACACGGCTTGCCTCTATACAAACTCCTGAGGAATCCGACCACTTCGGTGGGACGAAGGAGGCTCAGACGCCGACGCTACCGAAGGTCTTCCCGACCACCCCTCCAGTTGGTCGCCCCGACGCCAGAAGAGCCTCTGCACTCATTTACATTGCCGCCACGACCAGGTCGTCAAGACGGCACTTGTCGCGAGCGAGCGTAAGAAGGGCGGGTCCTAAGGTCCAGCCGGCGGTCTACTTCATTAGCGAAGTACTCTCCGAGTCCAAGACACGGTACCCGCAGATTCAGAAGATGCTCTACGCAGTTCTGATCACGAAAGGAAGCTGGTACACTACTTCAACCAGCACCACGTTTCCGTGGTAACTTCCCTACCACTCGGCGAGGTCATCCACAACCGCGACGCCTCCGGAAGAATTGCCAAGTGGGCACTCGAGCTCAACGGGCATGACGTATCCTATGTCCTCTGACCGCCATAAAATCTCAAGTCCTAGCCGACTTCGTCGCCGAAAGTGGACCGAGCCCAGGCCCCACCTCCGCCGAAGACCCCGAGTAATCGGACGATGTACTTGACGTCCTTCACCAAAACGGAGCCGGGCCGGGTCGCCATTCTTTCACCACTCGGGAACAAGCTTGATGACGTTATCCGCTACTTTTCGACGCAACCAACAACGCCGCCGAGTATGAGGCCCTCGTTATCGGTCTCCGTGACGCCGCCGACCTCTGAGCTCTGCGGTTATGCGTGCATGGCGACTCAAAACTGGTCGCCGATCAAGTCATGAAGGCCGCAGAACCTCGCGACGATCGGATGGCAGCTCATCGCCGAGAGGTACGCAACCGGAGCAAAAGTTCAAAGGATTTGAGCTCCATCATAGCTACAGACGAACAACGGAGAGGCCGATCACCTGGTCGGCCTCGCCTCCGCAGTAAGGCCGGTCCCGCCGGAATTTTCGCCCTCAACCTACACCAAGCATCCATCCTGACCGATCGCCTCGGACGATCGGCCAAGCGACCGACAAAGGCTGAGCTGGTCGAGCCGGGTTGCAACGCCCCGATGACCAGCACCGATTGGAGGAATCCCTTCGCCGATCGGGCCGATCGACGGTTCCCTCCCGACGACCCGACCGAGGCCCGCCGCCTCGCTTCGTCGGGCAAAATCTTCAGATCGACGGCAACGACCTCTACGTAAGGAGCCCCTCCGGATCCTCCGTGTGTCCCAAACACCAAGGAAGAGAGCTACTCCGCGACATCCACGGCGGGGTTTGCGGACACCACGCTGGTCACGAAGCCTGGTCGGGAAAGCCTTCCGACAGGGTTTCTCTCGCCGACCGCCGTGGCCGACTCCGAGCAAATCATCCTGACGTGCGAAAGGGTGCCAATTCTTCGCTCGCAAACTCACCTCCCGCGCAAGCCCTCCAAACGATCCCTATCACATGGCCCTTCGCCGTTTGGGGACTCGATCTGGTCGGGCCCTTCAAGAAAGCGCCCGGGGCTTCACCCACCGCTGGTTGCGATAGACAAGTTCACCAAGTGGATAGAAGCCAAGCCGATCACAACAATCACTTCAATACAGGCAGCGGACTTCATCCGCGAATATCGCTTCACCGGTTTGGAGTCCCGAACTCCATCATCACCGACAACGGAACGCAGCTTCACGGAAAGGAGTTTCTCGAGCTCTGCGACGGCTTCAAAGATCCGCTGATTGGGCGGCCGCCGCCCACCCACGGAGCAACGCCAAGTCGAACGCGCGAACGGGCATGATCCTCCAAGGGCCTGCCGCGAATCTTCGATCGACTGAAGAAGTACGCGGGACGTTGGGCAGCCGAAGTACCTCCCGTACTTTGGAGCTTACGGACCACCCCGACCCGGTCGACCGGGTTCACGCCGTTCTTCCTGGCATTCGGAGCAGAAGCCATCCTACCAACCGACTTGGACTACGGCGCCCCAAAGGTTCAGGCCTTCAACGAGACCCGGGGGCTCGAGTCCCAGCAAGACGCTGTCGACCGGCTCGATGAAGCGCGAGATGTCGCCGTCGTTCGCTTCGGCCAAATACCACAGACATCGCGACGCTTACCACGACCGCAAGGTTAGAGGGCGGCGTTCAACACAGCGACCTGGTTCTGGCGCCAGTCCAAATCCAACAAAGGCAAGCACAAGCTCTCCCCTCCTTGGGAGGGCCCCTTCATTGTAGTAGAGGTCCTTCGACCTGGCACTTACCGGCTCAAGGATCCCGACGGCAGTATCTTGTCAAACGCCTGGAACATTGAAAAGCTAAGACGATTCTACCCTTAGCCCTTTTTTCTACCTCGTTCATCGCCATGTTCACCTTTTTTACCGAGCCTGCGCGTAGCATTTTTTCCACTCGGGTCGACACCGCGTTCAACCGCTGTCATCTACCCGATCATTCGGTCTTCTTTTCTTTCTTCCAACCCGAGTACCACGGCCTACGCCCCAGCGGCTACGGTTGCGAAGTGGTATCTCGCCAAGGAAAAAGAGACATCAGATGGTATACGGTTGCTGGGAACTAACGCCGCGCTTAAAACCTGCTTTTTTCCTACTTTTTTCTAAAACGCCGAACATGTCGATCATCGGCCTCGGTTGGTCCCCGCAGACCCAAGAACCATGACCCCGGCATATCTTACCAGCAACAAACCGAAAAATAGCGAAAAATACATGTGAAACTCGAACACCTTTATTTTCTTCCAATTCAACGGCATTTACATTCTTTAGAAACAAGAAAGTCTAAAACCAAGAAAGCTTTTTCTCGTTTAAGGGTCTTCCCCGCCGACAGTTGATCTCCGGACTTATCGTCCCTCTCCAAACACAGCTTCAGCTTCCCGCACAATTTTTGCCGCGACGCACAGCAAAAAATAGCCGGGTCGCCAAACTCCGCAGCAGAGAGCCCCGATCCGCCTCGGACGCACCTTCAAGAAGCGGCAGCCTCGCGCCCTCGTGACCTCTATGGTTCCTGGGAGCTTGGAGTCCGACAGGGGACCGCCGTCGGAGAAGAGTACAGCAGACGATCGGGCGATCGGCAAAGACGGTCGTTTGCCAAGCAGGCCGAGATGTCGCGGTCGACTCCAGCCTCCCGGAAGGAGAATGAGCGCTGGGAGGACGGCGCCCGCTCCCAATTGCTCAGCGCTCGCGGCGGCGGTTCTCTCATCCCGACGATCAAGGCTTGTCGCGCCCGCTCTCGCCTCCTCCTCCTCCGCCTCCCGCCTCCAAAGAGCCTCCCAACCCCGCCGTCCGACGGGCCGCTGGCCATAAGACGGCCAGCCTGCCGCCCCAACTCCTCCTCATCCTCGCCTCTCGTTGAAGGGAGTCCCGCCGATCTCATCGATCGGTGGATTCTCATCCTTGGAACAGGAATGAGAGAGTGAGGCAGCCATAAAAGCAAGACGACATTTGCCTCAACGTCGCCGAATGAAGCCCCGGTGCCCACCCTCCGCCTATTTATAGGCGATCCGGCCAACGAAGCGACGCGCCGATACCCGCCAAAGATTCATGACGACCGCACCTTTTCAAGCCGATGGCGTAGAAGCCGGCCGCCGAAGCGACGCTGAACCGGCACCGCCAATTCCCGCTGAACAAAAACCTCGCCACCATAAAGAAAGATAAGTGAGTACCTTCTTCTTGCACACTCGTTATTACTCCTTCAAGTGGCGCGCGGCGGTAACAAACAACCGCCCCGCCCCACTCGGGGGCTACAAGAGTCCCGCGGGTCGGGTTGTCACAACCAATCGTCGGGTCCTCCCAAGACGGCCAAACTTTCGACCAAAAAGTACTACGGCCTACGCCCCGGCGGCTACGGTTACGAAGTAGTGCTTGGCGAAGAAAGGAAGTGCCCAAGCGGGTCGACCCACGATCGGTCCGGAACAGCCTCCCACGGTTGAGCGTTCTCTCGATTTCCCAACTCTCTAACTTTTGTGATACACACACCGACCAATGCCCGACCCCTGTGGTCCCTAAGGCAAGAGACGGCGACGATATCCACCACAGCAAAAAAAATGGGCAAGAGGTGAGGACAAGGCGAGCCCCCAGCGGGCCCCGAGTTGGGTCGGCGGACGACCCAATCGCCTTAACTCACGTCCGGGATCACACCTCACGCTCTCCCGCGGAACCCGTCGACGGGTGGCAGCCAGCTGCGCCTTGGATCAACGAACGATCCAAGGTCCGATACGGGATCGAGTAAGGAAAGATTCTTTATGGATCGCCCCCCAGTGGGGTCGGACGCCCGCGCCGGGATTGTCCGCTAGGGACCCCTCGCGAGGGGGCCTCTGTGTTCCACCCGGATCACTCGCTTGTAGCCCCACGAGCGGCGCTCGAGCCAACGAAGGCAAGCGCGCGTTTCTCACCCCCTCCTGGTCCCCCACCAGCGGACGGGGCGTAAAAAAGGGGACGGGACCAGGCACCACGTGTTCGCCAGGACGATCAGCCCATCACAGCGCCAAGGCACGACTCCGGGCGCCACGCGGTCCGCTGCGACCAGCCCGCTGGCGCCGGGCTGCTCGACCGGGCGCCACGTGCTCGCCAGGGCGACAACATCAGACGCTGGCGGCACGACCGGCGCTGTGTGTTCGCCAGTATACCAGCCGAGCGCCCGGCCAGACGACCATGGCGCCCGACGACCAGCCAGACGCCCAACCCGGCGCCACGTGCTCACTAGGGCGATCAGCCGCATCGCATACCGGCCCGGCTCGACCCGGCGCCACGTGTTCCCAGGCGACCAGCCAGCTGCGCTTCAACCCGGCGCCACGTGCTCGCCAGTATGGTCAGCCCATCATACGCGCCGAAGGCACGACCGGGCGCCACATGCTCGCCAGGGCGACCACCGCTCGCCACGCGTGCTCGCCAGTGGCGATCGCCCATCGCGCGCTGGCGCACGACCGGCGCCATGTGTTCGCCAGTATGCCCAAATGAGTACCGCTGGCGGCACGACCCGGGCACAGATATATATACTGCGATCGGACCTCCCCGATACCGCAAAGCAACGACCAAGCAAGGCGAAACCCCCCGACCTGCTCTCCGACCAGCTCGGGGGCTCTGGGCACTCCACCGGTGCGCCATACAAGACCCGGTCGAAGACTCTTCCGACCAAACTCGGCGAAACCCCCGACCGCTCTCCAACCAGCTCGGGGCTCAAGGGCTACACCCACCCGGAAGGGCCACACAAGACCCGGTCGAAGACTCTTCCCGACCAAACCCGGCGAAAACCCCCCGACCTGCTCTCCAACCAGCTCGGGGCTCGGGCTACACCACGGGTCAGCCACACAAGACCCGGTCGAGACTCTGATCGTGCCAAGCGAGTCACGGCATCACGGCAAGACGGAAACAAGACCCCCGCACCTCTCCGACCTGCACGGGGGCTCGGGGGCTCTTGACGGTACCTGTGCCATGGGTACCCCAGCCGCCCGAAAAGCGCATGGGTCGAACCAGGCCCGGTCGGGGCCAGCCACCGGGCGAGGAAGAACCGAATCAAGAAATCCCTGAAGAAGCGACAGATTTATTGCGTGACGAGTGCATTAAATACTGGCCGTAATGATGACGCAGCAAGACAAGTCCCCAACTCTCGCATTTACTACGAGCAACTACGCCGACCAGCAGCAGGGCAAGGGGAGCCGGCGGCCAGTCCCATCAGCCCGCCACTTGCGGGCGACTAAGAGCACAGTCTTTTTCTCTTTTTCAAGCAACAGTGTAACCTCCCTCCTCGCCTATATAAAGGGGGAGGGAGCGAGCATGTAAGACGACGCACAACCGGGAAATCAATACAATCAAACCCACACGAACTGGAGTAGGGACGTTCAGCCCGAACCAGTATACATCTTGTGCTCACCCGAGTAAGCCGTCGAGGAGAGGGAGCGTGCACCCCCCTCTTACCTATACAAATTCATTGGCCGGTGCTCGAAACACCGACACATATAGTTCTCTTTCAGAATTGGTTGTATGTGCTTATAGAGTTGAAAATATGCTTGCTGAATCCTTGAAAGAATCATTAGCTTCATTTGAGGCGCCCATTGTTGCACCTTCTTTTGTAGCTAATATTTTGCAGAAAAGTGAGCACCATCGAGAGAATGATGTAGAAGAGCATATGGAGAAAGAAACGATCAGTACTACCCCATGTATATGTGAAGAGATAATAGTTGAAGAAACACCTACAACAGCTGATGAGAACTTACAAGGTAATGTAACAGGTATGGAGTTTACACATGGAGAAGATAATTTTGAAGAGCAAAACCTATCCACAAATCATGCTATCGTAGAGCAACTAATAGTGGAACCAATTGCTGATTTTGCTTTGTTACAAGATGATTTGCTTGCTATTTCTTGTGATAAAGAAGAGTTGTGTGATAATACTTCACTTATATCAATGACACAACTAGCAAATGGACATGTCACCTTTGTTAACACACTAGAAACTTTTGCTGAAAATAAACATGTCATTCACATCACAAGCGAAAATGATGAGTTGCAATTGATGTCTTCTTTGTATACATTAGGCTACATTGAATTTGATGTTCCTTGTGATCTGAATTATTTAGAGGAGAGCCTTTTTGTACATTCTGATTTGTCATGGTTATTGCGAAATATCTTTTATGTTATTGGCAAAAGAGAAAGGAGAGTATAAAGCACATCGAGTTTACATTTGTTCAGATTTTAAACCTCCGTTTGCAATGCAACAATGTCATCAATTTAATAATTGCCATATCACTAATCATGTCAGACCAAGTACATTTGGTTCCATTCACAAATCACATGATAGTTTTCAAGAAAGGGAGGATACGGTTGATAGAAATTCTCGATCCATTGATTTCATTGCAAATGTGCATATTGCTTTGTTTCCTGTCATTACTAACATTTCACAGGACAATATGACGGAGTCGAGGACGACTCCACTTCAAGAAAGGGAGGATGATGAGACCATGCTCATCATGGACAGAACTAACACTGCATACATATGGTCATCACCAAGTATTGCTACAGTTATATCAACTGCATGGTTTCATCGACCCCACCTTGGCCAGGACCATTAAGTTGGCGACACTTCACAAGATCCTCTACTTCGTATACAACTACTACGATGGCTCCATCTGCATGGCTTTATCGACCCCCACCTTGGCCATCCTTCTACATCTTCGTCGGTTCAAGGACCATTGACTCGAGCTCAAGCCCGTCAAATGAATTATCAGATCTAAAGACAAACTTGGGAGAAGATGATGAACTTGAGTCGAGGACGACTCAAATGCAAGAAGGGGAGGATGATGAGGACATCACTACCATGCATACGGCCATGCCTACAAACCCAATTGAAGCCAACAATGTAATACAAGGGCCAATTACTCGAGCTCGCGCACGTCAATTCAATTACCAGGTGAATGCGTTCTTCGGGTTGCATACAAATAATTTAATGAATGGAATGCTATTTAATCCTTGTGATGATTTTATTGTCCTTAGGAACCAAGGAGAAGGACTCCCAAACGTCAAGCATGAAGCCAATTCTTCCGGTGCACAAGTTCAACTCGGATTCGGCCTCCGGGACAGCACCAACTTCAAACGACCATAACTTTCGATCCATAAGGGTGTTTGAGGTCTATGAGTACTAGTTTGAAAGGTTTCGACATCCTCTTTCCAACGGATCCAGCCCCACCTCTAAATTCCTTACGAGTCAACGGGGATCTGCAAAACAAATTCAACTCGGATTCGGCCTCCAGGACAGCACCAACTTGAAACGACCATAACTTTTGATACACAAGGGTGTTTGAGGTCTATGAGTACTGGTTTGAAAGGTCTCGTCGTCCTCTTTCCAACGGATCTGGCCCAACCTCCAAATTCCATACGAGTCAACGGGAATCTGCAAAACAAGTTCGGCCATCTTTCCAAATCCGAGTCAAACTAGGAATAGGAGTCCTACTCGGCCATGGGGGTGTTTTGGACGCCCCAAGCCTGGTTTTGGCCTCCTATTTCTCCTATAAATAGCTAGGGAGTCCCCCAAAATAACTTGGGTTTTGGTTATTTGATAGTTTAGCCTTTTGCTACTATTTGAGTCTTTTAGACGTGCTCAACAGCCGCCAAACAAGCTCCTTGTATCGGAACCCCAACTTTTCAATACTTCATCTATATTTGCAATTTTAGATTGCTTTTGCCTTGTTCTTGCTTGTTCTTCGATTGCTTGCAGGAATTGATCTTCGTGATCAGGTTGATCGTGCCCACGGCAAGGTCAATAACCCTCTGGAGTTGGTTTAGCGATTGCTAAGGCGCATCGTCGTTGTACGTTGTAGTCGGATCGTCAAAGTCGTCTCCTCCCAAATCGAAGGTTATCATTCTCATCGAAAGATCGGGACACCCAGTGTTACATCATAATGCTTCATGCATAAATACATTCATAACTTCCCACTCTGAATTCACATGCTTGCATACCATCAAATAGCATTGATAAAATGCGAACATCATTGAGATAGAATATCTCAACAATTCATCTTGCAAACAACAACTTTCTTCATTCTTACTCATGATTCAAAAGCCAAACAACCACATCACAATGCAGGATAGGATATTGCAATCTCATAAACAAGTAGTTAAACCATGTAGGTGTACTGCAATTAAGGTTTATATTGAAGACGAAACAAATAGCGAGTTATAGTTTAGCAAGACCGCTACTTCCACTTGCCTTTACCGACGTTGAAGACGAATCTAGTTGCGACCAGAAGGGGCACCACCTGAACAAGCATTATTTCAGTACATAGCGTGATGGAGCCGTGATGGCAATATGGGTGTCCCGATCTTTCGATGAGAAACACACGATCGATTTGTTAGAGTCGACTTTGACGATCCGACTACACCGTACGACGATGCGCCTTAGCAATCGCTAAACCAACTCCAATGGTTATTGATCTTGCCGTAGGCACGATCAACCTGAACACGAGGTTCAATTCCTCGCAAGCAAATCGAAGAACAAGCAAGAACAATAGGATAAGCAATCTGAAATTGCGGATAAAATCGCAAGCAAAACAAAGTGGAGTCTTATTGACGATCTTGACAAGGTGGTCGCCCAAAGACAACTCGCACGCATCAAGTTTGCACTTGGCTAAACTAATCAAATAAAACCCAAAACCCTAAGGAGCCGATGTCTGGCTATTTATGAGAGGTAGGGGCGTGGGAAATCACGCCCAAAGCAGTAGGATACCAACTACAACTCTATTACAAGGCCCAAAGCCCAAGTCTTCTCGATTTGGAAAAGTGACGCCAATTGTTTTGCAGATTCCTATCGACTCGGACGGAATTTGGGGATGGGGTCGGATCCGTTGGAAAGAGGACGTCGAAACCTTTCAAACCAGTACTCATAGACCCCAAACACCCTTGTGGATCAAAAGTTATGGTTATTTTAAGTTGGTGCTATCCCTGAGGCCGAATCCGAGTATAACTTGTGCACCGGAAGAATTGGCTTCATGCTTGACGCTTGGGAGTCCTTCTCCATGGTTCCTAAGGACAATAAAATCATCACGAGGATTAAATAGCATTCCATTCATTAAATTTAATGTATGCAACCCGAGGAACGATTCACCTGGTAATTGAATTGTCGTGCCCGAGCTCGAGTAATTGGCCCTTGTATGACATTGTTGGTTTCCATTGGGTTTGTAAGTATGGCCGTATCCATGGTAATGATGTCCTCATCATCCTCCCTTCTTGCATTTGAGTCGCCCTCGACTCAAGTTCATCATCCTCTCCCAAGTATGGTTTCAACTCGGCAATGTTGAATGTGGGACTAACCCCAAAATCTGCAGGCAATTCAAGCTTGTATGCATTATCATTAATCTTTGCCAATACTTTGAAAGGACCATCAGCTCGCGGCATCAACTTAGATTTTCTTAATTCTCGAATCGATCTTTTCGCAAATGCAACAAAACTAAATCTCCTGGTTCAAAAGTTACATGTTGCCTTCCCTTACTACCCGCAAGTTTATATTTAGCATTCATCGCTCTATGTTTTCTTTAGTTGTCTCATGCATTTTCATAATCAAATCAACGCGTTGTTTAGCATCAAGATTCAATTTCTCCGAATATGGTAGATGTAACAAATCAATTGGAGCATGAGGTACAAATCCATATACAATCTCAAAAGGGCACATCTTAGTAGTAGAATGCATAGACCGATTATAAGCAAACTCAATATGAGGCAAACATTCTTCCCACAATTTAATGTTCTTTTTCAAAACAGCCCTAAGCATAGTAGATAAAGTTCGATTAACGACCTCAGTTTGTCCATCAGTTTGGGGATGACAAGTAGTAGAAAATAAAAGTTTAGTCCCCAATTTAGCCCACAAAGTTCTCCAAAAGTGGCTTAAGAATTTAGTGTCACGATCTGAAACTATTGTGTTAGGCACACCATGTAGCGAACAATTTCACGAAAGAATAAGTCAAGAATGTTGGTAGCGTCATCGCTTTTGTGACAAGGTATGAAGTGTGCCATTTTAGAAAATCTATCCACAACGACAAAGATACTATCCTCCCCTTCTTTGTTCTAGGAGTCCTAAAACAAAGTCCATAGAAATATCCTCCCAAGGCACGTTAGGAATAGGCAGGTATGTATAAACCATGGGGATTAAGTCGTGACTTAGCTTTTTGACATGTAGAACAGCGAGCGATGAAACGTTCCACGTCTTGTCTCATCCTGGGCCAAAAGAAATGGCTAGCGAGTATGTCCTCCGTCCTTTTCACACCAAAGTGTCCCATCAATCCTCCTCCATGCGCTTCTGTAGCAATAACAAACGAACAGAACTAGCTGGAATACATAGTTTGTTTGCTCTAAACACAAACCCATTATTGAGGACAAATTTGTTCCAAGTTTTTCCTCTTTACAATTGAGCAACACATTTTTAAAATCATCATCATGCACATATTGCTCTTTAATCGTTTCCAAACCAAAAATTTTGAAGTCAAGTTGTGAGAGCATGGTATATCTCCTAGACAAGGCATCAGCAATGACATTATCCTTTCCCTGTTTGTGTTTGATGACATAAGGAAATGACTCAATGAATTCAACCCACTTTGCATGTCTACGGTTCAGTTTAGCTTTACTTCTAATATGTTTTAACGATTCATGATCCGAATGTATAACAAATTCCTTGGGCCATAAATAATGTTGCCATGTTTCTAAAGTTCGAACTAGCGCATATAACTCCTTATCATAAGTAGAATAATTCAAACTTGGCCCACTCAATTTCTCACTAAAATAAGCAAATGTGTTTTCCTTCTTGCAACAGAACACCACCCAAACCAATTCCACTAGCATCACATTCTAGTTCAAAAGTCTTAGAAAAGTCCGAAGTCGGAGTAAGGGTGCATGGGTTAACTTAGCTTTCGTAATGTTGAAGGCATCTTCCTGTGACTTGCCCCAAGCAAAAGGTACACCCTTCTTGGTGAGCTCATTCATGGGTGCAGCGATGGTGTCAAGTCCTTCACAAAACGACGATAGAATCCAGCAAGTCCTAGAAAACTTCGCACTGTGTGACCGTGTTAGGAGTCACCAACTCAGTATTGCTTCAACCTTGGCTTGGTCCACTTCAATTCCTCGTGGAGTAACAACATAGCCAAGAAAAGATACTATATCCGATCACAAGTTTAACTTCTCAAGCTTAACAAAAAATCTTGCAACGCGTAAACCATTAAAAAAAGAACTTACATTTTCAAGATGATCCTCTAAAGATTAGATATAAATCAAGATATCATCGGTAAACTACTACAAATTTTCCAATGAAAGCACGTAAAACCTCGCTCATCAGCCTCATGAATGTGCTAGGAGCATTAGTCAACCCGGAAGGCATTACTAACCACTCATATAACCCGAACTTAGTTTTAAATGTTGTTTTCCATTCATCTCCTAACTTCATGCGAATCCGTGATACCCACTACGCCAAATCCACTTTAGAGAACATAGTAGAGCCACTTAGTTCATCAAGCATATCGTCTAACCGAGGAATAGGATGGCGATATCTAATGGTGATATTATTAATTGCTCTACAATCCACACACATGCGCCATGTTCCGTCTTTCTTAGGTACTAAAATGATAGTACAGCACAAGGACTAAGAGATTCACGTCGCACCCTTTATCAAGCAATTCTTGAACTTGGCGTTGTATCTCTTGTGTCTCTTCATGGTTGGTTCTGTAAGGTGCTCGGTTGGGCAAGGATGCCCCTGGAATTAGATCAATTTGATGCTCAATCCCTCTAATTGGCGGCAGCCCTGAGGGGATGTCCTTTGGAAAGATGTCAGTGTATTCCTTCAAAAGGTTAGTGACAACAGGAGGCAAAGAGACGGACATCTCCTCTAGTGAAAACAAAGTTTCTTTGCAGACCAAAGCATAGCATGTATACCTACAAACAGCCAACTCATTCAAATCAGATTTTGTTGCAAGAAAACAAGCACCTTTCAATTTAATCTCATTCGGCTTAGCACAATCAAGGTTAGATTCTTTCTGTTTATGTTGTTCAAGTCCTTTGGTGACAATCTGATTTTCATTCTTAGAATTCTCTCGATTTTTCTCTTTGCTAGATCTAGCGATTTCATCCTTTACAATGGCATCAAAGCGACATTGGGTGTAGCACAATTTTCTTTTCTTTATGCACAAAAGAGTATTGATTTGTTCTACCATGATGTAAACAATCCTTATCATATTGCCACGGTCTACCTAATAACATAGAACATGCTTGCATAGGTACGACATCGCAATCAACATAATCATGATAGGAACCTAAAGCGAAATGTACTCTTACCATGCGAGTTACCTTGAGTTTGCCGCTGTTGTTGAACCATTGAATGTGGTAGGGCTGAGGGTGTGGTTTAGTGGAGAGTGCTAGCTTCTCCACCATGTCCATGCTGGCTAGATTATTGCAACTTCCCCCATCAATGATTATTCGAATGGATCGCTCCTTGATGACGCCTTTTGTGTAAAACAAGTTGTGGCGTTGATTTGGATCGGCGCGAGCAATCTGAGCACTAAGCACACGTTGTGCAATAATACTCAAATATTGGTCAAGATCACCAGCGCTCCACGTGCACTTCGTCGTGCTCGGCATTTGGATCGCCGCCTTCATGTTCAGCGAGCAAAGCATATGTTTCTTCATCAAGATCACTTGCCGAGTCATACTGCCGCCTTCACGGATTATTAGCACACGCTTGTTCTGACACTCCTTCATCATGTGACCGAAACCCTTGCAGCGATGGCAATCGAACATCTTTGGTGCGCCCCGTTGATGCGACCATTTACTTAACTATTTGTAGTAGCTTGTGTGGCACTTTTCGCTTGTTGGTTGTGGTGCCGAATTTGCGGTGGTGGACGCTGCTCGTTGATGGAAGAGGTCGGCGTGGTAGTACGGCCGAGGCAGGGCAGCAGGGGTGCGCGGTGTCCACGAAGTAGTTCGACTGCGTAAAAGTTAGTCTTGGCCCTCGATTGACGACCCTGCACTTCACGCTCAGCTTTGCAAGCAAGATGGAACAACCGAGTCATCGAATTATAATCCTTATAGTCTAGAATATCCTGGATTTCTCGAGTTAAACCACCTAAGAAACGAGCCATAGAAGCTTCCTCATTCTCAATTAATCCACAACGCAACATGCCAATTTGCAATTCTTGGTAATATTCTTCCACCGAATTCTTACCTTGTCAGAGGGCGCTGCAATTTATTTAATAAATCTCTAGCATAGTATGAAGGAACAAATCTATGCCTCATTAGCAATTTCAAGGCTTCCCAAGTGGTGGGTATATTATTTGGATGAGCACGGCAATGTTCTCTCCACCAAATGTAGCAAAATCGGTGAACTCACTTGTGGCAGCTCTAACTCTTCTATTCTCAGTGGAAATCATGGCACGCAAATTTTTGATCCACAAGTAATTCCCAACTAAGGTAACCATCGAGGTCATATTTACCTTCAAACGGTGGCATGTTGAAATTTACCTTAGGAAAACATCATCTCGTTCGCTCCTTTGGTCGTGGAGGATCACGTCGCATACCTTGCTGATTGAAGCGTAGTCGTTGATGGTTACGATCATTATCGTAATGGATGGGGTTGACCTCCTCCGCATCGCTGGTGTCATCATATTCGTGCTCTTCGCTCGATCTTCTAAATCTGTTGGGGGCCTCCCCTGTGGAGCTGAATTGTTGCTTTGACGACGGGAGGTGGATTGGAAGCACCAGATGCAGCAATGCAAAAGTATCAAGTCTAGCCAAAATAGTAGCAAGAGTAGTGTTAGCAATCCCTTGTGCGGCCTCGATGGATCCGAGACGGTCTTCTTGCATTGACATACGCCATTAGTGAGCCGTACATCCTCGCTAAGACCATCGGTGGCTTCCCTCGTCATCTTTTGGAAGTGAGCAATGATGCCCTTGGTTCGTGGAGAGTGATGAAGTGAACTCGTCACTCCGACATGGTTAGTTGATGACAAGGAAACAAAACCACAAGTATAATGTTCCTATCAACTACTAGGTGGCAAGTCTCTCAAGCGCTCAAGCCTATGACCCAAGTTCTTACAAGTTCTTACAATGAAGCAAAGTGCGTTGTCGGCCATGGCGTTGTCAAAGGTTCTCCGAAGTTTGTGTAGAGCGATTGCCAAGGGATCGAATGCCTCAGACGGTAGAAAGTGGAGCTTGGACAGGCTTAATTCAAGAGCAAAAGGTTAGCAATAATCCAATCGGTGAATGCAAAATTGAAGAATTGTTCAACGTCTAGTCACTAGTTGGTCGACTCTAGGCTAGCAAGGATCGTGACTCAAAATCATGGCTTGGCGACAAGATCTGCCTCCACAGCAGATGAAAGAAAAAAAATCAGCGCGAAAAAAATTCGCGAAAGAAGGGAACTATCTCAAAAGACTGGGGATCTTGTGAAAATAGGTTTAGCACATAAAAATTTTCGGATTCTGTTGAAGACGAATCTAGTTGCGACCAGAAGGGGCACCACCTGAACAAGCATTATTTCAGTACATAGCGTGATGGAGCCGTGATGGCAATATGGGTGTCCCGATCTTTCGATGAGAAACACACGATCGATTTGTTAGAGTCGACTTTGACGATCCGACTACACCGTACGACGACGATGCGCCTTAGCAATCGCTAAACCAACTCCAGCGGGTTATTGATCTTGCCGTAGGCACGATCAACCTGAACACGAGGTTCAATTCCTGCAAGCAAATCAAGAACAAGCAAGAACAATAGGATAAGCAATCTGAAATTGCAGATAAAACTGCAAGCAAAACAAAGTGGAGTCTTATTGACGATCTTGACAAGGTGGTCGTCCAAAGACAACTCGCACGATCAAGTTTGCACTTGGCTAAACTAATCAAATAAAACCCAAAACCCTAAGGAGCCGATGTCTGGCTATTTATGAGAGGTAGGGGCGTGGGAAATCACGTCCAAAGCAGTAGGATACCAACTACAACTCTATTACAAGGCCCAAAGCCCAAGTCTTCTCGATTTGGAAAAGTGACGCCAATTGTTTTGCAGATTCCTATCGACTCGGACGGAATTTGGGGATGGGGTCGGATCCGTTGGAAAGAGGACGTCGAAACCTTTCAAACCAGTACTCATAGACCCCAAACACCCTTGTGGATCAAAAGTTATGGTTATTTTAAGTTGGTGCTATCCCGGAGGCCGAATCCGAGTATAACTTGTGCACCGGAAGAATTGGCTTCATGCTTGACGTTTGGGAGTCCTTCTCCATGGTTCCTAAGGACAATAAAATCATCACGAGGATTAAATAGCATTCCATTCATTAAATTTAATGTATGCAACCCGAGGAACGATTCACCTGGTAATTGAATTGTCGTGCCCGAGCTCGAGTAATTGGCCCTTGTATGACATTGTTGGTTTCCATTGGGTTTGTAAGTATGGCCGTATCCATGGTAATGATGTCCTCATCATAGCGACAACACAAATGATCACGTAACTCGAACACGCGCTTCCTAACCCCCGTTCCCTTCTTAAACGCCAAAAACCCCAATCTGTCCGGGTTAAACAGCAGCAACCACTCTTCACAATTTCGTTCCTTTTTCTATACAGATCAGAAAAATATAAAAAAAATTACAGGATCTAGATATTGACGAGATCTACAACTTTCATGAAGACCATAAATTTCAATTCCATTGTTAATTATGCCTAAACAGACGTCCAACACAGGGGACGAAATCTGTTTCCAGATTATGTTCGTCAACTTCCAACAGAGATAACTCTCATACCATCGTCCCAAAAATTCTGAAAAAATTACAGAAGCTAGATCTTGACGTTATCTACAACTTTATAGTTATAGGGTTTTGCACGAAAAATCGTCTAGGTCACGTAAAACATGAAACAAGACGCGCTGCACAATCTTCCCTCTCAGAAACAGCACCACGTGAACAACTACCCTTCTCCCCCTTCAAATCCCATCCAATCCAATCACCACCAGATCTAACACACTCCCAATCCTAGGTATAACAGGGGGTAAAAGATTGGGAAATTTACCTAAAGTTCTCCCTTGAGATCCCACGAAGAACACACGATGAACACCGAAAACGAAATCTGCTTGTTCCCCACGCCTCCACAGATCCTCTTCTCGCTTTCTCCTTCGCGTTTCGCGGCGGATCTTGAGCCACCACGCAGGGGAGGAAGAGGAGATGTGGTGTGGCTGCTAGGGGTGGAAGGGGAGGCACCCTAGGGTTTGGGGAGGGTGGCCGCCACAAGGTGGGGCGCACTTTGGTGGGGAAGTGGGCCGGCCCACTAGGGGGGTGGGGAGGTGGAGGTGGGAAGGGGGATTCCCGGTCCAGGCCCAGGTTTTCTTCGGCCTTTTTCCCCTAGCCCGAAACCCCAAAATTAATATTAAAATGCAGCATTTTCTTCAAATGTTTCATCCCCCGACAAAACCGTCATTCCTCTCCGAAACAAAAACAAGGAAGAAAAACCCTACAATCACTCTCAAGTTCTAGGGCATCAATCCATAAACCACATTGTTACCTACTACATAACATGCTAAACATCAATTCTTACTAGGGACAAACGATTTCAGTCAAAAGACTACTTTGTTTACAGCATTTTAGTTTTAAAACTCATCCTAAGTTCATAAGGAAAATTGACTCAAAATTGCAATGAGACAAACCCAAACTTGGTCATGCAAAGGAATTCTCCAAAACACTTTTAAATCTCAAGGACTCCCATAAGGAAAAAGGTTGAAAGACAATTTTCTCGAAAGGGAACCAAGCGCTCAATCAAACCTTTGCAAATAAAACCTTAACTCCAAACCCCTAACTTTCACGACTCAAGAGGGGCTTTCAAAGATGATTTCTTAAACCAAGAAATGACGAAATCAAACACCACTTACTCCTACAAAGCCACCGAACATCAGCCACGACACCAGTGCCGCACAACTCCGAACAAAACTCCTTTAGCCTCTGAGAAAGACAACCACAGGAATAAATCGAATGCTTCTTCCGCCGGGACCCCGAATTTGCAAATCCGAACCTCTCTGTATTCAAGACTAGTCCAGAACGCAGCTTAGTGCACACAGCCTTAACATCGGTAAATATCACAATCATACCACTCGATACCAATAAAGTACTTTTATTTAAATAGTCAATCGTTACTTGACCTTATGGTCAAGTTACAAATATATGCCTCGCAAGGCGAAGCTTATTCAGAGAAAAATAATAGCAGCTGAAAATCAAAGAAGGTAAAATCGTGGCGCCATCCAGTATACCACAGGCAACTGACTGGGCTCGCTTCCCTAAGTAGACGGATCCTCTTGGAGCTCCTCCTCCAAAGCTTGTGCAGTCTCCTCTTCAACTGGTGTTGTATTGTGGCAAGGGTGAGTACTTGGTACTCAGCAAGTCATGCACAGAATGCAAGCTAATATACTACATGCATGGCTTGGTACAAAGGAATAGCTCAAGGTATATTTGCAGAAACAGCATTTGAAAAGTAATGTAAGTAGATTCTGCAGTAGAAATTAGTAAAGCATAAGTAACTATTCAAGAAGTTTGGTAAACATCTTTCCCATCCTAAACCACATTTCCATCAACTTCATTATTAATCTAGCCCAACCTTTCAAACCAAAGTTATTTTTGAGAAAATCTAACCCTTGACTGTAATTCCCGAGCGATGTCCAATACCGCGGACACGGCTATTCGAATAGATTCTAAACTCTGCAGAGGTTATGCACTTTACCCACAAAATACAACAAACACCACAAAGGCGAGTTCCTCAGAATAAAGTCTTTTGGAAACTTCTAACAATACAAGTGGTCCTCCTGGTTATTGCGCAAGACTAACCCTTCCTTCGCTAAGGCGAAGTCTAGGCCAATCAACTGCTAGATGGGTACTGCCTCACCCCTCAGACGCTCCCCGCATAACTTACACAAAGGGTGTAGTTGACCTCCGAGGTCCCACAGTACGTTATTAGTAACTTAGTCAACTAGGTCCGTCCCATTACAGGACATGTGGTTGCACGTTAGACCCAGTTCAAAGGCTTGCAAGGTGAAGTCCTTAGGTGACCAGGGCAAGACTACCCAAGAACCAAATCAACACTCCCAATGCCACAACTGCCCACCTGATTACTCTTGCCACATGCCCTGGCCGAAAATCGCTTATCAAACCCCGCTTGATTACCATGCACCACGTGCCATCAACATCACATGATACTTTTCCAAAACAGGTTCAATATATCATTAAGTCAATATTAACATTTGATTGTCCAAAAATCATGTCATGAGCACGAGTGTGTCTAAGCAAAGGTACTACAACTGTCTAAACCCATGTTGGCGATTTAATAATGTCCAACTAGTAATCCACAACTAGGGTGACAAGGGTCATGGCACATACTTAAGTAATCAAGGTGTCATACAAAGAAATTGGTATTTATCTAACCCCATGTTTAAACAAAGTATTTTCCTAATTGAACTAGCATGCAATAATTTAAATCAAAATAGATTTCAAATAGGATCAACATGGTCAAAGCACAACTTGCCTTCAAAAAGCACTTGTTCTTGGTCTTGAGTTGGATCCTGAGTCAATACTTCTCCTTCGAATCCTTCCCAGGTACTTCAACGCCTACTCGTAAAAGCGTGCAAATAGCAAATACACGAATAAACAATAGGCAAAAAGTGTCCAAACATCCAAATAAAATCCATAAACAGAGAGAACATAATTTTATGAGTTTTTAGAAACTGGAATCACAAATTTGGAGTTAAGACGCAAAAGTTATGATTATTTAAAGTTTAAATAATCAATTAAATAATTTTGCAGAGAAAACTTTAGTCCAAAAATTAATTAAAATTCATATTTAGGTAGGTCTCAATTTTATACAAATTTAGAAATTTGAATCACTCAAATCAGAGTTGAAACGCAAAGTTATAAGCGTTTGAAGTTTTGAAATTCAAATCAATTATTAAACCGATTTATTAAATCATTTTCTTTTTCGAAAAAATCATTTATTGCGTCGCCAGGACACGTGGCAGACTGGATTGGTCTGCTGGCGTCAGCCGGTCCATGGACTCGGTCCACGCCGGCTCCGGGTCTCACTGGACCGGTCCACGGCTCACGTGTCGGCCCGACATGTGGGCCCACTCGGGTGACGTCATCGGGCCGTCGGTAGGGCTCGACCAGTCGGCGACAGTGAGTCCATCCGATGACGTCATGGGTGACGTCCACGGTGCGATCGGCCGACACGCGGGCCCGCAGCGTGTCGGTAGCTTGCTGCGCTCGCGTGGCGGCGGTTCGGCTCCCTGGACACGTGCACGATCGTAGCCGCTGGTTTGAAAACCGACGGCTAGGATTGATTTGGGCCTCCGGTGCTTGGCGCGCAGGTTGATCTCAGGCCGTTGGATCTTGATCTAACGGTCCGTATCCAATCTAGCCTGGTGCGCTTCCCGCCACGTGGCACGACCTAAGCCGTTGGATCTAGATCCAGCGGCTGAGATTAGATCTAGGATTTTCAACGGAACTCACCGAGGGTGACGTGACGCGATCTCGAGCCCTTGGATCTTGATCGGACGGTTGGTGGAGCTCGGGGTCGGCGATGGCCTCACGCAGCGAAGTCGTGGTCGCCGCGCCGAGACGGCGACCATCACACGAAACGGCGTTGGGGGACGCTCTGGCGAGGTGAAGGGTCTCTTGGTGCGCTGGCTTCGTGGGTTCGGATCTGGGGGTCAATGGCGGCAGGGGACGACGGCGCGGCGGAATCAAGCAAAACCACAGCGAGGGATGCTATGACTCCGGCGAGCGATTCCCAGATCTACGGCCACGAGGCTCGGTGAGGTAGGGTAGAGAGGCGCTGGGTCACAAGGGTCCTCTGGGTACCACCCAGTATTTAAATGCCTCGGCATGCGCGCCGCAGACGGACTAACCCTAATCCTCTACCCGCGACAAGCGGCGAGGAGTCCGGCTCGGACTCGGCGGGGCGATGACGCCGCGGCCGTCCGTGGCACGATCAACGGCCACGATCGCGTGGACGCGATCGGATCCGTCTGCGGATTCGGCAAAGCTGATGCAGACGGAAGATCCTGGCCGACTGATCTTGATCCAACGGTTGGGATCGATTAGGTTTTGGAGTTGGTTTGGTCGAGTCACGTGGCTCGGTCGGACTCGAACTCGAGTCCGACTCGGGCTCGATCGGATGAAAGATTACTTGACCCGACTTGAATTTCCAGCGATTTAATATTTAAAATAATTCCCAATAATTCATTTAATTCATTAAAAATAGCAAAATACTCAGAAAAATTCTCGAAAATATTTTGGAACATTTTGGACTCAAATAAAATATTTCCAACAAAATTTTATTTGCAAAATTAAATTCTTTAATTATTTCAAAATGGAATAAATTCAAATAAATTCAAAATAAATCCAAATAAATTCCAGAAAATTTCAAAAAATCACCAAAGAGCAAAATCACACATGAATTTAAGAAAATCACAATTTTGGGGTGTTACAAACCTCCCCAATTAATAGAATATCGACCCCGAGATTAAGGGCTAAATAAGGAATAGGTTTGGAAACTCTTTCCTCAATTCCTCTTCAAGCGCTCCCAAAGTCGCTTCGCTTTCTTCATGGTTGCTCCAATCGAACTCTGCTGAAACGGGTTGACTTATTTCTAGTCTCTCGATCCATAGTGTCCAAAATCTTCACGGGATGCTCCTTGTAAGTCAAATCCTCTTGCAACTCAATTAACTCTAGCGGTGTGCATTCCTCAGGAACTCGAAGACACTTCTTCAGTTGTGATACATGAAATACATCATGCACTCCTGCCAAAGACTGCGGTAACTCCAACTGATATGCAACTTCACCTCTGCGGCTCAAGATCTTGAACGACCCAACATATCTGGGTGCGAGCTTCCCTTTTGCGTGGAACCTCTTAACTCCCACGAGGCGTAACTCGAGGTATACAAAGTCGCCTGGTTCAAAACTCAAATCCTCGCGACGATTGTCGGCGATAACTCTTCTGGCGAGATTGGGCGATCTTCAACCTTTCCCTAATCATGGCGACCGCTCTTCGACCTCAAGAATATCAGGCCCAAAGACACACGGCCACGGCCTCATTCCAATTCAATGGCGTCGACATGGTCGCCCATACAAGGCCTCAAAAGGTGACATCTCAGAAACTAGCCTGATAACTATTGTTGTAATCGAACTCGGCATACTACGGCAAACTCTTATCCCAAGAGGTAGCATAAGCCAATGCACAAGCTCTTAACATATCCTCCAGAATCTGGTTGACTCTTTCGGCCTGGCTCCATCCGCTGCATGGATGATAAGTCAGATCTTGAAGTTCAAACGGGTTCCCATGGCTTCATGCAACTTATTCCGAACCTTGAGGTAAATTGGGTACCTCTGTCGATACAATCCTCTTTGGCACTCCGTGCAAACAGACAATCTGATCATGTACAATTCGCTAATTTATCTCCCGAGTAAGTGGTCTTCACGGGGATAAAATGGGCTACTTTGGTCAAACGATCCACTATAACCCATATGGAGTCATAACCTCCTTGAGTCTTAGGCAAACCGTGAATGAAATCCATTCCGATTTCCTCCCACTTCCACTCAGGTATTTTCAGCATGTAGTAATCCTGCTGGTCTCACGATGCATTGCCTTGACTCTCGGCATACGCCGCACAATGCAACATGCTCGGCAACTTCACGTTTCATACTCGCCACCGAATCTTTCCTTCAAATCCTGATACATTTTGGCGCTTCCAGGATGAATTGAGTACTTGGAGTCGTGGGCTTCCTCCAAAATCAGTTGCTTTAACTCCTTCTTGTTAGGCACACAAATGCGATCCTTCATCCACAACGTGCCTTGCTCATCCAACTTGAAGTCCTTTGCCTTGCCTTCTTCCTTGATGGACTTGATCCTGCGGATCTTGTCATCATCCCTCTGTCCTTCTCGGATCTGATCCTCTAGGGTAGGCTTTACTTCTAATGCGGCCAAGAATCCGCTAGGTACAACCTCAATCTTCATTCTCTGGAAATCCTCACATAGCTCATCCTGGCTTGTGGCTAGCAACATGCTCACGGTATGGCTTTTCCGACTCAAGGCATCGGCAACTACGTTGGCCTTCCCGGGATGGTAATGGATTCCAACATTGTAGTCCTTGATTAACTCTAACCATCTCCTCTGCCTCATATTCAGATCCGACTGGGTGAATATGTACTTAAGGCTCTTATGATCCGTATACACTTCACATCTGTTCCCGATCAGATAGTGACGCCATATCTTCAAGGCATGCACTACGGCAGCTAACTCTAGGTCATGTGTCGGATAATTTTCCTCATGCGGCCTCAACTGCCTTGATGCATAAGCGACGACCTTTCCATTTTGCATCAGCACACATCCAAGTCCTTGGCGCGATGCGTCACAATAAATATCGAAGCTTTGAGCAACATCCGGTAAAACTAACACCGGTGCTGATGTCAATCGCTTCTTCACTCTCAAATCCTTTCTCACATTCTCAAGCGTCCAGGCAAACTTCTTTTCCTTCTTCAGCAATTGCGTAAGAGGTTTCGCAATTGTCGAAGCCTTCGATGAAACGGCGGTAGTATCCTACCATTCCAAGGAAACTCCGAATCGGGTCACGATCTTTGGCTGCTCCCAATGTAACACGCCTTCTACTTTGCTTGGATCTACGGCGACTCCTTCTGCCCGGTCATTACATGTCCAAGAAACTCCACCTTGTCCTTCCAAAAATCACACTTGCTGAACTTGGCGAAAAGTTGCTGTTCCTCGCCTTTCCAAAACTCGCCTTAAGTGTTCTGCATGTTCATCCTCTGGCCTTGGAGTAGATTAGGATATCATCTATGAACACGACGACAAACTTGTCCAAATATTCCATGAACACCTTATTCATCATATTCATGAAATATAGGCTGGCGCGTTAAATCGTTACCCAAAGGACATAATCAGAACTCGTAATGTCCATATCATGACGAGAATGCCGTCTTGAATATCTTCCGATCGGATCTTCAATCGATGGTATCCCGATCTAAGATCAATCTTGAGAAAACTCCGGCTCCTCTCGGTGATCAAACAAATCATCAATCCTGGGTAGCGGATACTTATTCTTCACGGTGACTTCATTGAGTGCACGGTAGTCGATGCACATCCTGAAACTTCCGTCCTTCTTCTTGACAAACAAAACTGGTGCTCCCCACGGCGACGAACTCGGTCTGATAAATCCTTTCTCCATTAACTCTTCTAGCTGTTTCTTCATCTCAACCAACTCCTCGGTGGACATCCGATAGGGTCTCTTTGCTATCGGTGCTGTACCAGGTACAAGCTCTATCACAAACTCTATGTCCCTGTCTGGCGGCATACCAGGTAGATCTTCAGGAAAAACATCTGGGTACTCATTCACTACTGAGACATCCTCTATGCTGATTGCCTTGGTACTGTTAACCATCAACTGTCCATCTCTAACTGCAGTGGCTTGAAATTCCACTTTCTTCCCACACGGGCTCTCAACTGAGATAGTCCTTCGTCCACAATCCAATACAGCCTTGTGCTTGGATAACCAATCCATTCCCAAAATAACGTCTAAGGTCTGGGTCTCCAAAATAATAAGGTTTGCTAGGAACTCTATTCCATCTATTAGTATTCTCACCCCGGAACTGTTGGGTTACAGGTAGGCTACGCGAGCATAAAATCAAAATTTCTACCACGAACACCCAAGATCACATGGAAGTAAAGGATCACAGATCGTTACCCTTGTCGCGCTTGCATGCAGCGAGCAATTCACGCTGCGTTGAGGAAGTAGTTGATCACCTCCCGATCGGCACCGATCTCCACCGAAGTTGTTGCCGTCCTGGCCTGGAAAGTGGTCGCCGATCTGCGTCCGCGTGGTCGCCCGACCTCGTCCGGGAAGTGGTCGCCGATCTCGTCGGTCGCCGACCTCGCCCGAAAGTGGTCGCCGATCTCGCCCGCGTGGTCGCCGACTCGTCAGTCCGAGTGGTCACCGATGAAAGTCGTCGGAGATCCAACCGAAAAGCGCTGGCCCACGGATGGCAGCGCTTCTAAAGATTCACACGCATCGAGCAGAACGCCGCGGCGGGTGTGCTAGCACCTCGCCGCACGTACCTTGGGTTTCGGGAGCAGGAGGGATGCACGGCTACCGAACGTGGTGAGGGTTCTCGATCCGTGCCATGCACTGTTCCTCGCCTCCCCTTTTATAGACACGCTAGTGGGCCGGGCCCGCTAGGTTTCCATCTCCAATGCGGATCCTATCCATGCACAAACCCGTAAACTATTCCAACTCGTTAAGTGTGTGACCCGTTAGGTTCGGGTGCAAAGTCGGTTATGAATTAAACCCGCTTTCCAATTCATTGATCAACAGCGCACCTAGCAATGCGTATTGACCCCGAATGCAACGTAATCAATATTCGGTGAACCTTGATACACTCACATACCGATCCCTTCGCCACACGATACCAAATAAGCTCAAGGCGAGATGCATGCCACCCTTGTTGATAGCTCTGACCACTTCACTCGACAAAGGTGATGGATACAAACCATGACCAACTCTTTAGTCATATTAGCACGGCCGCAAGCTTTTTCCTTATCCATCCACTCGAGGGGCCCAGAGGTATCTCTCCGTTATCTAGGAGGGCAAATCCCATCTTGATCATCACACCCTTGGCAATGTATCGTGGCATACCCGATATTTCATCTTTATGACTACCCTGACTTACGGTGTAGCGTTTGATGATACCAAAGCATACAAGTCTACATGCTAGGCATCCATGACAATCTCAGGTCTAAGGACCATATAGGCGTACCACTCGAGACTATACGCCGATGGCACTATAAGAGATAACAACTCACGCCGTCTCGAGTGGGTCTTGTCCGACTACCCATGTTCTCTAACATGTGTCCACATTATTGGTTTGATATCTCCATATCTATGGTATGCTAAACATTACCATAAACCAATACATGTGCCGATCAAATTATCACCGCCTCCTCGTGAATGATATGGATCGTGGACCCGTTTAGAATAATGTCACTTGACAATGTGTTTCACAATCAGATCGTATCCAATGAACAAAGTCGTAACATATATTCAGGGAACCGATAAACAAAGTTATCATTATTACATGAACAAAGACGTATTACAATCATCACCATGATTGATCTAGGCATATTCCCTTCAATCTCCCACTTGCACTAGAGTCAATCATATAGGTACCGAATACCCATTGCTCTTGTGTGCGCCTCATGCTTTGGTTGTGGAAGGGGCTTTGTCAACGGATCAGCCACATTTAGATCCGTGTGCACTTTGCTTATCTTCATATCACCTCTCTCAATGATCTCTCGGATCAGGTGGTATCGCCTGAGTATATGTTTGGATTTTTGGTGAGATCTAGGCTCTTTTGCTTGTGCAATGGCACCACTATTGTCACAATAGAGGTCCACCGAAAGGATGCACTAGTGACCACTCCCAATTCAGAAATAAATTTCCGATCCAAATCGCTTCCTTTCTTCTCGTGGCTGCAATGTACTCGGCCTCCGCTGTGGAATCAGCCATCTGCCTCTTGCTTGGAACTTTTCCACTCACCGCCCCACCGTTGAGACAGAATACAAACCCGATTGCGATCGCGAATCATCTCTGTCGGTTTGGAAGCTAGCATCGGCGTAACCTTTTACGACGAGCTCCTCCTCTCCTCCAAAGACCAAGAACATCTCCTTAGTCCTTCGCAAGTATTTGAGGATGTTCTTTACAGCCACCCAGTGACTATCACCAGGATTCGATTGGTACCGCTCGTGACACTCGTGAGCATATGACACATCCTGGCGCGTACACAACATGGCATACATGATGGATCCAATAGCCGAAGCGTATGGGATCCGACTCAGTCTCTCTTGCTCATCAGGTGTCGAAGCACACTGAGTCTTGCTAAGACTTACACCATGTGACATTGGCAAGAAACCTTTCTTGGAATCATGCATGTTGAACCGTTTTAGTATCTTGTCAATGTAATGCACTTTGGCTCAATCCAATTAGCCTTTTGATCTATCTCTATAGATCTTTATGCCCAAAATATATGCTGCATCTCCCAAGTCTTTCATCGAGAAACTCTTTCTCGATAAGATTGTGCAAGCATCCAACATCGAATATCATTTCCGATCAATAGTATGTCATCCACATACAAGACCAGAAATACAAGTGCGCTCCCACTAGCCTTCTTGTAAATACAAGGCTCTTCCTCATTTTTGATGTAGCCAAACTGTTTGATCACTTCATCAAAACGAAGGTTCCAACTCCGAGATGCTTGCTTCATCCATAAATGGACTTCCTAAGCTTGCATACTTTGCCAAAGATTAGTAGGATCGACAAAACCCTCGGGCTGTACCATGTACACATCCTCGCTTAGGTTTCCATTTAGGAAAGCCGTTTTGACATCCATTTGCCGAATCTCATAATCATGATATGCGGTAATTGCTAGCATGATCCGGATAGATTTTACCATGGCGATCGCGAATAAGTTTCATCATAGTCCACACCATGAATCTGCTTATACCCTTTTGCCACCAATCGTGCCTTAAAAATGTGAACATTTCCATCGGCGTCTATCTTCTTCTTAAAGACCCATTTGCACTCGATAGTTTTTACACCATCAGGCGAGATCAACCAAGCTCCAAACTTGATTATCATACATGGACTTTAACTTTCGGATCTCATGGCCTCCAGCCATTTCTCGTAGTCTGGGCCCACCATAGCTTCCTCATAATCCTTGGGCTCGTCATTTTCCAATAATAACACATCGCGTTGTTCAGTCATGAGGAACATGAACCTCTCAGAGCGCGGCTTGCCCGTGAGGACCTCCGTGGGGCTGGCACCTCATCAACAAAGTTCAACAACACGTTGCTCATCCTGCCGAGGACTAGCCGAGCTGAAGCATTTTCAGGTATTTCTCGAACTTCTTCGAGTTGCACCTTGCTCCCACTAGCTCTTTTGAAAAACTCATTCTCCAAAAGACACCAGTCCGGGCGACAAACACTTTGCCTTCTTCCCGGTTATAAAAATAATACCCTTTGGTTTCCCTTGGGTACCCCACAAAGAAGCATTTATCCGACTTGGCGTAAAGCTTATCAGACGTCATACGTTTTACATAAGCCTCACAAATTTCAAATTTTAAGAAAAGACAAGTCGATGTTTCCCTTTCCATAACTCATATGGTGTCTTATCAACGGATTTAGATGGAACCCTATTCAGCATGAACGCAAATGTTTCTAGAGCGTGTCCCTGCATGACAATGGAAGATCGACTTGACTCATCATAGACCGTACCATGTCCAACAAAGTTCGGTTCCTCCGCTCGATACCCCATTCCATTGAGGTGTCCTCAAGTGAGTCAATTGTGGAACAATTCCACAACTCTTTAGATGATCACTAAACTCTTGGCTCAAATATTCACCTCCACTGGCCGGGACCGTAGAAATTTAATTTTCTTGCCCAAATGATTTTCTACTTCATTACAAACTCTTTGAATTTTTCAAAAGATTCAGACTTATGCCTCATTAGATAGATATAGCCATATCTACTAAAGTCATCGGTGAAAGTAATGAAATCGATAACCACCTCGGCAATTGAGCTCATTGGTCCACATACATCGGTATGTATGAGAGCCAACAACTCGCTGCATTCTCTCACTTGTGCCAAGAAAGGTGCCTTTGTCATCTTGCCAAGTAAACAAGACTCGCATGTTTCAAAAGATTCCAAATCTAATGGACCAAGAAGACCATCTTTATGGAGCTTCTCCATGCCTTTTATTTATATGGCCCAAGCAACAATGCCATAAATAAGTGGAATTAGCATCATTTGTTTTGAGTCTTTTAGTATTAACATTGTTTATAGAAGCATTACCAAGATCTAGAACATACAACCCATTCACCAATGGACAGCTACCATAGAGCAAGCTTTTGAAATAAATAGAACAATTCCTCGTTCTTTATTACAAAATCATATCCATCTTCCTCTAAACAAGAAGAAGAGATAATGTTCTTACTCAAGGCGGGAATGTAATAACAATTATTCAATTCCATGACTAAACCGTAAGGTAATGACAAGGGATAGACACCAACGGCCTTCGCAGCAACCATTGCTCCATTGCCGACGCCAATTTCCAACTCGCCAATCTTGCAATCTCTAGTCCTTCTTAACCCCTCGCAACGATTTGCAAGTATGAATCATTGATCTGGTATCAAATACCCAAGACTCGGTAGGACAAGTTGCAAGATTAACTTCTATAACATTAATACCTCAAGTAGAAGGAACCTTTCCTTTCTTTCTGTCTTCCGTACTTTAGACAGCTTTCTCTTCCAATGCCCACAACCCTTGCAAAGAGTGACATTTATCGAAGCATTAGGGCCAAACTTTGGCCTTTCTTTAGGCTTTGGTTTTGGGTCTTGGATCTTATCCTCACCACAACTTATAGCCTTGCGCTTCCTTTTCTTATCCTTTGAATCATCATCACATGATTTGTGCCTTTCTTTATGCTCTCTTCCAGCTTTCAGCATTCCATGCAGCTTCGGTCGATTCTTCTCCAGTGCTCATATGAAAGTTCGTAATGAACGGTTCATAGCTCGCAGGAGCGATCGGAGAATCACATCTGTGGGCCAACTCATTTTGCAAGGGAAAACCGAGCTTCTCCAAGCTCTCAATGTAACCAATCAACTTGATTACATGAGGGCTATGTAGCACCCTCACCAGCCTTGCACGCAAACAATGCTTTAGATATCGAATATCTTTCAGCCCTTGCTTGGTTCTCAAACATGCCCTTAAGGCCTACAATCATAGTGTAGGCATCGGCGTGCTCATATTGCTTTTGAAGCTCAGAGTTCATTGTGGCAAGCATGAGATAGCTGACATCTAGGGCGTCGTTAGTGTGCTTCTCATAAGCACGCTTTATCAGCAACGGATGCATTTTCGTGCAATTCATCGTGATATGGACCGCCTAGAACATATTCCTTCTTTTCAGCCTTGAGAACAATTCTCAAGCTTCGATACCAATCCATAAAATTCGTCCCCAGAGTTTTTCCTCTCTAGAATCGACGCGAAGTTAAAACCAGAGTTTGCATTAACAGCGTTTGGTGCCATCTACAACATAAATAAGCAAAGTTTCAAAGCACTATGTTCATGTTAATCTCTTATTAAATGATTTTAATAAAAGATGCTTCCATTAAGATCACTTTCCCTCGGCGATCTCCATGGAACAAGATCCATGGTCACTACGGTTCGGGTAATGACTTGTCAATACCACTTGAACCTCGTGACATAGGTAGGCAACACCTTGCCAATCACATCATATGTGACTCTTGCTTGTTGGGGTGGCATCATATGCCCCGGCGCCTAACACCGATGCCCCAAGTCCCAAATCCTATTTGGATGACTCAGATTAAGCAAACCAATACTATGCTCGTGAGTGCACGGGTTAGGCTACACTCACTCTATTGTACAAGTAAGAGGGTGGCGTTCTGACTTGTCAAGACCTTATCCACCATCGTACAAGACAAGAGACGCAGCTATTGAAAAAGGGCATCTTACTCTTAATTTTCGAGGAAACTATTCAATCAGATTAACATATTCACCACATATGACGTGAAAGAATAGCAATGCAAGGTAAATCATCACAGCAAAGCAAATAGATCAGAACTAGTATGGCCTATGGCGTGGTGATCTCCATCTTCCACGACCTTCCTTGCACACCGGCCATCGACTGAAGCCTCCAAGAACATGTACTAAACTACTACATCTAGCAGCTAGTAGCAAAATTACATGAGGATTCAAGGCATCACATGCCGGCACGCAGGCCGTTATACAATAATATGACAGCCCACAGCTGCAATTAATCATGACACGCAGGCCATGAATTTCACAATCATGCATCAAATACACAAAGGGTCCATACTGTTCACAACATACCCCGCAAAAACAAGTTAGGCGCTGGATCGATTCTAGCGCGGGGGAAGTGAACAAGTTTTAATTTATGGACACTATGCTGACTATCACGGCGGTCCCGATTCCGTCTATGAAAACGCTTGGGGTACGTAGATCGCATCTATGAAAACGCTATGGAAATTCAATCGGATTGATCTCATCAAGCCGATTCCGAGCCATCAGAATGTCTCAGTTTCCATAGGATCGATCTTCATCGATCCATCGCGCGAGGTCCCCTTGAGAGGGTGGCGACCACACCGATCTCGATCTGTTGGTTCGATATGTTCGGCACTTGCTACTACCCCGATGGTGTTACCAGCCGGTAGGGGTAATGCATGGCACGAATCTGAAACGAGCACGAACTAATCTTTTTGATCGTGTAGAGCCACCAACTCATACCTCATACTTCCCCAATACCGATTGATCCAATCAACCCGTGATAAACATAACAACACATCGACATGTGCGCGTGATCCGCATCCAAAACTACACATGATCGGCTCGATACCACCTTTGTTGGAGTTCTGGTAGGCTACGCGAGCATAAAATCAAAATTTCTACCCACGAACACCCAAGATCACATGGAAGTAAAGGATCACAGATCGTTACCCTTGTCGCTGCAGATGCAATGAAGCAGATTCACACGCTGCTGAGGAAGTAGTTGATCACCTCCCGATCGCACCGATCTCCACCGAAGTTGTTGCCGTCCTCGTCCTGGAGTGGTCGCCGATCTCGCCTGGCGGTCGCCGACCTCGCCCGAAAGTAGTCGCCTGATCTCGTCAGCTGCGGGTCGCCGACCTTCGTCTCAGTGGTCGCCGATCTGCCGTCCTGCGTGGTCGCCGACCTGGCCCGAAAGTGGTCGCCGATGAAAGTCGCCGGAGATCCAACCTAAAAGCGCCGCCCACGGATGGCAGCGCCTCTAACAAGATCCACACGCATCGAGCAGAACGCCGTGCGGGGTGTGCTAGCACCTCGCCGCACGCCTTGGGTTTCGGGAAGCGGAGGGATGCACGCGGTGAACGTGGTGAGGGTTACGATCCGCGCCATGCACTGTTCCTGGCCTCCTTTTATAGACACGCTAGTGGGCCAAGCCCGCTAGGTTTCCATCTCCAATGCGGATCCTATCCATGCACAAACCCGTAAACTATTCCAACTCGTTAAGTGTGTGACCCGTTAGGTTCGGTGCAAGTCGGTTATGAATTCGAAACCCGCTTTCCAATTCATTGATCAACACGGCACCTAGCGATGCGTATTGACCCCGAATGCACAGAATCAATATTCTAGAACCTTGATACACTCACATACCGATCCCTTCGCCACACGATACCGTCAAGCTCAAGGCGAGATGCATGCCACCCTTGTTGATAGCTCGACCACTTCACTCGGCAGTGTGATGGATACAAACCATGACCAACTCTTTAGTCATATTAGCACGGCCGCGCTTTTCCTTATCCATCCACTCGAGGGGCCCAGAGGTATCTCTCCCGCTATCTAGGAGGGGCAAATCCCATCTTGATCATCACACCCTTGGCAATGTATCGTGGCATACCCAAGATTTCATCTTTATGACTACCCTCGTTACGGTGTAGCGTTTGATGATACCAAAGCATACAAGTCTACATGCTAGGCATCCATGACAATCTCGTGTCTAAGGACCATATAGGCGCACCACTCGAGACTATACGCTGATGGCACTATAAGAGATAACAACTCACAGTGTCTCGGAGTGGGTCTTGTCCGACTACCCATGTTCTCTAACATGTGTCCACATTATTGGTTTGATATCTCCATATCTATGGTATGCGAAACATTACCATCAACCAATACATGTGCTGATCAAATTATCACCGCTCCTCGTAATGATATGGATCAGGGACCCGTTTAGAATAATGTCACTTGACAATGTGTTTCACAATCAGATCGTATCCAATGAACAAAGTCGTAACATATATTCAGGGAACCGATAAACAAAGTTATCATTATTACATGAACAAAGACGTATTACAATCATCACCATGATTGATCTAGGGCATATTCCCTTCAGGAACATCCTACTTTCGTTCGGAGTTCGGAACCAGGGGTTTGAACTAAAAGCATGCATCTAAGTCTTGCAATCCTCAAATCATTTCTAGTAGCAAAGCCTTGCGAAACAAACGAATGTGAAGCTCCAGAGTCAAACAAAATCAAGCAGGTCTTGAGTTAACAAGTAACTTACCCAGACGACGTCAGTAGCATTCTGCAAAGTGCATCTGTGGTGACATGGTTGACTCGGCCTCTCACCACGGCCTGCAGGGTGTGGCTCTGAGTCTTTGGCGCCCTAGCTGGGTGGTTCCTAGATTGAAGCGGCGGGGTCACTCCTGCCGTCTTCTTTGGACAACTGTTGGCAAGGTGTCCTGGCTCGTTGCGCTTGTAGCAGCGTCTCACTGTTTTCTTGGCCGATCGCTCGAGCGGCGTTTCTAGCAGGGTGGGGTCCGTAGTTCTGATTGGCAGGTCTTGGTCTTGAGGATGGTGTCCTTGTTGCATTCTGTGGTTGAAATCGAAGAATTGATTTGGTGCAACTCTCAGCGCCGTATTGCGTTCCTGGCGTGATCCTTGCCGTTGCATCCTGCGCTTCTGTTCTCATCCAGTTCCTTGCGCTTGTCCTCAAGAATAAGCGCCTTATTCACCAGCTCTTAGAAATCCGGAAAGGTGTGGGTGATCAATCCTACTTGCAATCCCGAAAGTTAAGTCCCTTCATAAAACGAGATCATGCCTGGCTTTATCCGTCGCTACATCCTCAAAGTGCGTAGCGTGCTAGCTGTGTGAACTTGTTCGTAGTCGACCATCGGCCGATTACCTTGCTTGATGCTCTGAACTCCTCCTTCTTAAGGTCCATGATTCCTTGAGGCACGTGATACCGCCGGAATGCAATGTGAATTCTTCCCAAGTGATATCTTGAGGGTTCTCTTGCGTGGCACGAAGTTCTCCCACCATTCAAGCGGCGTCCTTCCAGGTGATGAGAAGCGTAGAGTACCTTCTCATTTCCTATGCATTGAGCTATGTGTAGCTTCCTCTCGATTGATCTTAACCAATCATCGGCCTCCAATGGATTGGCATTCCCCGAGAAAGTGGGTGGGTGAGTTCTCATGAACTCGATGCTGACCTTGTATTCAGCGTGGTCCCGATTAACTTGATTAGCGATGGCCTGAGCGATGACGTGTTGCATTTGTTGCATCATAGCATGCATCAACTGAGTGCGGGCAGGAAGAAAAGCTCGAAATTCTGCACATCCGGTGGCGATCTTTGGTGCTCCCTCATTGGGGTTTTCCATGGCGAGAACCGCTTCCATTGCCTCCAAAGTTTCCACGGGTATTCACCATCTGTCGATTTGCTCTAGGTTTAGAGATGAGAGGGAAACAAGAATAGACAAGTAATATGGAACTTATGCAGGCTTAAAGGTGTACTTTAAGGTCCAACTTTATTATTGATATTAATAACTTGGTATGGTTGCTTACAATGCCTAAGGGCCTTGCAACACATAACGCACACTCGACAAACAAATGAAAATCCAAATCGAACTAACACCGAGTCGACGCCTAAAGGGTGACTCTTTATTCTATGACGCGACTCGGCGAAGGAGTCTCACTATAGAACCTATGCTCACTCATCAAGAAAACCTCCACGGCACTGGTACGGATCTTTGCGGCATAGGCGCGAAACGATTGCCATGTCCAAAGAATCGTGTCCTCTATGGTAGTCGAAGAAGCGGTGTCCTCGCCGAGATCGACTCCTCTGGATCTGGCTCGTAGCTCGGCATCGGCTGCAGGTCCAGTCCGTACAAAGTCATCTCCAACTCGTCAATCCTTCGCGAAGGTGTGCCACATACTCTTGAGCTTCCCGCCATCTGTTTTCTCTGTCGTGATCTCCTTGCGGGCCTTCAGAGCTCCTTGCTTGTATTATCTAGTACATCCTCTTGGCGACAACAAATCGTGCCAAGCTGTGTAACCGTGGCATCCTCATCCTGAATCGCCTTCGGGTCAAGAAGGTTGTCATCAAGGCGGATGATAACGGAACACCGTGCTCTCAATTCTCTGGCGAGATACGGGTAATGTGCCGCATTGCTCGTCGTGATACTTCTTGGATACCCATCTGCATTGTAGATCTCCTGGCAAGGTGCTGTATCGAGCGATTGCCTGGGCCCTTCTTCCTAGCGGTACCTCAATCTTTACGTCACAAGCCTTGATCAATCCCGCTTTGTCTGATCACTTCTACTTGGTATTGGGGCTTCTCAAAATCTCCGAGAATTTGTAGCATATGCCAAAGTTCCGCGGCGTGACCAACTCCTAGATCAACGTAGTTGAACTCTTCCTCCATCTGTCACAAGAGTGCCTTGCGTAAGAACTCGGAATTTTTAAAGTGTGACAAGGTAAGGGAAAATTTCAGCAAGAGACAAGAAAAGAGAGAAGGGGATAAGTCGAGATGTCATTTCTTATTTTGACAAATTTTTAGCTTTAGAAAATAGGTTTTATCCTCACTACGACCATTCTAGCTAGGGTTGAGCCTACAAATAAGTATGGCTCGATACCACCTCTGTCGGGACCCCGAATTTGCAAATCCGACCCTCTGTGTATTCGGCACTAGTCTAGGAACGCAGCTTAGTGCACACAGTCTTAACATCGGTAAATATCACAATCATACCACTCGATACCAATAAAGTACTTTTATTTAAATAGTCAAACTAGTTACTTGACCTTATGGTCAAGTTACAAATATATGCCTCGCAAGGCAAAGCTTATTCAGAGTAAAATAATAGCGGCGGAAAATCAAAGAAGGTAACATCGTGGCGCCATCCAAGATACCACGAGGCAAGCCCGGCGGGCTCGCTTCCCTAAGTAGACGGATCCTCTTGGAGCTCCTCCTCCAAAGCTTGTGCGATCTCCTCTTCAATGGTGTTGTATTGTGGCAAGGGTGAGTACTTGGTACTCAAAGAAGTCATGCACGTAATGCAAGCTAATATACTATATGCATGGCTTGGTACAAAGGAATAGCTCAAGGTATATTTGCAAGAAATGAAGATTTGAAAAGTAATGTAAGTAGATTCAGCAAAGAGAAATTAGTAAAGCATAAGTAACTATTCAAGAAGTTTGGTAAACATCTTTCCCATCCTAAACCACATTTCCATCAACTTCATTATTAATCTAGCCCAACCTTTCAAACCAAAGTTATTTTTGAGAAAATCTAACCCTTGATCAGTAATTCGGCGATGTCCAATACCGCGGACACGGCTATTCGAATAGATTCTAAACTCTGCAGAGGTTATGCACTTTACCCACAAAATACAGTCAAACACCACAAAGGCGAGTTCCCGTAACAAAGTCTTTTGGAAACTTCTAACAATACAAGTGGTCCTCCCCGGTTATTGCGCACTAACCCTTCCCTTCGCTAAGGCGAAGTCTAGGCCAATCAACCGTTAGATGGGTACTGCCTCACTTCAGATGCGCTCCCCGCACAACTTACACAAAGGGTGTAGTTGACCTCGAGGTCCCACAGTCACGCGTTATTAGTAACTTAGTCAACTAGGTCCGTCCCATTACAGACATGTGGTTGCACGTTAGACCCAGTTCAAAGGCTTGCAAGGTGAAGTCCTTAGGGTGACCAGGGCAAGACTACCCGAAGAACCAAATCAACACTTCCAATGCCACAACTGGCCCACCTGATTACTCTTGCCACATGCCCTGGCCGAAATCGCTTATCAAACCCCGCTTGATTACCATGCACCACGTGCCATCAACATCACATGATACTTTTCCAAACAGGTTCAATATATCATTAAGTCAATATTAACATTTGATTGTCCAAAATCATGTCATGAGCACGAAAGCGTGTCTAAGCAAAGTGTACTACAACGGTCTAAACCCATGTTGGCGATTTAATAATGTCCAACTAGTAATCCACAACTAGGGTGACAAGGGGTCATGGCACATACTTAAGTAATCAAGGTGTCATACAGCAAATTGGTATTTATCTAACCCCCATGTTTAAACAAAGTATTTTCCTAATTGAACTAGCATGCAATAATTTAAATCAAAATAGATTTCGAAATAGGATCAACATGGTCAAAGCACAACTTGCCTTCAAAAAGCACTTGTTCTTGGTCTTGAGTTGGATCCTGAGTCAATACTTCTCCTTCGAATCCTTCCTGCATTTCAACGCTCTACTCGTAAAGCGTGCAAATAGCAAATACACGAATAAACAATAGGCAAAAAGTGTCCAAACATCCAAATAAAATCCATAAACAGAGAGAACATAATTTTATGAGTTTTTAGAAACTGGAATCGTCAAATTTGGAGTTAAGACGCAAAAGTTATGATTATTTAAAGTTTAAATAATCAATTAAATAATTTTGCAGAGAAAAACTTTAGTCCAAAAATTAATTAAAATTCATATTTAGGTAGGTCTCAATTTTATACAAATTTAGAAATTTGAATCACTCAAATCGGAGTTGAAACGCAAAAGTTATAAGCGTTTGAAGTTTTGAAATTCAAATCAATTATTAAACCGATTTATTAAATCATTTTCTTTTGAAAAATCATTTATTGCGTCGGCGAGGACACGTGGCAGCACTGGATTGGTATGCCGACGTCGGTAGGTCCATGGACTCGGTCCACGCTTCGGCTCGGGTCTACCGTGGACCGGTCCCACGGCTCACGTGTCGGCCCGACATGTCGGCCCACTCGGGTGACGTCATCGCCGGCGTCGTGAGGCTCGGCCCATGGTGGCGACAGTGGGTCCATCCGATGACGCCATGGGTGACGTCCGCGGTGCGATCGCCGACATCGCGGGCCCAGCGTGTCGATGGCCCACGCCGCGCCGCGTGGCGCGGCGGTTCTCCCTGGACACGTGGCACGATCGTAGCCGTTGGTTTGAAAACCGACGGCTAGGATTGATTTGGGCCTCGATTAGCTTGGGCGCGCGGGTTGATCTGGGCCGTTGGATCTTGATCTAACGGTCCAGATCCCAATCTAGCCTGGTTCGGATTCCGCCACGTGGCACGACCTGCCGTTGGATCTAGATCCAACGGTTGAGATTAGATCTAGGATTTTCAACGGAACTCACCGAGGGTGACGTGACGCGATCTGAGCCCTTGGATCTTGATCGGACGGTTGGTGGAGCTCGGTCGGCGATGGCCTCACGGCCAAGTCGTGGCTGCCGGCCGAGGGCAACTCGACCACACGAACGGGCGTTTGGGGACGTGCTCCGCGAGTGAAGGGTCTCTTCGGTGCGCCTGGCCGTGGGTTCCGGATCTGGGGTCAATGGCGGCAGGGGCGACGACGGACGGCGGAATCAAGCAAAACCACGCGGAGGGATGCTATGACTCAGCGAGCCGGTCCGCATCTACTAATGGCTGAGGCTCGGTGAGGTAGGGTAGAGAGTCTTGCGGCGGTCACGGGCGGGTCCCTCGGAGTGTAGCACCGGTATTTAAATGCCCTCGGCATGCGCAGCGCCGGACGGAACCCTAATCCTACACGGCAGCGGCAGCGGCGGAGGAGTCCGGCTCGGACTCGGCGGGGACGATGACGCCACGGCCGTCCACGTGGCACGATCAGCGCCGCGATCGGCGTGGACGCGATCGGATCCGTCTTGATTCGGCCAAAGCGATGCGGGAAGATCCCGACCGCTGGATCTTGATCCAGCGGTTGGGATCGATTAGGTTTTGGAGTTGGTTTGGTCGAGTCACGTGGCTCGGGTCGGACTCGAACTTCGAAGTCCGACTGGCTCGATCGGATGAACAAGATTTGACCCGACTTGAATTTCCAGCGATTTAATATTTAAAATAATTCCCGATAATTCATTTAATTCATTAAAAATAGCAAAATACTCGAGAAAAATTCGGAAAAATTCTGGAAAATATTTTGGAACATTTTGGACTCAAATAAAATATTTCCAACAAAATTTTATTTGCAAAATTAAATTCTTTAATTATTTCAAGATGGAATAAATTCAAATAAATTCCAAATAAATCCAAATAAATCCTTAAAATTCCAAAAATTCACCAAAGTGCCAAATCACACATGAATTTAAGAAAAGCAAAATTTTGGGGTGTTACAAACCTCCCACCCTTAATAGAATCTCGTCCCCGAGATTCTGGGCTAACTAAGGAATAGGTTTGGAAACTCTTTCCTCAATTCCTCTTCAAGGCTCCCAAGTCGCTTCGCTTTCTTCATGGTTGCTCCAATCGAACTCTCTGAAACGGGTTGACTTATTTCTAGTCTCTCGATCCATAGTGTCCAAAATCTTCACTGATGCTCCTTGTAAGTCAAATCCTCTTGCAACTCAATTAACTCTAGCGGTGTCTGCTCTCGGGAACTCTGAGACACTTCTTCAATCGGGACACATGGAATACATCATGCACTCCTGCTAATGACTGTGGCAACTCAGTTGATAAGCAACTTCACCTCTGCGGCTCAAAATCTTAAATGGTCCAACATAACAGGTGCGAGTTTCCCTTTGGCATGGAACCTCTTAACTCCCCGAGAGGCGTAACTACGAGGTATACAAAGTCGCCTGGTTCAAAACTCAAATCCTCGCGACGATTGTCGGCATAACTCTTCTCGCCGAGATTGGGCGATCTTCAACCTTTCCTAATCATGGCGATCTGCTTCTTCAGCCTCTCCCAAGAATATCGTGCCCAAAGACACGGGCGCTCGCCGGTCTCATTCCAATTCAATGGCGTCAGACATGGTCGCCCATACAAGGCCTCAAAAGGTGACATCTCAGAAACTAGCCTGATAACTATTGTTGTAAGCCGAACTCGGCATACGGCAAACTCTTATCCCAAGAGGTAGCATAAGCCAATGCACAAGCTCTTAACATATCCTCCGAGAATCTGGTTGACTCTTTCGGTCTGTCCATCCGTCTGCATGGATGATAAGGTATCTTGAAGTTCAAACGGGTTCCCATGGCCTCATGCAACTTATTCCAGAACCTTGAGGTAAATTGGGTACCTCTGTCTGATACAATCCTCTTTGGCACTCCGTGCAAACAGACGATCCTGATCATGTACAATTCTGCTAATTTATCTCCCGAGTAAGTGGTCTTCACGAGGATAAAATGGGCTACTTTGGTCAAGCGATCCACTATAACCCATATGGAGTCATAACCTCCTTGAGTCTTAGGCAAACCGGTAATGAAATCCATTCCAATTTCCTCCCACTTCCACTCAGGTATTTTCACGTTGTAGTAATCCTGTTTGGTCTCTCGATGCATTGCCTTGACTCTCCTGGCATACGTCGCACAATGCAACATGCTCGGCAACTTCACGCTTCATACTCGGCCACCGAATCTTTCCTTCAAATCCCGATACATTTTGGCGCTTCCAGATGAATTGAGTACTTGGAGTCGTGGGCTTCCTCCAAAATCAGTTGCTTTAACTCCTTCTTGTTAGGCACACAAATGCGATCCTTCATCCACAACGTGCCTTGCTCATCCAACTTGAAGTCCTTTGCCTTGCCTTCTTCCTTGATGGACTTGATCCCGCGGATCTTGTCATCATCCCTCTGTCCTTCTCGGATCGATCCTCTAGGGTAGGCTTTACTTCTAATGCGGCCAAGAATCCGCTAGGTACAACCTCAATCTTCATTCTCTGGAAATCCTCACATAGCTCATCCTGGCTTGTGGCTAGCAACATGCTCACGGTATGGCTTTTCTCCGACTCAAGGCATCGGCAACTACGTTGGCCTTCCCGGATGGTAATGGATTCCAACATTGTATTCCTTGATCAACTCTAACCATCTCCTCCGCCTCATATTCAGATCCGACCGGGTGAATATGTACTTAAAACTCTTATGATCCGTATACACTTCACATCACATTCCCGATCGAGATAGTGATGCCATATCTTCAAGGCATGCACTACACGGCAACCTAACTCTAGGTCATGTGTCGGATAATTTTCCTCATCGGCCTCAACTGCCTTGATGCATAAGCGGCGACCTTTCCATTCTGCATCAAAGACACATCCAAGTCCTTGGCGCGATGCGTCACAATAAATATCGAAGCTTTGAGCAACATCCGGTAGAACTAACACCGGTCTTTGATGTCAATCGCTTCTTCAGCTCCTAAAATCCTTTCTCACATTCTCAAGGCGTCCAGGCAAACTTCTTTTCCTTCTTGACAATTGCGTAAGAGGTTTCGCAATTATCGAGAAGCCTTCGATGAAAGCAGGTAGTATCCTCGCCATTCCAAGGAAACTCCGACCTGGTCACGGTCTTTGGTCGCTCCCAATGTAACACGCCTTCTACTTTGCTTGGATCTACGGCGACTCCTTCTCGGTCATTACATGTCCAAGAAACTCCACCTTGTCCTTCCAAAAATCACACTTGCTGAACTTGGCGAAAAGTTCTTTGTTCCTCGGCTTTTCCAAAACTACTTCTTAAGTGTTCGGCATGTTCATCCTCCTGTCTTGGAGTAGATTAGGATATCATCTATGAACACGATGACAAACTTGTCCAAATATTCCATGAACACCTTATTCATCATATTCATGAAATAGGTCATGCGCATTCGTTAAATCGATCCAAAGGACATAATCAGAACTTCGTAATGTCCATATCTTGACGAGAATGCCGTCTTGAATATCTTCTGATCGGATCTTCAACTGATGGTATCGATCTAAGATCAATCTTGGAGAAAACTCCGGCTCCTCTCACCGATCAAACAAATCATCAATCCTGGTAGCGGATACTTATTCTTCACGGTGACTTCATTGAGTGCACGGTAGTCGATGCACATCCTGAAACTTCCGTCCTTCTTCTTGACAAACAAAACTGGTGCTCCCCACGGCGATTTAACTCCTCGATAAATCCTTTCTCCATTAACTCTTCTAGCTGTTTCTTCATCTCAACCAACTCCTCGGTGGACATCCGATAGGGTCTCTTTGCTATCGGTCTTTGTACAGGTACAAGCTCTATCACAAACTCTATGTCCCCTGTCTCAGCGGCATACAGGTAGATCTTCGGGGAAAAACATCTGGGTACTCATTCACTCTTGAGACATCCTCTATGCCGATTGCCTTGGCATCATTAACCATCAAGCTGTCCATCTCTAAGCTGCGGTGGCTTGAAATTCCACTTTCTTCCCACACGGGCTCTCAATCGAGATAGTCCTTCGTCCACAATCCAATACAATTTTGTGCTTGGATAACCAATCCATTACCAAAATAACGCCTAAGGTCCAGGTCTCCAAAATAATAAGGTTTGCTAGGAACTCTATTCCATCTATTAGTATTCTCACCCTGGAACATCCTACTTTCATTGAGTTCGGAACTGTGGGTTTGAACTAAAAGCATGCATCTAAGTCTTGCAATCCTCAAATCATTTCTAGTAGCAAAGCCTTGCGAAACAAGCGAATGCGAACCTCGAGTCAAACAAAATCAAGCTGTTGCAGTCTTGAGTTAACAAGTAACTTACCCGGTCGACGTCCGTAGCATTCGCAGCATCAGGTGACATGGTTGACTCGGCCTCTCACCACGGTGCAGGGTGTGGCTCCTGGTGTTTGGCGTCCTAGCCGGGTGGTTCCTAGATTGAATCGAATCGGGGTCACTCCTGCTGTCTTCTTTGGACAAGCTGTTGGCAAGGTGTCCTGGCTCGTTGCGATTGTAGCAGCATCTCACTGTTTCCTTGCCGATTGCTCGAGCAGCGTTTCTAGCAGTGGGCTGGGTCCGTAGTTACGATTGGCGTGTCTTGGTGCTGGGGATGGTGTCCTTGTTGCATTCTCGTGGTTGAAATCTGAAGAATTGATTTGGTGCAACTCTCGAAGCACTTGCGTTCCTGGCGTGATCCTTCTTTGTTGCATCCTCGCGCTTCTGTTCTCATCCAGTTCCTTGCGCTTGTCCTCAAGAATAAGCGCCTTATTCACCGGCTCTTAGAAATGCGGAAAGGTGTGGGTGATCAATCCTACTTGCAATCCCGAGTTAAGTCCCTTCATAAAAGCGAGGTATGCGGCTTTATCCGTCGCTACATCCTCAGTGCACGTGGCGTGCTAGCCGTGTGAACTTGTTCAGGTAGTCGACCACTGGTGATTACCTTGCTTCCGTGCTCTGAACTCCTCCTTCTTAAGGTCCATGATTCCTTCGAGCACGTGATCTTGTCGGAATGCAACTGTGAATTCTTCCCAAGTGATATCTTGAGGGTTCTCTTGCGTGGCAGAAGTTCTCCCACCATTCTGGCCCTTCGGTGATGAGAAGCGTAGAGTACCTTCTCATTTCCTATGCATTGAGCTATGTGTAGCTTCCTCTCGATTGATCTTAACCAATCATCGGCCTCCAATGGATTGGCATTCCCAGAGAAAGTGGGTGGGTGAGTTCTCATGAACTCGACGACTTTGTATTCTGGCGTGGTCCCCGATTAACTTGATTAGCGGTGGCCTGGCGATGACGTGTTGCATTTGTTGCATCATAGCATGCATCAAGCGAAATGCAGCAAGAAAGCTCCGAAATTGCACATCCAAGTGGCGGTCTTTGGTGCTCCCTCATTGGGGTTTTCCAGCGAGAACCGCCTTCCATTGCCTCCAAAGTTTCCACGGGTATTCACCATCTCGATTTGCTCTAGGTTTAGAGATGAGAGGGAAACAAGAATAGACAAGTAATATGGAACTTATGCGGGGCGAAAGGTGTACTTTAAGGTCCAACTTTATTATTGATATTAATAACTTGGTATGGTTGCTTACAATGCCTATTGTAACACCCCAAAATTTTGCTTTTCTTAAATTCATGTGTGATTTGGCACTTTGGTGAATTTTTGGAATTTTCTGGAATTTATTTGGATTTATTTGGAATTTATTTGAATTTATTCCATTTTGAAATAATTAAAGAATTTAATTTTACAAATAAAATTTTGTTGGAAATATTTTATTTGAGTCCAAAATGATCCAAAATACTTTCCAGAATTTTTAAATTTTTCTCGAGTCATTTGCTATTTTTAATGAATTAAATGAATTCTTGGGAATTATTTTAAATATTAAATCGCTGGAAATTCAACTCGGGTCAAGTATCTTGTTCATCCGACCGAAGTCGAACCCGAGTCGGACTCGAACCGACCGAGCCGATTGACTCGATCAAACCAGCTCAAAACCCTAATCAATCCCAACCGTTGGATCAAGATCCAGCGGTGAGATCCGCCCGTGCAGTTCGAGTGTATCCGCCGGATCCGGATCACGTCGCGCCCGTCGCGATCGTGGCCGTTGATCGTGCCACGCGGATGGGCCAGGTATGCTTGTCGTCGTCTCGCCCGAGACCGAGCGGACTCCGCCGCCGCGTCACTTGGCAAGTGGGAAACTAGGTTTCCAGTGTCCCGTGAACGCCGAGGCTATTTAAAGCGTGAGACGTCCCAGAGGTTTCCCTCATCCTTGCGCACCCGTTCCCGAGCCATCTCGCTGAGCGCCGTTGTTTGCCGTGCGAGCTCGCCAGTAGTTGGAGAAGTGACCGCCGCGGTTTTGCTCGATTCCGTCGCCGTCAGTCGTCTTCCGCCGAGAAGGAGCCAGATCCGGAACCACCGTGGACGACGCACCCGAAGGAAGGATTCGCCAGCGAGCAACCCCAAAGCTTGCCGTCGGGCTCGTCGTCGTCTCCGTCTCCGGTGGCTGCAGCGCCGCCGCGTCGCCATCGACTTCGCGAGCTCGGTGAACCGTCAGATCCAGATCGGACGGTTGAGGTGAGTTCACGTGTCCCCAACCCGATTAGATCTGGACCGTTGGATCAAGATCCAACGGTTCACAATCGCCACATGCTGTAGTAGTGTTATTATAGGATTAGATCTGGACCGTCCGATCTAAATCGAACGGCCCACGATCATCGAGTAGTTTCAACGTGTTAACCCTGGATCTAATCCGCGCCGTTGATTTTCAAACCAACGGTCGTGATTGCGCCACGTGTCGGGAAGTTGGACCCGGCAGCGGGTGGCCCGATCCGCAGCAGCGTGCGTGTATGTGGCCGACACGCGGGGCCAGCGTGTCGAGGGGCCCGCATGTCGGCCGGACCGACCAGCGCCGGCGTCACCCATGACGCGTCATCGGTGGGACCCACACTGTCGCACCGTGGCTGAAATTTGAACCCATTGACGTCGGCCGATGACGTCACCGAGTGAGCCCACATGTCGATCTCACGATAGAATCGTGGACCGAGTCCACAGTAGACCCGAAATGAAAGCGTGGACCAAGTCCATGGACCGGTGGCGTCCAGCCAACCAATCAGAGGCTGCCACGTGTCCATCTTGACGCAATAATTAATTTCCGAAAAGAAAATGATTTAATAAATCGGTTTAATAATTGATTTGAATTTCAAAACTTCAAACGCTTGTAACTTTTATGCGTTTCAACTCCGATTTGAGTGATTCAAATTTCTAAATTTGTATAAAATTGAGATCTACCTAAATATGAATTTTATTTAATTTTTGGACTAAAGTTTTTCTCTGTAAAATTATTTAATTGATTATTTGAACTTTAAATAATCATAACTTTTAACGTCTTAACTCCAAATTTGTGATTCCAGTTTCTAAAAATTCAGAAAATTATGTTCTCTCTGTTTATGGATTCTATTTGGAGTTTTGGGATGTTTTTGCCTATTGTTTATTTGTGTATTTGCTATTTGCACGCTTTACGAGTAGACGTTGAAGTCTGGGAAGGATTCGAAGGAGAAGTATTGACTCGGGATCAACTCAAGACCAAGAACAAGTACTTTTTGAAGGCAAGTTGTGCTTTGACCATGTTGATCCTATTTCGAAATCTATTTTGATTTAAACTATTGCATGCTAGTTCAATTAGAAGAAAAATACTTTATTTAAACATGGGGTTAGATAAATACCAATTTGCTGTATGACACCTTGATTACTTAAGTATGTGCCATGACCCTTGTCACCCTAGTTGTGGATTACTAGTTGGACATTATTAGATTGCCAACATGGGTTTAGACCGTGTAGTATCTTGCTTAGACACACTTTCGTGCTCATGACATGATTTTGGACAATCAAATGTTAATATTGACTTAATGATATATTGAACCTGTTTTGGAAAGGTATCATGTGATGTTGATGGCACGTGGTGCATGGTAATCAAGCTGGGGTTTGATAAATGATTTCGACCAGGGCATGTGGCAAGAGTAATCAGGTGGGCCGATTGTGGCATTGGGGATGTTGATTTGGTTCTTGGGTAGTCTTGCCACTGGTCACCCTAAGGACTTAACCTTGCAAGCCTTTGAACTGGGTCTAACGTGCAACCACATGTACGTAATGGGACGGACCTAGTTGACTAAGTTGCTAATAACGTGCACTGTGGGACCTCGGGGAGGTCAACTACACCCTTTGTGTAAGTTGTGCGGGAGCGTCTGGGCCGAGGCCAGTACCCATCTAACGGTTGATTGGCCTAGACTTCGCCTTAAGCGAAGGGAAGGGTTAGTCTTGTAATAACCGTGGAGGACCACTTGTATTGTTAGAGGTTTCCGAAAGACTTTATTCTGAGGAACTTCGCCTTTGTGGTGTTTGACTGTATCTTGTGGGTAAAGTGCATAACCTCTGCAGAGTTTAGAATCTATTCGAATAGCCGTGTCCGCGGTATTGGACATCGCCGGGAATTACAATCAAGGGTTAGATTTTCTCAAAAATAACTTTGGTTTGAAAGGTTGGGCTGGTTTAATAATGAAGTTGATGGAAATGTGGTTTAGGATGGGAAGATGTTTACTAAACTTCTTGAAAAGTTATTTATGCTTTACTTATTTTTACCGCTTTCGAATCTACTTATATTACTTTTCAAATGCTTTATTTCTTTGCAAATATACCTTGAGCTACTCCTTTGTACCAAGCCATGCATATAGTATATTAGCCTGCATTCTGTGCATGACTTGCTGAGTACCAAGTACTCACCCTTGCCTCAATACAACACCAGTTGAAGAGGAGACTACACCAGCTTTGGAGGAGGAACTCCAAGAGGATCCGTCTACTTAGGAAAGCGAGCCGATCGGTTACGTGGTATCTTGGATGGCGCCACGATGTTACCTTATTTGATTTTCCGCTGCTATTATTTTTCTCTGAATAAGTTTCGCCTTGCGAGGCATACATTTGTAATTTGACCATAAGGTCAAGTAACCAGCTTGACTATTTAAATAAAGTACTTTGATAATATCGATTGGTATGATTGTGATATTTACCAATGTTAAGACTGTGTCCACTAGCGCGTTCCTGGACTAGTGCTGAATACACAGAGGGTCCGGATTTGCAAATTCGGGGTCCCGACACCTAAGGGCCTTGCAACACATACTGCACACTCAGCAAACAAATGAAAATCCAAATCGAACTAACACTGGAGTCTGACGCCTAAAGGGTGACTCTTTATTCTATGACGCGACTCGGCGAAGGAGTCTCACTATAGAACCTATGCTCACTCATCGAGAAAACCTCCACGGCCTGGGTACGGATGCTGCGGCATAGGCGCGAAACGATTGCTTTGTTTGCTGAGTGTGCAGTATGTGTTGCAAGGCCCTTAGGCATTGTAAGCAGCCATACCAAGTTATTAAATAATAAAGTTGGACCTTAAAGTTACCCCTTTCGCCCCGCATAAGTTCCATATTACTCGTCTATTCTTGTTTCCCTCTCATCTCTAAACCTAGAGCAAGCCAAATGAGATGGTGAACACCGTGGAAACTTTGGAAGCAATGGGAGTGGTTCTCGCCAATGAAAACCCCAATGATGGAGCACCAGCCGCCATTTGGATATGCAGAATTTGGAGCTTTTCTTGCTGCCCAGACTCGATTGATGCATGCTATGATGCAACAAATGCAGCACGTCCAACGCTCAGGCCACTTTGCTAATCAAGTTAATCATGGACAACGCCCGAGAATACAAGACTATCGAGTTCATGAGAACTCACCCACCCACTTTCTCTGGGAATGCCAATCCATTGGAGGCCGATGATTGGTTAAGATCAATCGAGAGGAAGCGCACATAGCTCAATGCATAGGAAATGAGAAGGTACTCTCGCTTCTCATCAATTTGGAAGACAACGACCAGCCGAATGGTGGGAGAACTTCGTGCCACGCAAGAGAACCCTCAAGATATCACTTGGGAAGAGTTCACGGTGCATTAAACGGTATCACGTGCACTGAAGGAATCATGGACCTTAAGAAGGAGGAGTTGAGCATCAAGCAAGGTAATCGGCCGGTGGCCGACTACCTAAACAAGTTCACACAGCTAGCACGCTACGCTTTTTGAGGATGTAGCGACGGAGATAAATCCAGGCAGTCTCGCTTATGAAGGGACTTAGCCGAGGATTGCAAGACTTAAGTGCATGCTTTAGTTCAAACCCACAGTTCCGAACTCCGAGCGAAAGTAGGATGTTAGGGTGAGAATACTAATAGGTGGAATAGAATTCCTAGCAAACCTTATAATTTTGGAGACCCGGACCTTAGGCGTCATATTGGGAATGGATTGGTTATCCAAGCACAAGGCCGTATTGGATTGTGGGCGAAGGACTATCTCGATTGAGAGCCAGTGTGGGAAGAAAGTGGAATTTCAAGCCACTGCGATTAGAGATGAGCAGTTGATGGTTAACAGTACCAAGGCAATCAGCATAGAGGAAGTCCCAAAGTAGTGAATGAGTACCCCGATGTCTTTCCCGAAGATCTACAGTATGCCGCTTGAGACGAGGACATAGAGTTTGTGATAGAGCTTGTACTGTACATGCAGATAGCAAAGAGACCCTATCGGATGTCTACCGAGGAGTTGGTAGAAATGAAGAAGCTTGACTAGAAGAGTTAATGGAGAAAGGATTTATCGAGACCGAGTTAAATCGCGTAGGGGAGCACCCAGTTTTGTTTGTCAAGAAGAAGGGCGGGAGTTTCAGGATGTGCATTGACTATCGATGCGCTCAACGAAGTCACCGTGAAGAATAAGTATCCGCTACCAGGATTGATGATTTGTTTGATCGGTTGAGAGGAGCCGGAGTTTTCTCCAAGATTGATCTGAGATCGAGGATACCATCGATTGAAGATCCGATCGAGAAGATATTCGAAGGCGCATTCTCGTCAAGATATGGACATTCACGAGTTCTGATTATGTCCTTTGGTGACGAATGCGCGACTTATTTCATGAATATGATGAATAAGGTGTTCATGGAATATTTGGACAAGTTTGTCGTCGTGTTCATAGGCGATATCCTAATCTACTCCAAGACAGAGGATGAACATGCCGAACACTTAAGGCGAGTTTTGGAAAAGTGAGGAACAGCAACTTTTAGCCAAGTTCAGCAAGTGTGATTTTGGAAGGACAAGGTGGAGTTTCTTGGACATGTAATGACCGCGAAGAGTCGCCAGTAGATCCAAGCAAAGTAGAAAGCTGTGTTACATTGGGGCGGTAGAAGGCGTGACCCAGTTCGGAGTTTCCTTGGAATGGCGAGGATACTACCGCCGGCTTCATCGAAGGCTTCTCGACAATTGCGAAACCTCTTACGCAATCTTTGAAGAAGGAAAAGAAGTTTGCATGGGCCTTGAGAATGTGAGAAAGGATTTCAGGAGCTGAAGAAGCGATTGGCGTCGGCCTGAGGTGTTAGTTCTCTGGGATGTTGCTCAAAGCTTCGATATTTATTGTGACGACGCGCCAAGGACTTGGATGTGTGCCGATGCGAGCGGAAAGGTAAATCGCTTATGCATCAAGGCGATTGAGGCCGCATGAGGAAAATTATCCGACACATGACTTAGAGTTAGGCTGCCAGTAGTGCATGCTTTGAAGATATGGCGTCACTATCTCGATTGGAAGCAGATGTGAAGTATATCACGGATCATAAGAGCCTTAAGTACATATTCACCCAGTCGGATCTGAATATGAGGCAGAGGAGATGGTTGGAGTTGATCAAGGACTATAATGTTGGAATCCATTACCATCCCGGGAAGGCCAACGTAGTAGCCGATGCTCTGAGTCGGAAAAGCCATACCGTGAGTATGTTGCTAGCCACAAATCAAGATGAGTTATGTGAGGATTTTCAAAAGATGAAGATTGAGGTTGTACCTAGCGGATTCTTGGCCGCATTAGAAGTAAAGCCTACCCTAGAGGGTCAGATCCGAGAAGGACAGAAGGATGATGACAAGATCCGCAGGATTAAGTCCATCAAGGAGGAAGGCAAGGCAGAGGACTTCAAGTTGGATGAGCAAGGCACGTTATGGATGAAGGATCGGATTTGTGTGCCTAACAAGAAGGAGTTAAAGCAAGCGATTTTGGAAGAAGCCCATGACTCCAAGTACTCAATTCATCACAGGCGCCAAGATGTATCGAGGATCTGAAGGAGAGATTCTGGTGGCGGGTATGAAACGAGAAGTTGCCGAGCATGTTGCATTGTGCGGCGTATGCCGAGAAGTCAAGGCAATGCATCGAGACCAGCAGGATTGCTACAACCGCTGAAAATACCTGAGTGGAAGTGGGAGGAAATCGGAATGGATTTCATTACCGGTTTGCTTAGAAGACTCAAGGAGGTTACGACTCCATATGGGTTATAGTGGATCGCTTGACTAAAGTAGCCCATTTTATCCCGTGAAGACCACTTACTCGGGAGATAAATTAGCAATTATTACATGATCGAGATTGTCTGTTTGCACGGAGTGCCAAAGAGGATTGTATCGGACGAGGTACCCAATTTACCTCAAGGTTACGGAATAAGTTGCATGAAGCCATGGGAACCGTTTGAACTTCAGTCTGACTTATCATCCATGAGACGGATGGAGCGGAGACCGAAAGAGTCAACCAGATTCTGGAGGATATGTTGAGAGCTTGTGCATTAGCTTATGCTACCTCTTGGGATAAGAGTTTGCCGTATGCCGAGTTCGATTACAACAATAGTTATCGAGGCTAGTTCTGAGATGTCACCTTTTGAGGCCTTTGTATGGTCGACCTGTCGGGACGCCATTAAATTGGAATGAGACCGGCGGCGCCGTGTCTTGGACCTGATATTCTTCAAGAGGCTGAAGAAGCGGTCGCCATGATTAGGAAAGGTTGAAGATCGCCCAATCTCGACGAAGAGTTATGCCGACAATCGTCGCCGAGAATTGAGTTTTGAACGAGAAGACTTTGTTTACCTCAGAGTTACGCCTCTCGGGGAGTTAAGAGGTTCCATGCCAAAGAAACTTCGCACCCGTTATGTTGGACCGTTTAAGATTTTGAGTCGCAGAGGCGGTTGCCTATCATTGGAGTTGCCACGATCGTTGGCGGGAGTGCATGATGTATTCCATGTGTCCCGATTGAAGAAGTGTCTCCGAGTTCTGAGGAGCAGACACCGCTAGAGTCAATTGAGTTGCAAGAGGATTTGACTTATAAGGAGCATCCCGTGAGGATTACGGACACAATGGATCGAGAAACTAGAAACAAGTCAACCCGTTTACGTAGAGTTCGATTGGAGCAACCATGAAGAAAGCGAAGCGACTTGGGAGGGCCGAAGAGGATTTGAAGAAAGAGTTTCCAAACCTATTCTGTAGTGAGCCCTGAATCTCGGGGACGAGATTCTATTAAGGGGGGGAGGTTTGTAACACCCCAAAATTTTGCTTTTCTTAAATTCATGTGTGATTTGGCACTTTGGTGAATTTTTGGAATTTTCTGGAATTTATTTGGATTTATTTGGAATTTATTTGAATTTATTCCATTTTGAAATAATTAAAGAATTTAATTTTACAAATAAAATTTTGTTGGAAATATTTTATTTGAGTCCAAAATGATCCAAAATACTTTCCAGAATTTTTCTGGAATTTTTCTGAGTCATTTGCTATTTTTAATGAATTAAATGAATTACTGGGAATTATTTTAAATATTAAATCGCTGGAAATTCAACTCGGGTCAAGTCTTTGTTCATCCGGCCGAAGTCGGAACCCGAGTCGGACTCGAGTCGAGCCGAGCGATTGACTCGATCAAACCAAATCAAAACCTAATCAATCCCAGCCGATTGGATCAAGATCCAACGCTTTGAGATCCGCCACGTCACCGGTTCGAGCGTATCCGGCCGGATCCGTCGCGCCCGTGTGATAAGTGGGCCGTTGATCGTGCCCACGTGGGCGGTATCGTCGTCGTCTCCGCCGAGGCCGGCCGGACTCCGCGCGCGTCGCCGCCGTAGGAAACTAGGTTTCCGTGTCCGCGCGAGCCGAGGCTATTTAAAGCGTGAGGCGTCCCCGAGGTTGCCCTCATCCTTGCGCACCGTTCCCGAAGCCATCTCGCCTGAGCCGCCGTTGTTTGCCCGTGCGAGCTTCGCCGTAGTTGGAGGAAGTGACCGCGCGGTTTTGCTCGATTCGGTCCGTCGCCGTCAGTCGTCTTCCGCCGAAGGAGCCCGGATCCGGAACCACCGTGGCGAGACGCACCGAAGGAAGGATTCACGCCAGCGGAGCAACCAAAGCGCCGTCGGGCTCGTCGTCGTCTCCGTCTCCGATGAGCTGCCAGCGCGCCCGCGTCGCCATCGACCCATGAGCTCGGTGAACCGTCGAGATCGAATCGGACGGTTGAGGTGAGTTCACGTGTCCCCAACCCAATTAGATACGGACCGTTGGATCAAGATCCAGCAGTTCCTAATCGCCACGTCTTTGTAGTAGTGTTATTATAGGATTAGATGCGGACCGTCCGATCTAAATCGAGCGGCCCACGATCATCGAGTAGTTTCAGCGTGTTAACCACTGGATCTAATCCGCGCCGTTGATTTTCAAACCAGCGGTCGTGATTGCGCGCCACGTGTCGGGAAGTTGGACCCGGCAGCGGTCGGTAGCAGATCCAGCGTGCGTGTGTGGCCCGACGCAGGCGCGTGTCGAGGGCGCGTATGTCGGTAGCGGACCCGGCCCAGCGGCGTCACCCATGGCGTCATAGGTGGGACCCACCTGTCGACGCACCGTGGTGAGCCCGCCGACGTCGGCGATGGCGTCACGAGTGGGCCCACATGTCGATCTCCACGTAGAATCGTGGACCGAGTCCACTGATGAGACCCGGCCGGCGTGGACCAAGTCCATGGACCGGCTGGCGTCAACCAACCAATCGAGGCTGCCACGTGTCCATCTTTGACGCCAATAATTAATTTCCAAAAGAAAATGATTTAATAAATCGGTTTAATAATTGATTTGAATTTCAAAACTTCAAACGCTTGTAACTTTTGCGTTTCAACTCCGATTTGAGTGATTCAAATTTCTAAATTTGTATAAAATTGAGATCTACCTAAATATGAATTTTATTTAATTTTGGACTAAAGTTTTTCTCTGTAAAATTATTTAATTGATTATTTGAACTTTAAATAATCATAACTTTTGCGTCTTAACTCCAAATTTGACGATTCCAGTTTCTAAAAATTCAGAAAATTATGTTCTCTCTGTTTATGGATTCTATTTGGAGTTTTGGGATGTTTTTGCCTATTGTTTATTTGTGTATTTGCTATTTGCACGCTTTACGAGTAGACGTTGAAGTGCCGGAAGGATTCGAAGGAGAAGTATTGACTCAGGATCCAACTCAAGACCAAGAACAAGTACTTTTTGAAGGCAAGTTGTGCTTTGACCATGTTGATCCTATTTCGAAATCTATTTTGATTTAAACTATTGCATGCTAGTTCAATTAGAAGAAAAATACTTTATTTAAACATGGGGTTAGATAAATACCAATTTCTTTGTATGACACCTTGATTACTTAAGTATGTGCCATGACCCTTGTCACCTAGTTGTGGATTACTAGTTGGACATTATTAGATTGCCAACATGGGTTTAGGCCGTTGTAGTATCTTTGCTTGGAGCACACTACGTGCTCATGACATGATTTTGGACAATCAAATGTTAATATTGACTTAATGATATATTGAACCTGTTTTGGAAAGGTATCATGTGATGTTGATGGCACGTGGTGCATGGTAATCAAGCGGGGTTTGATACTTGATTTCGGCCAGGGGCATGTGGCAAGAGTAATCAGGTGGGCCGGTTGTGGCATTGGGGATGTTGATTTGGTTCTTCGGGTAGTCTTGCCCTGGTCACCTAAGGACTTAACCTTGCAAGCCTTTGAAGCCTGGGTCTAACGTGCAACCACATGTCCGTAATGGGACGGACCTAGTTGACTAAGTTGCTAATAGCATTACTGTGGGACCTCGAGGAGGTCAACTACACCCTTTGTGTAAGTTATGCGGGGAGCGTCTGCAGGCTGAGGCAGTACCCATCTAACGGTTGATTGGCCTAGACTTTCGCCTTAAGCGAAGGGAAGGGTTAGTCTTAATAACCGGGAGGACCACTTGTATTGTTAGAGGTTTCCAAAGACTTTATTCACGAGGAACTTCGCCTTTGTAGTGTTTGACTGTATCTTGTGGGTAAAGTGCATAACCTCTGCGAGTTTAGAATCTATTCGAATAAGCCGTGTCCGCGGTATTGGACATCGCTCGGGAATTACGATCAAGGGTTAGATTTTCTCAAAAATAACTTTGGTTTGAAAGGTTGGGCTGGTTTAATAATGAAGTTGATGGAAATGTGGTTTAGGATGGGGAAGATGTTTACTAAACTTCTTGAAAAGTTATTTATGCTTTACTTATTTTCTTGCTTTGAATCTACTTATATTACTTTTCAAATGTCTTTGTTTCTTGCAAATATACCTTGAGCTACTCCCTTTGTACCAAGCCATGCATATAGTATATTAGCACATTCGTGTGCATGACTTGCTGAGTACCAAGTACTCACCCTTGCCTCAATACAACACCCAGTTGAAGAGGAGACTACACCGGCTTTGGAGGAGGAACTCCAAGAGGATCCGTCTACTTAGGGAAGCGAGCCCGGTCGGTTGCTGTGGTATCTTTGGATGGCGCCGCGATGTTACCTTATTTGATTTTCATTTGCTATTATTTTTCTCTGAATAAGTTTAGCCTTATGCGGTATACATTTGTAATTTGACCATAAGGTCAAGTAACTTGACTTGACTATTTAAATAAAGTACTTTGATAATATCGATTGGTATGATTGTGATATTTACCAATGTTAAGGCTGTGTGCACTAAGCGCGTTCTGGACTAGTGCTGAATACCACGAGGAGTCGGATTTGCAAATTCGGGTCCCGACACCTAAGGGCCTTGCAACACATCTCTGCACACTCGGCAAACAAATGAAAATCCAAATCGAACTAACACTTGGAGTCGGCGCCTAAAGGGTGACTCTTTATTCTATGGCGACTGGCCGAAGGAGTCTCACTATAGAACCTATGCTCACTCATCGAAAACCTCCACGGCCTGGAATGCGGATCTTTGCGGCATAAGCGCGAAAGCTTGATTGCCATGTCCGACAAGCTGTGTCCTCTATGGTAGTCGAAGAAGCGATGTCCTCGTCGAGATCGACTCCTCTGGATCTGGCTCGTGTGGCTCGAAATGCTTGGCTCTGGAGTGCAGTCGTACAAAGTCATCTCCAACTCGTCAATCCTTCGCAGAAGGTGTGCCACATACTCTTGAGCTTCCCGCCATCTGTTTTTCTCTGGCCGTGATCTCCTTGCGGGCCTTACAGCTCCTTGCTTTTATTATCTAGTACATCCTCTTGGCGACAACAAATCGTGCCAAGCTGTGTAACCGTGGCATCCTCATCCTGAATAAGCCTTGGGTCAAGAAAGGTTGTCACTGCTTGTGGATGATAACGGAACACCGTGCTCTCAATTCTCTGGCGTAGATACGGGTAATGTGCGCATTGCTCGTCGTGATACTTCTTGGATACCCATCTGCATTGTAGATCTCTGGCGGTCGCGGTGTATCGAGGCGATTGCACAGGCCCTTCTTCCTAGCAGTACCTCAATCTTTACGTCACAAGCCTTGATCAATCCCACTTGTCTGATCACTTCTACTTGGTATTGGGGCTTCTCAAAATCTCTGAGAATTTGTAGCATATGCCAAAGTTCATGGCGTGACCAACTCCTAGATCAGCGTGGTTGAACTCTTCCTCCATCTGTCACAAGAGTGCCTTGCGTAGAACTCGGAATTTTTAAAGTGTGACAAGGTAAGGGAAAATTTCAGCAAGAGACAAGAAAAGAGAGAAGGGGATAAGTCGAGATGTCATTTCTTATTTTGACAAATTTTTAGCTTTAGAAAATAGGTTTTATCCTCACTCGACCATTCTAGCTAGGTTGAGCCTACAGTCAAGTATGGCTCGATACCACCTCTGTCGGGACCCCGAATTTGCAAATCCGGACCCTCTGTGTATTCAGCACTAGTCGAGAACGCGCTTAGTGCACCACGATCTTAACATCGGTAAATATCACAATCATACCACTCGATACCAATAAAGTACTTTTATTTAAATAGTCAAACTAGTTACTTGACCTTATGGTCAAGTTACAAATATATGCCTCGCAAGGCAAAGCTTATTCAGAGAAAAATAATAGCAGCGGAAAATCAAAGAAAGGTAACATCGTGGCGCCATCCAGTATACCACGAGGCAAGCGGCCGGGCTCGCTTCCCTAAGTGAGCGGATCCTCTTGGAGCTCCTCCTCCAAAGCTTGTGCGATCTCCTCTTCAAGCGGTGTTGTATTGTGGCAAGGGTGAGTACTTGGTACTCGGCAAGTCAATACCTGAGAATGCAAGCTAATATACTATATGCATGGCTTGGTACAAAGGAATAGCTCAAGGTATATTTGCGATAAACATTTGAAAAGTAATGTAAGTAGATTCGGCGGTAGAAATTAGTAAAGCATAAGTAACTATTCAAGAAGTTTGGTAAACATCTTTCCCATCCTAAACCACATTTCCATCAACTTCATTATTAATCTAGCCCAACCTTTCAAACCAAAGTTATTTTTGAGAAAAATATAACCCTTGACATGTAATTCAAGCGATGTCAATACCGCGGACACGGCTATTCGAATAGATTCTAAACTCTGCAGGAGGTTATGCACTTTACCCACAAAATCTGAGTCAAACACCACAAAGGCGAGTTCCCGTAACAAAGTCTTTTGGAAACTTCTAACAATACAAGTGGTCACTCCCGGTTATTGCGCACTAACCCTTCCCTTAGCTAAGGCGAAGTCTAGGCCAATCAACTGTTAGATGGGTACTGGCCTCAGCCCAGACGCTCCCCGTACAACTTACACAAAGGGTGTAGTTGACCTCCCGAGAGTCCACAGTGCGTTATTAGTAACTTAGTCAACTAGGTCCGTCCCATTCTGAGACATGTGGTTGCACGTTGGACCCAGTTCAAAGGCTTGCAAGGTGAAGTCCTTAGGGTGACGAGGCAAGACTACCCGAAGAACCAAATCAACACTTCCAATGCCACAAGCGGCCCACGATTACTCTTGCCACATGCCCGTCGGCGTGTTTATCAAACTGGTTGATTACCATGCACCATGTGCCATCAACATCACATGATACTTTTCCAAAACAGGTTCAATATATCATTAAGTCAATATTAACATTTGATTGTCCAAAATCATGTCATGAGCACGTAGCGAGTCTAAGCAGTGTACTACAACGGTCTAAACCCATGTTGGCGATTTAATAATGTCCAACTAGTAATCCACAACTAGGGTGACAAGGGGTCATGGCACATACTTAAGTAATCAAGGTGTCATAAAGCAAATTGGTATTTATCTAACCCCCATGTTTAAACAAAGTATTTTCCTAATTGAACTAGCATGCAATAATTTAAATCAAAATAGATTTCGAAATAGGATCAACATGGTCAAAGCACAACTTGCCTTCAAAAAGCACTTGTTCTTGGTCTTGAGTTGGATCCTGAGTCAATACTTCTCCTTGAATCCTTAGGTACTTCAACGTCTACATCGTAAGCGTGCAAATAGCAAATACACGAATAAACAATAGGCAAAAAGTGTCCAAACATCCAAATAAAATCCATAAACAGAGAGAACATAATTTTATGAGTTTTTAGAAACTGGAATAAATCAAATTTGGAGTTAAGGCCTTAAAAGTTATGATTATTTAAAGTTTAAATAATCAATTAAATAATTTGCAGAGAGAAAAACTTTAGTCCAAAAATTAATTAAAATTCATATTTAGGTAGGTCTCAATTTTATACAAATTTAGAAATTTGAATCACTCAAATCGGAGTTGAAACGCATAAAAGTTATAAGCGTTTGAAGTTTTGAAATTCAAATCAATTATTAAACCGATTTATTAAATCATTTTCTTTTGAAAAATCATTTATTGCGTCGGCGAGGACACGTGGCAGCACTGGATTGGTCTGGCGGCGTCAAGTATCCATGGACTCGGTCGCTTCGGCTCGGGTCTCTGTGGACCCGGTCCCGCGGCTCACGTGCCGATGACATGTGGGCCCCACTCGGGTAGCGTCATCGGCGGCGTCGGTGAGGCTCGACCGCACGGTGGCTGACAGTGGAGTCCATCCGATGGCGTCATGGGTGGCGTCACGGTCTGCGATCGGCGACCACGGGCCAGCGTGTCGATGGCTTCCAAGCACGCCCGCGCGTGCCGTGCTTGGCCGATTCGGCTCCACTGGACCGCGTGGCACGATCGTAGCCGTTGGTTTGAAAACCGGCGGCTAGAAGATTGATTTGGGCCTCGATTGCTTGGGCGCGCGGGTTGATCTGGGCGTTGGATCTTGATCTGCGGTCGAGATCCAATCTAACTGATGCGATTCCATTCATTAGCACGACCTAAGCCGTTGGATCTAGATCCAGCGGTTGAGATTAGATCTAGTATTTTCAGCAGGGAACTCACCGAGGGTGGCGTGGCGATCTGAGCCCTTGGATCTTGATCGGACGGTTGGGTGGGCTCGGGTCGGCGATGGCCTCACGCGGCCGAAGTCGTGGGCTGCCTTGGCCGGGGCCAGCGACCACACGAGCTGGCGTTTGGGGCGTGCTCGGCGAGTGAAGGTCTCTTGGTGCGCGCTGGCCGTGGAGTTCCGGATCTGGGTCAATAGCGGCGAGGGGCGACGGACGGCGGCGGAATCAAGCAAAACCAGCGGAGGGATGCTATGACTCCGGCGGCGATTCCGCGAGATCTCACGGCCGGTGAGGCTCGGTGAGGTAGGGTAGAAGTGCGGCGTGGTCACGGCGGTCTCTGGTACCACCCGGTATTTAAATGCCCTCGGCATGCGCGCGGGGCGGAACCCTAATCCTGCGGCGGCAGCGGAGGAGTCCGGCTTCGGACTTCGCGAGGGGCGATGACGCCGCGGCCGTCCGCGTGGCACGATCAACGGCCACGATCGTGTGGGCGCGATCGGATCCGTGCGGATCGGCCAAAGCGATGCGGGAAGATCCTGGCCGTTGGATCTTTATCCAGCGGTTGGGATCGATTAAATTTTGAGTTGGTTTGGTCGAGTCGCGTGGCTTCGGTCGGACTTCGAACTTCGAGTCGACTCGGGCTCGATCGGATGAACAAGATTTGACCCGACTTGAATTTCCAGCGATTTAATATTTAAAATAATTCGATGAATTCATTTAATTCATTAAAAATAGCAAAATACTCAGAAAAATTCCAGAAAAATTTTGGAAAATATTTTGGAACATTTTGGACTCAAATAAAATATTTCCAACAAAATTTTATTTGCAAAATTAAATTCTTTAATTATTTCAAAATGGAATAAATTCAAATAAATTCCAAATAAATCCAAATAAATTCCAGAAAATTCCAAAAATTCACCAAAGTGCCAAATCACACATGAATTTAAGAAAAGCAAAATTTTGGGGTGTTACATCTTCCCATAAAGAAATCAACAAACTAAGCATTAAAACTTGGAAAGGCGCCCAAAACAAGCGCAACACTAGACTCCTCATCTTCGTCTTCACCCAAGGAAGACAAAACCACACACCCATGCGTAGACGATCCGCGAAAGCCCATCACCTTTTCATTTGGTTCAAAAGCGACTAAAGCCAAGAAAAGTAACAAACACCGACCGGGTCGAGCGGCAAAGAACATCTGAAGAAAAACCACCATTAACTCTTCTATTTGACTCCGAGTCAACTACTAGATCAACGGCAGAAAGGATAAGCACTCTTCTCCTCACGAGGGTCAATAGTTCTTCGGTGGTGGCACTAACCCGACCACACCGTCAAACCTCACCCTTACTATGAAATAAGAGAGGTGGCGAAACCCTTCGGCACCAAAACCCACTTTTACCACCACAACAGGAATAATTCAATCATTTATCTCATAGACATAGAACGCATTACTATATCAAATATAGCATTTAGCAACAAGGCTTAAGTACAACATTTAAGCGTAAACAACGATACCCATACCCTTCCTCTTTGTGCATCGATTATGTGTCAAATTTTAGATTAGTTATACCATTTTTTGCAAGTTTTAATGTTGCTATCCTATGACAAAGTTTTAGTTGAAACCTAAGCCATGTTTCTAAGTTATTCCACATCATATTTTAGTTGTACCCTATGGCATGACACTAAAATTCACATTCCAGGACCTCTGACCATTTCGATACCATTGTAACACCCCGGCATTTAATATGCCCGAATGCTACCAAACATAAGCTAAACAACATGTAAGTACCACAATTAAACATAAATTCCAGCAAAGGTTCATATGCTAAAAACCGATATTTCGGCAGCATCTCCTTTGTTTTTCCATGAATTAACACAATCTCAATATCATGGCAAGATATATATATCATAGCACACGACATCTAAAACAACAACATAAATGGACATAACATCAAGTTACGCTAATAATACCACGCTTAACCACTTCATAAACTATAACGAAGCAAATAAGGATTCACAAGCATGCTAGATTAAACCATACATTAAGTTTAGGGCACAACTCTTAATATCATGTCTCCACGTGGTTAATTATGGACTATGATGGTGGAGCTACGTGTAGAAGTGTAGCTAGATCCCTTTTTCCCGCATGCCGATCTCAAAGTACCTAAAAACAACATAAAACACAAGCGTGAGTTCGAAAACTCAGCAAGCATATTGTAATGGACAACAAGATCATTTACAAGACAATAATACCTCACATCACATATAACATCTCATACTTGAGCACATAACAACATCATCATCATTAAAAAAAATGTATTGCAATGCAATGCAATGCAATGTTATGCTCATATCTCCATGGAAACTCATACTGGTATGGTTGAGTACACACCCGTCGGTGTGCACCCTCTCCCCCCTTCCATCCCGAAGATGGAGGGTGCCTACTCCTCGCTTCCACAACCCACGGTAGATGGAATCACGATGTAGGACTTACTCTAATGGCTCTCCGGATTAGTCATAACTTTCTCACCCGACCTTCCCGGATTAGTTAATGAGCTTTCTCACCGCCGGGCCATGTAACATGTCATGCATGCAACTATGCCAATTATCATATTTCACATGTACATAAACATATGGCAACTCATCATGACAAATATAAACACATGGCATCGAACCATGATAATCATACTCAATATTTCATTGGAAAACAGCAAGCATGGCAAGTGAGCATAGCAAGTGTTCAATCTTTCACCCAATATCAACAAACAACCTACAATCCGCTATACATTATAACACACTTGCACTCAACCGCGGGCGGCGGATTTGTGGCACGTAGAGGCACTCCCGGTGTCACACCACCTGCACATAGGCATCACACACTCAAAATAATGCCCGCAAAACAGTACACAAATCCCCATCTAACCCGACATTGCCCACTACTTGCAAACCTAAAAACAGAGGTTCTATCCCGGCGGGATAGCAGCCTTGCAAAGGCCATAACTTGAGTTCTGGGACTCCAAATCGATTAACCGAGTACACCATCGTGAAGCTTAGGAAATTTCCTACCTTTTTCTAGTTATACGGAAAGATGATTCGGACTCTAAAATTGTTTAATCTACAGATTACTACGATCTGTTCCAATCGCGTCACAGATTTTAACACGCTCGGTAAAACGGCCATAACTTTCAAACGGCTGATCGGATTTTAACGTGCTTTATGTCCACGCAAATATAATTAAATTATCTACAACTTCTTTTAAGTCCGTACGGACAGATTCGGATTCTAAATCGACGAAAACTCGAACCCTAGCCCGACTGCTCAATCTGCCCGAAAACAGAAACGTGGCAACGCGTCTAGATCTAACCCAAAGAACTCCAATCCAGCACCACCAATTGATCTAAAAACTTGATAATCACCCTAAGAACAGTACCTAGATCAATTCCAGGATCTCCATGATCATACCTTTGCCCAACGAGCGAATCTCCAATAGATCTCCTCGCGGATCGCTTCCTCGCTCCAGCTCCTCGCCTCCTCGCTCGCTCCTCGCTCCAGCGGATGGATCCACAAGGTGCAGAGGTGTGGAGACCACCCTAGGGCAGCAAGGGGGTGGAGGAGAGGTGGTGGAGAGGTGGGGAGCAATGGGGCAAAGGGGGAGGTGGAGGCGCACAAGAGGGAGAGGGAGAGGGGGTGGCGGCTAGGAGCTTAGGAGGGGAGGTGGGGACGCCCAAGGGCAGGGGAGCACGCCCAAAAGGCTGGTGGGGAGCCCTTTTACCAGCCCCACACCCAATCCTAGTCCGTTACGGAGACCTACTCCATCCCACCAAAGCCCACTGCAAGGCCCAAACTCCCAGGGAAGGCCCAAAACCCGAGCGCCCGGAAAAGCTTATTAACCTCCATATCCTATAGTTTTAACTTTAATTCCACATCTCATAATGTTATTAACCTTATCATGCACGTTAAATAAGGTTCACGACACTCGTGGCGACATAACACTTCAGCCGCCCAAAAACGCGAAAACCCTAAAGCCAGAAAGGTTTTATTCTCTAGTTTCACCTTCTATAACGTCACACCAAACCATGAGTGTCAAACATTCTTCCCCCTGCTGCAATTCTAAAAGATGACTTGGAGAGAGCTGGAAAGAGAAAAGGAAAGTGCTAAAAGTGAAAATCAGAGTGTAGCCAACAAGTTAGCACAACCAAGGAAGAAAGAATTCTAATCCTAAGAAAACTGAAATCAAGTTAATGCGTAAGGTCTTTTGTCATGCTAGCTAAGCAAAATCTGATTTGAATGACATGATAGGAAGCAATGCTGAATGCTATGCTTTGATTTACAAGAATGAATTTGTTTAAACACCTTGCAGTATGCCTTCCACTATTATTTCAGATCGTGATGCCAAATTTTTAAGCCATTTTTTGGAGGACCCTATGGAACAAACTGAGGACCAAGCTGCTATTCTCCACCACTTGTCACTTGCCCTGCAAACAGATGGCCCAAAGCGAAGTTGTCAACCGCACTTTGTCAACAATGTTACGGGCTGTTTTGAAGAAGACCTTGAAAGAGTGGGAGGAATGTCTTCCTCATGTGGAGTTTGCCTACAATCATGTGCAAAAACATTCCCTTTCTACAAAGGTCGCCCCTTTCCCGGAGTAGTGTATGGCTTTATGCTTGATGCCTTAGAGCGTCGGAGGCGATTCTAGGAGGTTCCTTTTCCTGGTTTTGTTTCGGGAGAGGAATGAAGGATTTGTCGGAGGATGAAATAATTGAAGTTTATCAGTGTATTAATATTAAATTTGGAGTTGTCGGGCTAGAAAGCAGGTGGGCCGAGGAAAAGCTGGGCACAGGGGCTGCAGAAAACGCCTCACCTCTTTCTCATCTCTTTTCCCCTAGTGGGCCGGCCCACCATATAAAAGGGGTGTCACCCCCCCAAAAGCCCTAGGGCGCCCCTTCCTCCCTAGCAGCCACACCACCTCCTCTTCCTCCCCTTGCGTGGTGGCTCCAAGATCCCACAGCAAACGCTTAGTGAAGCAACAGCGAGAAAGAGGATCCGTGGAGGCGTGGAGGGGCAACGAGCAGATTTCCGTTTGAGGAATCGTGGCGGCTGGCGTTTTAAGTGGGTTCTCAGAGAGGAGAACTCAAGGTAAAATTCCCAATCTTTTACCCCTGTTCTACCTAGGGATTAGGAGTGTATTTGATTCTGAGTGGTGAGTGATTTAGATGGATCTTGATTGGGGAGAAGGGTAGATGTTCACGTGGTGCTGTTTTTGGAAGGGGAGATTGTGCAGCGCCGGATTGTTTCTGCGTTTTACGTGGCATAGACGATTTTTCCTGCAAAACCTATAACTATAAAGTTGTAAAGATAACGTCGAGATCTAGCTTCTGTAATTTTTTTAGAATTTTTGGGAGTGGGTCACTGAGAGTTATTAAGCTGTTGCAAGATGACGGACAGAATCTGGAAACAGATTTTTGTCAACTGTGTTGGACGTTTTTTAGGCATATTTAACAGTGGAATTGAAATTTGTGATATTCATGAAAGTTTTAAGATCTCGTCAATATCTAAGCTACTGTAATTTTTGTATTTTTTATGATCTGTATAAAAAAGATACGAGGAAATTATTGTGAAGAGAGGGTGATGCTGTTTGGACCCGGACAGATTGGGGTTTTTGAAGCGCTTAAGAAGGAAACGAGGGATTAGGAAGCGTGTGTTTGAGTTGTGTGATCATTTATGATGTCGCTATGTACTGAAATAATACTTGGTACAGGTGTGGTGCCCCTTCTGGGCGCAACTAGGTTCGTCATCCCACGTTAGTAAAAGGCAAAGTGGAAGTAGCAGTCTTGCTAAACTATGACTTACGCTATTTGTTTCCTAAGTCTTCAATATAAACCTTAATTTCAGCACACCATACATGGTTCTAACTACTTGTTTATGAGATTACAATATCCTATTGTGATGTGGTTGTTTGGCTTTTGAATCATGAGTAAGAATGAAGAAAGATGTTGATTTTTGGCAAGATGAATTGTGGAGATATTCTCTATCTCAATGATGTTACGCATCTCTATCCATGTTATTTGATGGTATGCAAGCATGTGAATTCAGAGTGGGAAGTTATATGAATGTATTTATGCATGAAGCATTAACTGCATAATCATGCATTGGAAGTTTGTCGGCCTTGGCGTCTTGCGACGTACCAAATGCCGGTACAACACCCCGTGTGTTCCCTGAAAAGGGCATGAGTGAGGAGGATCATGGCATAAGCATGTGCACAATCATATGCATTTTACTGGAGGTTGTGTGGACTCTATAATGTGGTATTGGACATGAGGAATTTTGGTATGCTAGTTTTACTTTGTGGTACTGTGTTATTCGTTAGAAGTTGTTAAAACCGCTTGCTGAGATTACCCAATCTCACCCCTTGTTATTTTTGTTGTGTTTCGGGTAGTTCTCATGAGTCGTGAATGGCTTGGAAGGGTGGGCTTAGTAGCACAATCAACTCCTCTAGGGGTCATCACGAATCACATGGACTAGTGCATTTAATAATTCATTAGCTTGCTGAAATTTTATTAATCATAGACACAGTTGATGTCCTCTTTGGAGCTGCTTTCTACGCTTATGTTTGTTTTTCTCGTTGATTTAGACTTGTTATCTCTAGTATTGAGTGTTACTTTTATGTTATTCCTGTTTTACTAATGGTTATTATGTGAATCTTGTTTATTAAGCTTCCGTTTTGTCCTAATTTTTAGGAGAGATGCTTGTCGAAATTTTCTATTGTACGACAGAGTTTAGATTTGGTAGGGTGTTACACCTTAACCCTCATGCTCCATAGACTTATTTGCCTCTTCCTTATACCTGAGAGGAATTGAATTTAGATGCAAAAAACAAGCTGATTTTATTCTCAAATTGCATGAAACTACAAAAAGACAAACATTGAGCGCATAAATGAGAAGTATAGGAGGATTGCTTTGGAAGCAATGGTAGGAAAACATTTAACATTTGAATCACTGGTGATCTTGTCTCGACTAAGACATTTGCGCAAAAGAAAAGATTCCCTCGAATTGAAGAAAAATCTAAGTTGATTCCATGTGCTGATGGACCTTTTAAGGTGCTAGACCGAGATAAATGATGATAATGCATGTATGCTTGAACTACTCAAGCAGAGTTTGGGGTTAGCCCAGCCACCTTTAACAATTGCGAGATTTGGAAGCCTTATTTGGGTCAAGAAGATGAGCTTGAGTCGAGGACGACTCTCTTTCAGAAGGAGGAGGATGAAGAGGACATCACTATGCTAGGATGCACCCATGACCTCAACTCCACCATCCCCTATGCAAGGTAAACCCTATCAAAGAGGCACGTGCCACGACTACGGCTAAATCAAGCAGTGAACTCAAGTTTCTCGGGTTGCATAATTTTATCATTAACGCAGAATAGAACCGCTACTTAATAATATTCTTTATGCTTAGAGAACCTGGGCAAGGATCATCAAGGGAGCATTAATCTGCCCAACACAAGTCATAAAGCAAATGTGGGAATGCGTAAAGGTTTCAACTCGGCCTCCAGCTGTGACCGATCGACTTTAAAATGCTCATAGAAAATGCAAACGGACTCCGATTGGGGCGTGTGAGTACCTGATTGAAAGATAATTTTGTCCTCTTTCCTCAATGGATCCAGCTTCTCATCACCAAATTCCACACTTGATGAGCAGCTGCGCAGCCAAAAAAGGTCCTGACGGTTTGAGACTCTTCCGGTCTGGCAGGCCACCATTAATTTTTGGGTTGTATTCCCATTGCTTTGTGCAGAAAGCTCCCCATATCTATATATAGGATAGTTTCTGTAACACCCCAAAATTTTGCTTTTCTTAAATTCATGTGTGATTTGGCACTTTGTGGTGAATTTTCTGGAATTTCTTTCTACGGAATTTATTTGGATTTATTTTGGAATTTATTTGAATTTATTCCATTTTTGAAATAATTAAAGAATTAAACTTTGCAAATAAAAATTTTGTTGGAAATATTTTATTTGAGTCCCAAAATACCCTAAAATATTCTCCGTAATTTTTCTCGAATTTTTCTTAGTCTTTTGCTATTTTTAATGAATTGAAATGAATTCATCGGAATTATTTTAAATATTAAATCATTTGGAAATTCAACTCGGGTCGAGTATTGTTCATCCCAGGCCAAAGTCGAACTCCGAAGTCGAACTCGTCCCGGAAGCCAGAAACGATCGACTCGACCAAACTCCACTCCTAACTCCGATCGATCCCGACCGTTGGATCAGATCCAACGGTCCGGATGGACCGCGACCGCGGCTTTCGAGCCCGATCGTCCGGATCGGATCCGCTTCTCTGCGCGTGAGCAATCGTAGCGCTTCATGTCAGCTGACCACGATGGGCCCGGTCCCCACCATCGCCTCCGTTCCGGAATCCCGGTACCGGAGAAGCTCGGCCGTGACCAAAGCCGGACCACGGTTAGGAGTTCTGATTCTTGCCCAGCGCACGCGTCGAGGGCAGTATTTAAGGCGTGGACCCGTCCACGAGAATCGTCGCTCGGCCTTGCGCGCCTTTTCCCCAAGCCACACCGCCCGAAAGGCGCCCGTCTTGGCCGAGGAGAATTGCTTTCGCCCGAGTAGGGTTAGGGCTTCGCCAGGTTAAATGCAGGCCTTGCATGCGCCCGCCAGATCAGCCGCTCTCCGTAGTGGTTGAAGCCTGGGGATCACGGAACCGCATACGAGCAGAAAGCGCGATCGGACCGCACCATTCACCTCGGCAGGAGACCCTACGGAAACGCCAATACGCCTGAAGGTCGCCGAATCCTCTGCAGTCTCCCGTGCCCAGCCCGCCCACGCCAGCGCCATCACCAGTCTTGAGCTTCGCTGGACTGGGTAAATCCAGATTCTGATCAGAATAGTAGCGATTAGTCACGTGCTTCCAAACGATTGGATGCTGGACCGTTGAGATCCAAGATCCAACGCGGCCAATGCGATCACCTCCAGGCCGTAGCGGTGTTATCGTAGGAGTTAGATCTGGACACGTCCGACTGGATCGAGCGGCCACTTCATCATCGAGTAGTTTTCAAACGTCGTTAACCTGCCGGATCTAACCGCGGCCGTTGATTTCCAAATCAGACTGACACGATCTTTGCTGCATCTTCGTAGCGCTTCCAGGGCGCCGCCGCCGTGCAAGCGCATGTGAGCCGCTGGACATGCGGGCTCAGCATGTCAGCCGCACTCAAGCCGCGGCGCCCGATCCAGCGTGGACCGTGTCGCCTTCGCAAATGGACCTACTCCATGGGCCAGGACAATGCGCGGCAAGACTCGAGTGGTGCCCACGTGGCATGATGACGTCATCTTTGGCGTCATCATGGAGAGCCGTTCGTGCTGACGTCGGCAGGTCGCATGTGGACCAATCACAGGATGACACGTATCGGTCCCGCTGACAATAGCCAATAATTACCATTTCGAAAAGAAAATGACTTATTAATTCGAAAATAATGATTTCGCATTTTGATTCAAACTTCAAACGCTTATAACTTTTATGCGTTTCAACTCCGATTTGAGTGATTCAAATTTCTAAATTTGTATAAAATTGAGATCTACCTAAATATGAATTTTATTTAATTCTTGGACTAAAGTTTTCTCTGTAAAATTATTTAATTGATTATTTAAACTTTAAATAATCATAACTTTTATGCGTTTAACTCCAAATTGTAGCGATCTATCCAGTTTCTAAAAATTCACTAAAATTATGTTCTCTCTCTGTTTATGGATTTTATTTGGATGTTTGGACACTTTTTAAGCCTATTGTTTATTTGTGTATTTGCTATTTGCACGCTTTTACTGAGTAGGCGTTGGAAGTGCAGGAAGGATTCGAAGGAGAAGTATTGACCTCGAGGATCCAACTCAAGACCAAGAACAAGTACTTTTTGAAGGCAAGTTGTGCTTTTGACCATGTTGATCCTATTTGAAATCTATTTTGATTTAAAACTATTGCATGTGTACTAGTTCAATTAGAAAAATACTTTGTTTAAAACATGGGGGAGTTAGATAAATACCAATTTACTTTGTATGACACCTTGATTATTTAAGTATGTTACGCCATGACCCCTTGTCACCCCTAGTTGTGGATTACTAGTTTATGGACATTATTAAATTGCCAACATGGGTTTTGAAGCCGTTTGCTAGTATAACTTTGCTTAGGCAGAAGCCCTACGTGCATCATGACATGATTTTGGATAATCAAAATGTTAATATTGACTTAATGACATATTGAACCTATTTTGGAAAAGTATCATGTGATGTTGATGGCACGTGGTGCATGAAGTAACTCAAGCGGGGTTTGATAAACGCTTTCGACCGGGGCATGTGGCAAGGAAGTAATCAGTTAGGCTGGCCATTGTGGCATTGGGGATGTTGATTTGCTCCTCTTCGGGTAGTCTTGCCACTGGTCACCCCTAAGGACTTAACCTTGCAAAGCTCTTTTGAACTGGGTCCTAACGTGGTAAACCACATGTCTACCAGCAATGTCCTGAGGACGGACCTAGTTGACTAAGATTTGCTAATAACGCACTGCCAGTAGGACCTCGTGAGGTCAACTACACCCTTTGTGTAAGTTGTGCGGGGAAGGCGTCTGGGTGAGGCCAGGTACCCATCTAGCAGTTGATTGGCCTAGACTTCGCCTTAGCGAAGGGAAGGGTTAGTCTTGGCGTAATAACCGAGGAGTGACCACTTGTATTGTTAGAAGTTTCCGAAAGACTTTGTTACGGGAACTTACGCCTTTGTGGTGTTTGACCGTATCTTGTGGGTAAAGTGCATAACCTCTGCTTGAGGAGTTTAGAATCTATTAGGAGAATAAGCCGTGTCCGCTGTATTGTTTGGACATCGCCGAGAATTACAGTCAAGGAGTTAGATTTTTTTTTTTTTTTTTTCATCAAAAATAACTTTGGTTTGAAAGGTTAGGCTGGATTAATAATAGAAGTTGATGGAAATGTGGGTTTAGGATGGGAAAGATGTTTACCAAACTTCTTGAAAAGTTATTTCATGGCGCTTTACTCTATTTCAATCACTTTTCCGAATCTACTTATATTACTTGTCCAATGCTGATTTATCGCAAAAATACGTTGAGATTATTCCCTTGTACCAAGCCATGCATACTAGTATATTAGCACTGTGCATTCTCGCATGCATGACTTGTTGAGTACCAAGTACTCACACCTTGCCTCAACACAACACCGGTTGAAGAGGAGACTACGCCCGGCTTTGGATGAGAGGAGCTCCAAGAGGATCCGCTCACGTAGGGAAGGCGAGCCTGGGCCGCTTGCCTGTGGTATTTATCTTGGATGGCGCCCACGATGTTACCTTCTTTTGATTTTCATTTTGCTACTATTTCTCTCTTTAATAAGTTTCGCCTCGCGAGGCTGCAAATCATCGTGCATTGTGACTTGACCATAAGGTCGAGTAACTTGGTTAGTTATTTAAATAAAAAGTACTTTTATTAGCATCGAATGAGTATGATTGTGATATTTACCGGATGTTAAGACTGTGGTGCACTAAGCTGCGTTCCCCTCGGATCTAGTGTTAGGAATATACACGGAGGGTCTCAGGATTTGCAAATTCGAGGGTCCCGACAGTTTCCTTCTATTTCTCTTCGGTTTTGTTAAGTTTAGTTGCCCCCATATAGTGGAACTTTAACCTTGTTCTCTGACTTGGAGCAAAGAAGATAAGCAAGTTCGGAACCTCGCTTCATGTGTGCTTTATTCTTGTTCTTACTTGCGATTCTTGGTTGCTTGCAAAGAATAGACCTTCGCGTGAGTCAGGTCATCCGTGTCTCTGGCATGGTTGATAATGATTAGGAGCGTGGTTTAGCGATTGCGGGCGCTTATCCTTGCATGGTTCAGTAGTCGGATGCAAGCCAAGAAGTCATCCCTCTCCGCCAAATCGAAGTTATCCCCTCACGGAAGATCGGGCACCCGTGTGCGCATCATTTGGTATCAGAGCAAAGGTTGACCGGTGAGTTCTTGTATCTTGTTTAGTTGTTTAATTGTGTTCTTCCTAGTGTCCAGAAAATTTGCCCCACAAAAAGATTGTTGTCCACTGTCCAAACCCCCGTTGTGCGATCCAATCGTTTAATTTAAGTTTGCTTAATTGTGTTTGCGTTCATTCTAGCATTGTCTTGTTGCTGTTCATGTTCTTGTTCATCTTTTTTTTCATTTTCCCCACATCAAAATCCATCCATAAAAACAAAAATCGAAACATTGCATCTCGGGTAGAATCTGTCCATTTGCGCAGCTGTCACCAAAAACGCCATAAATCCCATTTGGTTTATCCTTTTTAGAGTGAAACCAAAATAAGAAGCTTAGTGACTTATTGTTCTATCTTTCTACCAAATTTCACACTCATTACATAGAAAGCAACTGAAATCTGCAAGTGTTTCTTTCCAGACTTAGTTCGCAGTTCAAAACATGTAAACGGCAGCAATGACTTGCTGTAAATTTATGGTAATTTTTTCGGTTCTCTTAAGAAGTTTTAGGTCTAAAGAATATTGTTGCAAAAAATGCGTCGTCCAAGAAAAATAGAAAAAGAACGTTAAAAGAGGCAACTGACACACAAAGTTACGGCTAAAATCACCAGAGCTTGGTCTTTGTCGTTATTGGGATTAAATCAAGCAAAGTTGCAAAGTTGGTTGAGATTATTGTGCTTTCTCTTTTTCAATCGCATAACTTTGAATTGTTACATCTTTTGTCACTTGTTTTTCATGTCCCTACACTTGCTTTTTTGCCTACTCTCTACCCTTTGTTTGATCAGCAAAGCATATGCTAAGTGCTAGATTTGAGCAACCTGGTACTCAATTTATGCAAATCTGAGATTAATTGATTGTTCTCCCTCCATTGCTCACCGAGTATAGCACAATTGCCTGTCCAAGCTCCCACTCTCTACTTCAACCTCCACCAGGGTGATATGCCTTTGCAATCGCTTTGCTCAACGAGATCAGTTTATCACTTAACCACCCTCACAGGATTCTTTGCACCGCTTGTCGCATTAGTAAGAATTGGTAAGAGCTTTGTAAGAGCTTGAGAGAGGAAGTGCCTGATCAATTTCACCAATTAGTAGTGGATAGGGAACTACATATCTTTGTGTGTTTTCCTGTTTATTACTAACCATGGCGGACACTGACAATGGAAGTAATGAGGGAAATCCCAAAGCTGATGTTCTCACACCCCGCTCGAGAGGAATCATACAACACTTCACCACGACTAACTCAACGAATATCACTTTGAAAATCATGATAACGCTATTGGCTCGGATCAACGCGATAACCTCGCCACCATCCGTGATCGAGTTGATCATCTTGAGGGACAATAACCACCACTTGCGGAAAACGTGGCTAACGATGCACAAGAACAAAATGGCGCACATGGACGCCAATCATGCAGACGCTTCCTCGTGCCTCGGGCAAATGAGGTAGAGAACAATTATGCTTTGGCCGGTTACATCGAGGGGATGATGATGGATTTAACTCTAATAATGATCGAGATCATCGGGCGACTTCGACACAATCGGCAAGGTATGTGTAGAAATCGGGCAGAGAACCTCGAGAGGTACGTGAATGATCCCAGCGGGGAAATGTTAAGTTTACAATACCTTCATTTGATGGAAAAATATAACCCTCGATGCTTGTCTTGATTGGGAGCTAGCGGTAGAACAAAAAATTTGCATGCTATGACTTTCCTAAAAATAGAAAAGTTAGGGAATTTGCCACTAGTGAGTTCCTCTGCTGGCCTCCATTTGGTGGAGTGAGACTTGTAGGAACCATGAGAATGCACCTAGAACATGGAATGCTTTGAAAAAGAATGATGAGAGCTAGATTTGTTCCTGCTTACTATGCTCGTGACTTGCTCAATAAGTTACAAACGTTTAAATCAAGGAAATAAATCTGGCAGAGGAGTATTATCAAGAAATGCAAATTTGTGGAGTTAAGCGTTGTGGGTTGGCAAAGATAATGAAGATGCTAAGATGGCTAGATTTCTAGGTGGGCTCAATGAGAAATTCAAGGACATACTTGATTACAAAGAATACAACTCTATCACTTTGCTTGTTCCATCTTGCTTGTAAAAGCTGAAAGGGAAGCATATTGAGGGGCAGACATGCCAAGCTAAGAGGGAATTTTGGGAGGTTCCTTTCGTCACAACCAAACCAAGTGCAAGCAAAGTCTCCATCCACCACATCTGATGCATTGTACCTCCACATTCCAAACCGTGGGTGTCCCTGCTTATCTCTACTTCCACTCCAACACATGTTTCAAAACAAAATCAGCCTCGGTACATAAGCTCCTACTAAGAGTGCTTCTTCAGCCGTGCATCCACAGCCGCACTACGCAATGTGCAATGCCATCGCTGCAAAGGATTTGGACACATGATGCGTGATTGTCCAAGTCAACGTGGCTCTAATTGTGAGGGACGATGGTGAGTATACCTACGCTAGTGATATTGAAGATCTTGCATTAGCCGCAACTAACCTGGGCTTGAGGCAAGAGAATGAAGAGAATGCAAATGAGGAAGCAGACATTTGAGTGGCTTACGACACTTCGCATAAGTACATGAGCATCATTGTAAAGCGTGTACTTAAGCGCTCAAATGGAGAGTGTTGAACAAAATCAGCGCCACAACTTGTTCCAAACTAAATTTGTCATCAAGAAGAATGCTCGTAAGTGCGAGTCATCATCGATGGAGGGAGTTGTAATAATCTTTGCTAGCATGGATATGGTCGAGAAGCTTGGCTTGACCACAAATACAAGCCCCTCCACATCCTTACTACATTCAGTGGTTCAACTCTAGTGGAAATGGATTAAGGTAACAAGAATGGTAAGATTGCACCTTTTCACTCTGGTTCATATCATGACCATCTTGATTGTGATGTTGTGCCTATGCAAGCATGCTCTTTGCTGTTAGGTAGACCTTGGCAATATGATAAACATGCTTCCCATCATGGTAGAACTAACCAATACACTCTCATGCATAAAGGAAAGAAAATTGTTTTTGCTTGGCTTTGACCCCTGCTGTAATTCTAAAAGATGACTTGGAGAGAGCTGGAAAAAGAAAGAGAGAAAGTGCTAAAAGTGAAAAATCAGAGTGTAGCCAAACAAGTTAGTTAGTCACAACCAAGGAAGAAAGAATCTAATCCTAAGAAAACTGAAATCAAGTTAAAAGGTCTTTGTCATGCTAGGCTACAAAATCTGGATTTGAATGGCATGGTAGGAAGCAATGCTGGAATGCTATGCTTTGATTTGGTAAGAATGATTTGTTTTGCTTGGTGCACGGTATGCCTTCCACTATTATTTCAGATCGTGGATGCCAAATTCTTAAGCCATTTTTGGAGGACCCTATGGAACAAACTGGGGACCAAGCTGCTATTCTCCCACCACTTGTCACCCCAAACAGATGGCCAAACTGAAGTTTGTCAACACGCACTTTGTCAACAATGTTACGGGCTGTTTTGAAGAAGACCTTGAAAGAGTGGGAGGAATGTTCTTCCTCATGTGGAGTTTGCCTCACAATCATGCAAAACATTCCACTACAAAGGTCAGCCACTTCTGTGTAGTGTGTGTATGGCTTTAACCCTCATGCTCCCATAGACTTGTTGGGCTCTCTTCCTTCTACCGAGAGGAGTGAATTT